>CM065140.1:15605000-15982500 GCA_033026305.1 Cirrhinus molitorella | reverse complement strand
TCTGTCATTCATGTTAAGTAACTTCCTGATCTCATGATGGAAACATAACTTGTGGGAATCAAAATACCTACCAATAAGTACATATCACTGCAGTTTCCAAAAGAAATGAACACTAGAGGCGAGCCCTTGTTATCGTTTTCATACACAGTTTTGATTACAGCTCCATATGTTTTGCTTTTCAGGCGTAACAAGCTTGTTCAGTAGCTAAGCCGGCACGGAATCTTTAGGTACGAATCTTTTGAAAAACATGATGAAGAGCTGAAAGATAAGGGATTGAAAAAAAAATAAATAAACGGCATGTTTGCGATTGTCACATAGGTTTATGTGTAGGTATCATTATAGTGCTACTCAAACAACATTTCAAGTCAGAACTGCGGCGTCACGTACAAAACCATTAAACACTCATATGTTGTATGTTCAACGAACACTCTTTTAGCGCCACTCAGTGGACATTTCACATCGAATATGTTGCAAGGCGTACATGGCGATATGTGTTTCACGTCTTTCGAAAATGTTCCCACGGGTACATTTTTGTCATGAGATCAGGTTGTTAATTAAACGACATGAGAGAAAATTTCTCACTGCTCTTGACTAAATCAAAAAGGATGTGCAGTGTTTTTGTACATTTGATTACTTTATACAATATGTAGCATTTCTTATTTAGTTTTTAGTGTTTAGTTTTTTTTAAAGGGGTTTAAGCGCGTAATGCTGAAATTGTTAGAATGACCAAGGATCAGCAATCTAGTACTCATATCACCGACAACGTCACCAAGGCTAGCCCCAAACTTTTTTTTTTAAAACTACTTTTGTGAACCAGTTCTAGGTTTTTCACCCAATCAGAACCAAACCGTGGCAGAAAGATTCTGTGGAGAGTGAATATCAATAATTATCAAAAAAAGGTTGAACTTTCGACTCACCATCGATGCAAAAACATTCAAAAGGGGCAGGGCCAGTTTTAGTAAAATGCCTATATCTCCTGAATGGAATGAGATATCTTTGCCAAACTCAGAACACTTATGTAAGAGCTCAATCTGAGGTCACAGAACAAAAATTCCGCAGCTTGTCTACTTGATGGCACTATAAGCGGGAAATCGCTGAGCACGGTCTTGGTGCCACAAGTCTAAAGTGCCACAAGTCTATAAGGACATTTGTATATCTCAAAAAACATTGGCTGATGAAGTTTAAGCCGTAGACAAGGTTAACAGAGGCCAGTCATAACAAAACTCGGTGGGCCTGTTCAACTCACAACCCCAATGTTCTGAGAAATTTTAAAGAAATCAGCATTTTTCAAAGGCCACAAATGACATTTTGTGTTTTTTCTCATACGTGATATTCGTATCATATGATAGAACTCCTCATTCCAGACAACTTTGTCTCTACAACCACTGCTGTCAATCAAATCGTTTGTTAAATGATTGAGAAAATGTAAAAAAAAAACATATTTTTGCGAACTGGTTCTAGGTTTTTCACTCAATCTGGGAAAAAAAGAACACTGCAGTACAATTCTCTGGACTCTCTAGGTCAATAATGACCAAAAATATATATATTAATTGAAATTTACCCTTTGGAAAGCTATAATGGGGTCTTTGAGAAAAGGGGCCTGTCCACAACGACGCAAAATCCTATAAAGCCTGAAGGAAAACTCAAAACTTCACAAAAACCGGTGAGTATATGCGACAAGTGATTCTAAACAAGCATGCAAAGTTTTGAAAAGAGATCAGGCCACACCTGGTGCTATAACAGTCATAAACATTAAAAAACATAATATTTCTAAGGTAAATTACCTGGATTTGCCAAAAATGCTCTTTAAAATCCTTGATTTAGGTGGTTACAGGCTTGCTACATAATGTCTTTTTTCATATATGTATGTGTGTGTGTGTGTGTGTGTGTGTGTGTGTGTATGTGTGTATATGTATATATACACACTGTTTACACTGAGCTTGATTTATTTATTTGCTGCTATATTGATGACAAGAATTGTGAAATTTCTATAGTATCAAAAATGTTGATATCATTAAAGACCTTATTTGCAACAAAATAACAATATTGTGATATATATATATATATATATATATATATATATCGCCCACTCCTACCAGTGACAGATGATTTTTCTACTAAACTTTTGACATTTGTCTGTATTACGTCCGCTAGGGGTAAGACGCAATAAAAACAGACTCTCATCAAGCCGTCAGACCAAATTAAACGAAAACAAACGAAACAGCATAAATTGATTATTTGAATTTATTTAAAGGATGAGGAAAAACAGTCATTTAGTGGTTCTTATAGACTTCAGAGAGACCCAAGGCCCAAAACAACAAACAAAATCAAACTGAAAATAAATCACACTAAATAACCTTTAAATTAAATAAGAAAATAAATTACAAAAACCTTACCTAACTACACTTACAAAAACATAGAGAACGAATTCAAACAAAAGGGCAGGTCTCTCCTACAATGACCACATAATTTAGAACATCTTTAAAGAATGAACAATAATCTTTGGTCTGGCGGCTGACGGAGTCAGGAACAGCGCGACCGGCCCGAATTCGCACCAGCACCCCTCTGGGTAGCGGAAGAGGCGTTTTAAAAGGACCGCCGGATGAGATCCAATAACCACTGATAGGCGGTGCCACAACTGGCAAATCAGCGGCGATCTAACACAAAACAAGAATAAATAAGAGAAAGAACATAGAAACAAATACAGAATGCAAAACATAAAACACATAACGTAACAGTCTGCTTCTGTTATTCTCTTTCAAATTTGTGTAATTTATTAGTGTAAAATATTTTTTTTTGGAAATCAGCTGAATTTTGTCAGGATGTAGGGATGTGCAAATGTTTAAATTTGTTAATAAAAATGTGTTAAATTGTTGGGTCCAGTAAAGAGTTTCTTTTTTTAGTTATATTTTCCCTCAGGCACAGTGTGAACCAGGATTGCCACTTGTGCCTCCTGAAAAACAATAGGTGCATGTTGACCCTGCATGTCAGAGATCCGGAATCGTCTCTTTAGGCAGTTTATGCTCAGACGCATATGCAGAGACAGCGGAAGAGAAAACTATTTCCCAAAATATGCTTTCCAAATTGACTGTCAGGTTTCATCAAATTATGGAGGGCTGGCATTCTGCAAGCAAATGAAGCGTTAAATCAGAATTGCATCCAGGGTGCATTAAGTTCGGTAATTGGGAAGTTAAACTGTAATTGTCCTAATTTCTTGATGCCTCCAACCCACTCATGGATGAGCCGTCAGGTTGTTATATTCCATCCTCTCGTTGTCTACGCCGTCCCCAGCGTCCTCCAGCCTCTTGACCTCCATTAGCTCAACATTGAGGGACGGAGTTGAGAGATGTCTACCGTACATGTTCGTATGTCATCCCTTCCCATTACGGCACGATCAACAGTGACGTTTTGTTTATTTCTCGTCCCCTATAGAGGGACCAGGGGTCCATTTGTATTTAAATTGTTCTCCTTACAGCTAAATTAACCACCTTCCAGTGTGATTAGGCCTCGGCTGTCACACAAAGGAAATTGAATGTGATGATGATGAATTGAGAAAAGTGTTTTTGTTTTGTCTCCTCCTATTTTTTGTCCAGTCATGATAAACAGACAGTGTATTGTCAGCTGGAGGCTGTGGCTGATTGTATGAGAAGAGCATATAAATAAGAGCAGACAGTGAGCCGTGAACCATCAGGATGCTTTGTGCCTGTGATGTCCACACAATTAAAAGTGTTCACATTCTTGATCAGCGAGCACATCTGAAAGACATGAGCTGAGTGCTCAACTTCAAAAAAGAGGCATTGTTCATTCTTCAGGACAACATCTTACTTTCAGCAATGTGTCTGTGCTGTAACAGTAGTGAAATAAGCATTTATGTATTTGAAAATACTTCAGATTTACACAACCAGTTATTTTGTTCTGATAGTCAGGACACTTTTGGCCATTCGTTGCTAAAAATTGTTGTTTTTTTAATCGTAACTACCATGTTTGCTTGATTCATAAGCTATACAGTGAGTTTAAAAGTATGAAACCCCAAGCAGAAATATTGTTATTATGCATTTTTCTAGACTGAGCTATAACTGAATAAATGAGAAATCTGTTTTGTGAATACTGTTTTTAGTGCTGTCAAATTGATTAGTCGCATTACACATAAAGGTTTGTTTACATAATATATGTGTGTACTGTGCATATTTATTTGTTTATATAAATACAAACACATACATTTATATATTTAAGAAATATTTATACACTTTTATTTTGGGTGCGATTAATCGATAAAGTGGCGATTAATCGATGTGACGGCACACCTTTTTTATAAATATACATAGAAATAGCACATATATTTCTTACATTTATACATGTATGTGTGTATTTACATATACATATAAATATACCCAGTACACACATCTATATTATGTAAACAAACTTTTATTTTGGATGCAATTAATTGCGATTAATTAATTTGACAGCACTTCTTTTTTTTTTTAATGATTACATTTTATAATGTTTTTGAAAGAAGTCTCTAATGCTCACCAAGACTATTTGATTAAAATCATAGTAAAAACAGGAATAATGCGAAATAGTAATAGATTCTAAAGAACTATTTTCTATTTTAATATATCTCAAAATACAATTTTATTCATTTGATAGAAAGTTCAAAAGAGAGCAGCATTTATTTTAAATATAATATATATATCACTTTTATGTGAGATATACGCCTATATTATGTAAACAAACTGTGATTAATCACGATTAATCGATTTGACCGCACTACTTATTTTTTTTATTTTTTTTTTTTTACATGGTTACATTTTATAATATTTTTGAAAAAAGTCTATTATGCTCACCAATGCAGCATCTATTTGATTAATTATTTTGAATGCGATTAATTAGGATTAATCGATTCAACAGCACTAAATTTTTTCCATGATTACATTTTTATGTTTTTGAAATAAGTCTCTAATGCTCACCAAGGCAGCATCTATTTGATTAAAATCACAGTAATAATGTGAAATAGTAATAGATTTTAAAGAACTATTTTCTATTTTAATATATCTATATATTACTTTTATGTGAGATATACACCTATATTATGTAAACAAACTTTTATTTTGGATGTGATTAATCATGATTAATCGATTTGACAGCACTGCTTTTTTTTTTTTTTTTTTTTACGTTACATTACGTTTTAAAATGTTTTTGAAAAAAAATCTCTTATGCTTACCTATGCAGTATTTATTTGATTACACAGTAAAAACAGTAATAATGTGAAATAGTACTAGATATTAAATAACTATTTACAATTTTAATATATTTTAAAATGTAATTGTATTCTTATGATGGCAAAGCTGAATTTTAGCGTCCTTCAGAATTATTCAAATATTGTGATAGAAAGTTTAAAAGAGAAAAGAGAGCAGCATTTATTTAACCTATATTGTGTGAACAAAATTTTATTTTAGATACAAGTAATTGCGATTAATCGATTTGACAGCACTACTTATTTTTACATGATTACATTTTATAATGTTTATAGTATATTATTAATTATTATTTAAATTATATTATATAATATAATATTGCTATAGTTTTGCATTTACAACACTTATAGGGCATAGGTGAACAGAACTGCCTTGTGCATCCCTTGAATACTGTATAGATTCTCTCCTGTGATGTTCTTTCTGTATTCTGGTCCTATCGGTAAGAGAGTTGTAGATCCTCTTGAGACATAAAGATTTTATAGCAATATGTAATGTAGGAAACTGCAAAGGGCAGCCCTGAGAATGATTAACAAGACGCTCTATGGAACAGAGGGGGAGACGACGGAAAGAGAGAGAGGTTGACTAGTGTTATAGCCTAAGGAGTCCTGCTCTCTTTTCCTATCTTTTCTCAGATTCAAATCACTCTTGCAATCTTCCCATCTACAAATCTTTCAGAAACCCCAAGTGTAAAGCACTTTTTCCAGTTCAAGCAAACACGGTCATGTAGATTTACAACTCAATCGGTTTTCTGAGTCTAGGAAAAAAAAAACAGTGTCGATGCATCAAAATGGCATACTTTTTACGGAAAGAGCAATTTAAGGAATGGTTGGCCCATGTCAGCATTTAGTTCCAAGCCTGTATGCTGCTACTATTTTATAGAGATAGTTTACCTAAAAAATGAAAATTCTATCATTAATTGCTCACCCTCATGTCGTTCCAAACCTGTAAGACTTCTGTTCGTCTTCGGAAGAGAAGAAATAGTTGAATAAAGTCGTTATGTTGTTTCTTTGTGCACAAAAATTATTCGTAGCTTTATAAAGTTGAACGTTGAGCTATTGATGCCACATGGACTATTTTAACAATGTCCTTACTAACTTTCTGGGCCTTGAACGTAGTAGTTGCGTTGCTTACTATGCAGGGTCAGAAAGCTCTCGGATTTCATTAAAACTATCTTAATTTGTGTTTCGAAGATGAGATGAGGGTTTGAAATGACATGAGGGTGAGTAACTAATGGCAGACTTTTTATGTTTAGGTGAACTATGCCTTTAAGTGAAACACAAAAGAAGACACTGTTGACACTGACTATGTTGCTTGCCTACAGTTTCTGAAAAAATGCTTTTAATAACCTCTACGAAAAGTGTTAGTCCTGCCTTTCAAAACTATATTATTGTTTACAGTGAAGTTAAAAGCAGAACTACATCATTCATTAATTATAATTCCCTCTGTTGCTGCTATCAGAATAAATGCCCTCTGATATTAGTTAATTCATCATATTTACTTTCCATGTCAACCTTAAAGGTTTGCTTGTTGGTTTATTCAGGAAAAAGCTTTAGCTTTTAAATGATGTGTTTTTATGTTCGTCCTGGACTTTGTTTGGTGAATATGAAGATAAATTATGTTGCATACATGAGTAACCAGAGCATGTCAACGCCACAATATTTAAAACCAAATTAAAATGCAGACTGCCTTTTGTGCTCCGGAAATTATTAGAGGTGCTCAGACGGCTCATTGCCGTGACACTCTTAAACTGAAACTGACGTCATTTGGTTTACTCTACATGATCCCAACCATTTGCCCTTTAACCGCCAGACTATTCATACTGAGAAAGATATGCAGAAAAACGTCTCAAATGCATAATGAGATGCAAAGTACGTGGGCGCTCTGTCAGTGTGAAAACAGACAAAGCTCTCTAGTTGAAAATGAACCTGGTATGTTGCACTGGTCCAGAATTTTTCTGTTGGTCAGTAATGTTTCGCTTATGGGTATAATTATAGTTTTATTCTCAGCGAGAGGTGAAATGTTGAAAGTTTGCTATATAATAATGTTTTTGGATGTCGATGTTTTTGTTTCAGCTTTTAAAGTGTCAATGGAATCATTTTGTTTATCACTATGAGCCTGAAAGAACAAAGGTGATATAAAGCAGCCCCAAAAGTGTATTTGTTTTCAAACGCAGTGACATTCAGACATTTTAAAGTGTCCAAACACGTTTCCGGGCCGCTGTTTAAGTAGGTCAATATCACTATTTCACACATGATTTTCCTCTTACCATTCTGAAGAACAGAAGTTCTGTAAATCCCGATTTGCATATGACACCAATAATCTGATATTAGCATCTGATATTAGCATTTACCGTGACGGAAAGAGCGTGATTAGATTTCATTTCCCAAAACAGGCCCAAATATTCCTCTGCAGATCGCATTGTTCTTGTGCAACCTTTAGCAAATGTTAACTAGATCTGAGCGATGTTTGTTTTGTCGTGCAGCGATCCTATTTAGAGACGAGTCAACAGTACGTGTGCTGTGGGCTGCGCCTTTGCTGCAGTACAATGTAAATACATTTAGCATTTCTAAAGTGCCCTTGTCCCGAATGGGACTTGGTGGCGGTAGAGGAAGTTTAATTAGGGAGTGGATTCTCTGGGGTAGGGCAGAAATGTCAAAAATGGCGCTCCAGTGTTAAGATGGCCAAACTTTAGACCTGAAACTAATAATAGCACAAATATAGACAAATATGGAGTACATTCAAGGTACACTATTTATGAATTTATGAAGCTCTGTAAATTTTGGTCACATACACTGAGATTTACTTTAGATTTTAACAATATTATTTCTCACTAAAAACTCCCAGAGATCATGTTGTTTTATGCCATTTTAAGTGTTATTTTGACATAACAAAGTGGTTATATCTAAGTGTGGGAGTTATTTGAGTACTTTTTAAATTAACCAGTCATATCCAATCATATCGTGATGGAGGCATTGCCTCCTTCACATGACTTTCCCCCATTCATTTAGAAGTTAATATATAGTCCACAAGAGAATATAATAGTTAACTTAATAAAAATGGCCCTGTTCAAAAGTTTACCTACACTTGATTCTTAAAACTGTGTTGTTACCTGAATGATCCACAACTGTTTTTTTGTTTTGTTTTGTTTTGTTTTGTTTTGTTCTTTGTTCTTAAATTCTTAGCTTTTTCAGCTTTTGTGTATTTAAACCCTTTCCAACAATGTATGTATGATTTTGAGATCCATCTTTTCACACTGAGGACAACTGAAGGACTCATGTACAACTATTACAGAAGGTTCAAATGCTCACTGATTCTTCAGAAGAAAAAAACGCTGCATTAAGAGCGTCAAGAGAGTGAAAACTTTTGGAATTTGAAGATCAGGGTAAATTTAACATATTTTGTCTTCTGGGGAATGTGTAAGTATTTTCTGTAGCGTCTGAAGAGTAGCACTAAATGAAAACAAATATGATAAATATGGCAAAATAAGAAAAATGTACATATCATCATTCCATTCAAAAGTTTACACCCCCGACTCTAAATGCATCGTTTTTTCCTTCTGAAGAATCAATGAGTCTTTGAACCTTCTGTAATAGTTGCATATATCAGTCATTGTTGGAAAGGGTTGAAATACACAAAAATGCTGAAAAACAGAATAATTTGTGGGACATGAAGGATTTTTCTGAAGAACAGCGGGCAGTTTAACTGTTTAGGACAAACAAGGGGCTCATGAACTATCACAAAACAAAACAACACAGCTGTGGATCATTCAGATAACGACAATATTAAGAATCAACTTTTCAACTGGGTCATTTTTGTAAATCCAACTATTATTTTCTCTTGTGTACTATATGTAAAAAATATTTTTATGTGAAATATCTTATTCAAGTCAATACTAAATAAAAAATAACATGCATTTTGTATGATCCCTCTTATTTTGTTAAAACAATTAGCATTTTGCAGATACTGCAAGGTGTGTGTAAACTTTTGACTTCAACTGTGTATATAAAACTATGTAAATCTGAAAATATACACATAAAATGTAAATAAAATATCAATGAATACTCTAATAGTGTATAATTAATACTACTATAACACCATAGTCTGTTAAATAGGTTATTCTGTCTTAATGCCTTCATGCCTAAAACTTTCTGAAGTTTATAGTTGAATGGAAATAGATTGGAAATTTTCAAATAAACGTTTGACAGGATCCATGGGCATTTACTGTGTGATGTTAAACCACACAAGAAACATCCCATTTACTTCAGTTAACTTGATAGGAGCTGTCTTGATGTTATAATTGAAGACATGATGTTTGATGCCTTATTAGCATGCATGCTGTATATATCAGATATAATAGAAATTGATTCAATTCCTGGCTGATACGAGCTTATTAAAAGCCTGGAGCTTTCTGTGGATGTTTGAATGGAGATCCGTGTGTCTTACTCAGAGTTAATGATCAGGCAACAAACCCAGTACACGTCTTGTGCACCCAATCATTCACACCGTGAAATCTGGCCTATTACCATTTGCATATATTAATGCATCATTAAATTCAATAATGTTGTCATATGTTTTATTGACACCGTCATATGTCATTTCTCAGCCCGCTTCGGTGCATGACTGGAATTCCTTAACTCTTCATGCCTAGTTTTTCAGATTGAAGTCAATGGAGAATTAGTTAAGTCGAGCTATCTTTTTTCTTCCTTTTCCAAAACGTACTGTGAGACGTCCATTTATCAATGCCACACTTACAGCGAGGAAAGATCCTGAGTCTAGCGCACTGCCCGTGGGTATGTGACAGCCTTCTGCGGTGTTATGTCTGTGAGCAGAAATTAAAATTTAGTCGTGACAATGGGATGGACTTTACCCAGGATGCAGTCTGTCTCCCATGGCAGCAATAGCAGGCAAACAGTGTCCAAGAGGAAGGCGCAGTTAATTGCGCTGGGCAGCAACGCCACAGTTTGCCTCATGTGCTCCAGATGGTTCAGGACAACACAAGCTGCTTCATTATCAACATGGTCAGCCCTGTTTGTGCCTGCTGGCACGAGGGGTTCATGGATTGCTTATGGTTTAAATTAGGAGTGCATTCCAGGAAAATGGCCTGTCCTCTACCTTTCCTACTTCTGTCACTGGTGTATCATTACTTTGTAGTCATTTATTTTCATGTAGACATAAATAGAGTACCACTTTACAATAAAATACTTTCTTAACACTAGTTTAATGCATTTAGTCTAAGTTTACTCACTTATATAAATTAGCATGGGTTGTGAACAAACATGAATAAAAAAAAAACAATAGTATATTCATGAATTATGGAAGCCTGTTTCTGCTACTGAATAAAAAATTAAAAAGAAAAGCTAATTTCAACTTTTTTTGCAATTGCAACTCACAATTCAGACTTTGTTGTTTGTTTTGTTTTTGTTTAGTTTTTTTTGCAGTTGCGAGTTTACATCTCATAATTCTGACTATGTATATATATATATATATATATACAGAATGTACAGTACCTAATGGAATCCATGTTTCCCCCAATGAACTGCAGCTCCCCAGTACCAGCAGCACTCATGCAGCCCCAGACCATGATGCTACCAGCACCATGCTTGACTGTAGGCAAGACACAGTTTTCTTGGTACTTCTCACCAGGGCATCGCCACACTTGCTGGACACCATCTGAGCCAAACAAGTTTATCTTAGTTTCATCAGACCTTAGGTGATGGTCCTAGAATTTTTAATGCTGTTGGATAGGTTGTCTTCAGCAAACTGTTTGCGAGCTTTCTTGTGAGCCAGCTTCAGAAGAGGCTTCCTTCTGGGATGGCGCCCATGCAATCCGACTTGTTGCTGTGTGTGGCATATGGTCTGAGCACTGACAAGCTGACCTTCTACTTCTGCAGCCTCTAGAGCAATGCTGGCAGCACTCATGCATCTGCTTTTTGAAGCCATGTTCTGCACCTCACGCACAGAACGAGTACTCAACTTCGTTGATTGACCCTTGCAAGGCCTGTTCTGAATGGAACACATCTTGGAAAACCTCTGTATGACCCTGACCACTGTAGTTTAACTCAATTTCAGAGTGTTACTAAACCTCTTATTGCCTAGGCCATCTTTATGGAGAGCAACAATTCTAATTCTCAAATCTTCAGAGAGTTCTTTGCCATGAAGTGCCATGTTGAACATTCAGTGGTCAGTATGAGAGAATTGTACTTAAAGCACCAAATTTAACTGCTCTAATACAAGATACACAACTTTGTATGGTCCTGTCAAGCAGACAAAAACATGAACACAATGAAAAGGACATTTGGCTTTGCATGGTTAAACGACATAGTACTCTTATCACTTAGGGTGTACTCACTTTTGTTGCACAGCTTTTTTGACAATAATGGCTGTATTTTGAGTTATTTTCAGAGGGCAGTAAATATGTACTGCTATACAAGCTGCACATTGACTAATCTAAAATATGTCCATATGGTACCTTGTCACGTGTGTTTGATTCGCATCTGGTGCTGAAGTTAAGTTGGAATACGCATCTGAAAAGTCTCCCATTAGATATATGCTTGTAAAGACACTCTGTTCATCTAAATAAAGACATTTGTTTAGCAGTTGTGAGTGGGGTGGAGAAACCTAGCCCCGCCCAATGCGTTACATATTTTGAATGCGTTAAAATAAAAAAAAATGCCTGTGATAACACGCTCATTTTGACACCACTAATATTTTATCTAAATGATTTAAATTATAACAAATAAAATCAGTTTGTTATGCAAAGCCAAAGACATTTCCATCATGTGAAACGACCACTGCTGACACATTTATCTGACTGACATCTTGTTCTTTTATGTTGTGTTGTGTAAAATAATATAATTTACAGGACAGTAAAGACTTTATAAATGGAACAAAATGTATACAAACCTTTATATCACTGAAGAAGTGCACCAATTAGGTGGCCCTAAGAGGATGTGCTCCGACTGCAACCCAACAGCTGGGTTAAAGGGATAGTTCACCCAAAAATGAAAATTTGATGTTTATCTGCTTACCCCCCAGGGCATCCAAGATGTAGGTGACTTAGTTTCTTCAGTAGAACTCAAACAAACTCAAACCATTGCAGTCTGTTAGTCATATAATGGCAGTCAATGGCGTGACGAAACACTGATGTCCTAAGACACTAAACGATCGCTTTGTGCGAGAAACTGAACAGTATAT
Source organism: Cirrhinus molitorella (assembly GCA_033026305.1). Classification (NCBI taxonomy): domain Eukaryota; kingdom Metazoa; phylum Chordata; class Actinopteri; order Cypriniformes; family Cyprinidae; genus Cirrhinus; species Cirrhinus molitorella. The sequence continues at coordinate 15,970,051 of CM065140.1, read as the reverse complement.
GTCATTTTTTACCTCTGATTCACCACAACATCCATCGGTCCTGAGCGCATGCACAGCGTCCGGTGGGTGATATGTGTATGAGCTCTGGCATAGTATCCATGTTGTCTGGTGCATGGGCGCCGATTTATGTTTCTGCCAGTGGGTGCTCAACAGTGTATCTCATATCTGTTTACAATAAGCACTTATTCGCACATACACAGGACAAATTTGAGGGCGCACACATAAAATCTGAGGGAGCACGCAGAGAAATTGTAATACGTGCACCCTCTCTCATATTACAATAATACACTCTTGACATTTGTCATTAAAATAACGCCAAAACCTGCCTCAAATAAACTATGAAAATGAGAATAAAGTCGTACAAGCTACAATACATTTCTAATTGGTTAAAATGAACCGAGAATATCTTGCGTTTTTCCATGGGTTCTCGATCATTTCAGTGGGTGCTCGAGCCCCTGAGCACACACAGGATCGGCGCCTATGGTCTGATGATATATCAGTATCATCCATTGCGATGACCTGTACGTCGAAATATCTTTAGATCTTCACAGTGAAAGTGAACACGTCCACAATCCCTGTGCACTGTGTAAACAATGAGTGCAAATAAGCTCAGATCGCTTCCGGCACTTGCGTGTACTACTCCAGAGTGCGCACACATGTCACAAGCCCGAGCTGTGCATGCGCTCAGGACAGATGGATGTTGTGGTCAATCAGTGGTAAAAAAAATTATATAAATACTGTTCAGTTTTTCACACCATTTCGTGTCTCAGGACATCAGTGTATTGTCACGAGCCGCAGGGTTTAATTTGGTTTTGTTTGTGTATGTTTTTTTTTTTTTACTCTCAAAGATTTGGTAGCCATTGACTGCCATTATATGACTGACAGACTGCAACGGTTTGAGTTAAAAATCTTCGGTTGTGTTCTACTGAAGAAACAAAGTCACCTATATCTTGGATGCCCTGGAGGTAAACATCAAATTTTCATTTTTGGGTGAACTATTCCTTTTAAAGTACGTCCGAGTGAGATTGACCCAGCCATTAAACCAACAGCTGGTAAACACAAAAACTATCCATCACTGGAAGAAACAACCCAAAATATGACCCAACATGTTCAACCCAGTGGTTGGGTAGAACAAAATAACCCAGCATTTTTAGAGTGTAGAATATCACAAAAATCAGCAGATTTTGCTTTATGTGCAATCCAGTGATGCTATAATCATGAACGACAGGAAAAACATTTCTCAAGTACATGGAAACATTGTTTAGTTCATAGCCCTCCTTTCCCATGTAGCCCTATTCACATTCTGGCAATGATGTGCAAAAAGCTCCATGGTTTCTCCCCGTCTGTCTTTACAGGACTCAGAGGTGCCTTAGAAAGTCTTGGCATTCTCTGCTTAAAAGTATGAAATTTCCATTCCGTACAGTGAGGAGATAAAAACAGATTTTTTTTAGTGATTTTCACAGTCTCGGAAAATACAGGTTGACGTGGTTGCATATTCGTGCGTGTGTAGACGCTCTTCACACCCTGCTGATATCACATCCAGATCCTGACTTCCTGAGAGATACAAACTGTTGTACAAATGTGTGATCTGAGAAAACCACATCTGGTTTTAGGCATAACATCTGCGAGTCCATGAAATATTTAACACGAGGTAATGCATTTACATTATTTCAGGCAGTCTAGTCTTTGGTTGTTCTTTAAAAAGAAGATTTAGTCTTTTTTTCTTCTTTAGACCTGTGTGATAGATTCTTCTGCGATGCCTTAAAGGTCTTATTGCGTTCCTCTGCAGTATCAGATTTGATAAGATGAATGATGAAAGTTATAATGAGGGGATTTAAATGGATGAAAAGATTAAATCATTACAATGGGAGATTTAACAACTGGAAGGCGGGGAACATGTAATGTTTCCTAATGAACTGCCTGGTCTCTTTTTAGTTTGTGACCTTCAAGTTCATCAAAAGTTTTTTTTTTTCTGGCATGATTGAATGATTCGTAATTCACTGGCAATGAAGTTAAACGTAACTCTGAGAGATGATCGGAACAATTAAGGAAAATCACAGGCAAATGTGTGAATATGAGCTGTTGCTTTGACACATTTGGTAAACGCTTAGCCTTTGACTCAGTGAAATGCATTTGCGGCTTTGAAAAATCATTCATTTATGCATCGCACATCCCTCAATCTCACTGAAGGCAATGTCAGAGTGGAGTTAGCTCTCTTTGTGCAGGGTTAATAGACAGACTGTCTTGTATATCCGTGATTAATCTCTCTGACAGTAATGCTGTCTGTCTGTGAAGAGTGCCAGACGCTACAGAGAGGGAGAAATGATAAACGATAACCCTAACCCCACACAATTCGGCCTGTTTGTTAAGGTAATAGATCTACTTTTGGCGGTCCTGTAAAAACAGCTACACTTGAGAAAAACACTTAAAGCACAAGGTTTTTCGAGTCTATAGACTGAGATGATGGCTTTATCATCTAATAACAAGCTGTTATTTTTAGTTATTTCAGTGTAGTTTTAATTTCTTTTTGCATGTGTGTGTGTGCAGTTAAGTTATTTAAACTATATATTTTTTTTACATGTGATATATTTTTTAAATGTATGGTTTTTGCATAATATCCTTTAAAGATGTAATCTTTTTATTTACATAATCAAATATATTTAAATAATTACAGCATGAATTATGAGATATGTTTTATAAATATTATTTTAAAAAGATTAATAAATAAATACATGAAATATTATTATAATAAATATTTTTATTTCACATTTTATAATATGAAGAACTAATACATTTTTTTTTTTTTTTACAATTTTTGGTTAAACTTGTTAACTGTTAAAGTTGAACACAAAATCTCAAAATATATCTTAGGTAATACATAACCATTGGAGATGTATTATTTAAATAAATTATATTATTAAATTATTCAAATCTGTATTGCATATTTGTATGCTTTTGAATACTGAAATATTAAAAAGTATGAATGCGTTATATTAAATTATTAAATATATAATAAACATTTGTATTATATTGTAATGTCAATAAGTAAATATATTAAATTATGAAATATTGGGGTAAACTTTTTGAATGGTTCAAACTTTTTAAACACATGCAATTTAAATAAATGTAGATGTAAATTAGTATTATTAATAATTGTTACTCATATTAACTTATACTTATTACAATTTTATTTGTAATAATTATTATTAGTATTTTATTTATTTATTTACTTAAAATAAATATTGATTATTACTAAATACATTTTTAAAATATATATTACAATTATATATTACAATATTAATTAATATTTGATATATTTATATAATCAACATAATAAATGTATTTTATGTATTATAATAAAAGGAAATAATTCATTTTAAATGATTATTATATGAATTATATATATATATATATGCATTATATTGTAATGTAAATTAATAAATATTTTAAGTTCTGACCATTTTAACACACAACACATAATTATGTTAAATACATGTAAATTAGTATTATTAATAAATATTATTTGTTTTAATTTTTAAATTACTTATTACAATTTTATTTTTAATAACTAATATTATATGTGTATTATTATTAAAGTAAATATTAATTAATTATTGTTAAATATATATTACAACTATTCTAATTTAAATTAATATTTGAATTATTAATATATTAAATGCTTGTATTTTATATGTTATAATAAGAATATAAGAAATGAATAACAAATTATGAACTAATTTTAAATTATTTCATTTTTGGTTAGACTTAGAACTGTTAGAAACGTTACCACATAACATCTCAAAAAGTGTAATATATATAAACATTTTTAGAACACATAACTTGTCACAATGTTTCATAATTCTTGCATCAGAACCATTAGAAATTCCATTATTTAAATAAATGTAAATTTGATTTATAAATTACTTATAACAATATTTGTATTAATCAATTTATTTATTTACTTACACATTTACTTACTTATTGGGTGTTCCTGAGTTTATTGAAAGTCTAGATTCTGGATGGTATCATTTCTGGGTCTGTGAAAGCTGAAAACCCTGTATGAAAACAAAACGTTATTTAGAAAACATCTAGGAAAAGAGCAGATACAAACCGAATGTGCTCTCCTAGTATTACGGTTGATGCTAATCTGTGGGAAACAGTAGGCGGTGCTAATGATGATGTGATAACAGCAACCCTGTGTGCCTGATGCATTCGTTACAGACGAACTGCCGCTTTAATGTCCTGTGAACATTCAGGACGTGCTACGAAAGTGTGAAAGCGTCTGACCACCCATAATCTCTACAGGTAACAAATGACTAGCCTGACTCTCGGCTTCTCCAGACAGATCCATAAGCCACTTTCATAATCAGTACTGAAAGAAGACTAATGTTTGGTTTGGGGGGAAAAAAATAACTCTCTTAGCAGAGCTGCTTGCACTGAAGTTTAAATGCTGTGCATGCCAAAGCACAGCCAGCAATCAGCTGTATGGGTGAAATTCAAATTGTGATTTTCCGTTCAGGAAAAGCCATGTAATCAAGTACAATTTTAAACGCCCATATGAATTTCTATGCTTAATATAGTTTTTTTTTATTTGTATGGTACTTGTAAAACCAGAAGCCAGCATGAAACATCAGTCTGTCCATCAATTTTATTATAGGCATTTGTACAATAAAAAGTTAACTTAAAGGTCTGACTAATGTTACCTTGGATCCAAATCCCTACAGTCATTTCTAAAAATAAAAAATGATCCAGTAATCATGAACCACTGTAAAAGTTAGTCACATTTATTGAAAAAAAAAAGCTATTGGGATATTTATCTACTATATATTCACTACAGATGAATTGACATGATGTGATCTGTGGTCATATTTCTATGGAAGCCATTCTATTCCATAGCCACTTAAAAAACAAAAACATAATTGTGACTTTTTCTCTCACAATTCTGACTTTTTTCTCAGAATTATAAGTTTATATCTTGCAATTCTTGCTTTATAAATCGTAACTGCGTGTTCAGGCAGTTCTGAGGAAAAAAGTCACAAATGCAAGTTTATTTTGACTTTTTTACTTGCAATTTTGAGTCTGTATCTCGCAATTATGACTTTTAACTTGCAGTTGAGTTTATATGTCACAATTTTGAGAAAAAAAAAAAATTGTGAGTTTTTATCAAGCAATTTTGAGAAAAAAGTCACAAATTAAAATTTATGTCCCACAATTGACTTAGTAACTCACAATTTCGAGTTTATATTTCACAATTCTGAGAGAAAAAAAAAGTCAGAATTACGAGTTTGTATCATGCAATTTTGACTATTTAACTCCCAATTTCGAGTTTATATCTCACAATTCTGAGGAAAAAAAAAGTCAGGATAGCGAGTTTGCATCTCACAATTCAGACTTTTTAACTCACGATATTGAGTTTATATCTCACAATTCTGACTTTTTAACTCACAATTTTAAGTTTATATCTCACAATTCTGAGGAAAAATTCAGAATAGCGAGTTTGCATCTCACAATTCAGACTTTTTACCTTGCAATTTTGAGTTTGTATGTCACAATTCAGACTTTTTAACTCACAATTTTGAGTTTATATCTCACAATTCTGACTTTTTAACTCACAGTTTCAAGTTTATATCTCACAATTCTGAGGAAAAATTCAGAATAGCGAGTTTGCATCTCACAATTCACTTTTTACCTTGTAATTTTGAGTTTGTATGTCACAATTCTGACTTTTTAACTCACAATTTTGAGTTTATATTTCACAATTCTGAGAAAAAAGTCAGGATAGCGAGTTTGCATCTTACAATCCAGACTTTTTACCTTGCAATTTTGAGTTTGTATGTCACAATTCTGACTTTTTAACTCGCAATATTGAGTTTGTATCTCACAATTCTGACTTTTAAACTTACAATTTTGAGTTTATATTTCAAAATTCTGAGAAAAAAGTCAGAATAGCGAGTTTGCATCTCACAGTTCTGACTTTTTAACTCACAATTTTGAGTTTATATCTCATAATTCTGACTTTTAATCTTACAATTTCGAGTTTATATTTCACAATTCTGAGAACAAAGTCAGAATTCTAAGTTTGTATCATGCAATTCTGAAAAAAAGTCACAAATGCGAGTGAATGACCCGCAATCACTTTATAACTTACAATTTTTAGTTTAAATCTCACAGTTCTGAGGAAAAATGTCAGAATAGCTAGTTTGTATCTCACAATTCACATTTAACTCGCAATTTTCAGTTTGTCATAAATATTGAGTTTATATCTCGCGATTCTGACCTTTTAACTTACAATTTTGAGTTCAAATCACACAACCGAGACTTTATAATTCGCAGTTTTAGGATTATATCTTACAATTCTGACTTTCTAACTCGCAATTTTGAGTCTGTATCTCACAGTTAAGACTTTTAAACTCACAATTTTGAGTTTATATCTCAGTTCTGAGGAAAAAAGTTAGAACTGCAAGTTTGTATCATGCAGTTCTGAGAAAAAAAGTCACAAATGCGAGTTAATGTCCCGCAGTTCTTTTTTATCTAGCATTTTGAGTTTATATCTCATAAATAAGACTTTTTAACTCATAACTTGACAGGTTTTTATGAGATTCACTTCTATATTGTGTGAGCTGCATACTGTGATTTTTTTGTCTGTGTGTGTGTACATATATACATAATAATGTGTTTGGAAAGTAAGCTCGCTTTCTCAGACTATGTCCACAACAACCTGCTTTTATTTCACTTGAACACACACTCTTTCACTCAGACACATGTGCAGATACACACACACTCTCTCCTGCCAGGGAGCTCATTTGTCATATCCATCTGCCACCTGTAATGCACATTGTGCAACTGGAAAGCAAAAGTCTTCTTGCCAAACACCTCTCAGCTGGCACCCACGGTGGCAACGAAATAGGACTAGAACAACAACAAAAATCTAATCTAAAGCCCACAATGCAACCATGGAGCTGCTATTCAGGAGCTGGTGAACTGAGAAAATAAAATGACATGTCATTTGGCCGGTGTGATCCAAGTAGATTTATGATAATGCCGCATAATTTGTTTAGTTTGTCTGATGTCGCCTTGTTAAAAGCTTGTCAGTCAGAAAATATGATAGAATTCAATACTCGTCTATATCTTTAGTGTCTTTAGATAAAGCTAAGCTCACTAAAGCAAGCAAGACACTGCGGGATGGCAGGGAGCAGCTGGAGAAGACGGTCACCTGTGTACTGGATCCATTTACCCTCGTCTTTTACCTGACTGATCTTCACTGAAGCCGTTGATGCACATCATAGATTTTTATACATTGGGCCGACTCGTTGTGGTCCTGGTGTGATCATCTCCAGCACACTTTTGGCTTGGTGTTACCACTGCCGCAGCAGCTGGTTTGACACGGCAGTCACAGGTCAGTGGGGTCCTGTGAGGTGGAAAACGCTGGACAGTTTATATCTCTCCCTTGAGAGGGACAGTGACAGACCTAAAAAGAGAGAGGAGTGAGTCGTGATGGTGAGTGGGTGAGATGGGATGAGAGGCAGATGGTGTTTGCTGGTTGGGGTCATTGGCCGAGCAGCTCAGGTTTCCCTGTGTCACTGAGCAGGCACTGCGGCTCTCTAACCTGTTCAGCCTGTCAGAATGGCTTGCTGCCATTTTTTTTTTTTTTCTGAAGACCCAACAGACGTACACACTGCCGTGAAGTGAGCCATTAATGAGCTGTTAACGCTATTATGTTTAGGTATGATATGGGTCAGTGTTCAACTTCTGTGATGAGCATGTTTTATTTTTTTTTTTTATTATTATTATTTTTGCTATGTTTTCCATTTGATTTGATTTGATTTGATTTGATTTGATTTGGTTTTGTTTTATTTTATTTTATTTTATTTTATAATTTTAATGTACCAGTGTCATTTATATTCTGAGGCGACTATTTAGAGACTACTATTTATTTTTCTTATCCTTTATCTATGATCTTATGTTTTTATTATTATTATTTATATAAAATTATGTTATTCACATAACACTGCAGCTCGCTGAAGTGAGCTTGATTGAAGCCTTTAACATTATTAGGTTTAGGTGTGATATGGGTCAATGAAATGATGCTCAACTTCTGTGATAAGCATCTTTTTTATTTTATTTTATTTTATTTTATTTTCCTTTATCTATAATCTTTTTTTCTATTATTAAGTTATTCAAATACTTTTGACTTCAGAAAATGCATGATATATCTGTATTTATATATATATATATATATATATATATTTTTTTTTTTCATTTATTATTTTCCAGGTACCAATGTCACAGATATTCTGAGGTGACTATTTAGAGACTAAATCACTATCTATTATCCTTTTTTTTATATATAAAATTATATTATTCACTTAACTTGCTGTTAATAGCATCTTTTTTAATGTTAATAGCATTATTTTATTTTATTTTATTTTATTTTATTTCATTTGATTTGATTTGATTTTTCCGAGGTGACTATTTAGAGACAATTTACTTTTCTTTTCTATTATCTTTTATCCTTTTTATTATAAAATTATATTATTTACAAAACTTGCTGTTAATAAATAAAACTAATAAATAGCATAATCCTTTTTAGTATTTTATTTTATTTTATTTTATTTTCCATCTAGCAATGTCACTAATGTTCTGAGGTGACTATTTAGAGACTACTATTGACTTTTCTTATCTGTTATCTATTATCTTATTTTTAATAATTATGCAATTATATTATTCACATAACTCACTGCAAATAAATAAATAGCATTTTTTGGTTTATTTATTTTGGTTTATTTCCTTATTTTGTATATATTAGAAATGGAATATATTTCATTGCTTGTAGACCGTCAGAAATGTTTGATATGTATAAATTAATGACTGATTGATGAATTAACAATTTTCTTTAAAGTATATGTATTTTTTTTCCATGTACCAATGTCACTGATATTCTGAGGTGACTATTTAGAGATTAATATTTATTTTTCTTATCCGATATGCATTTTGTTTTTTTTTCTGTTATAAAATGATATTATTCAAATAACTTGTTAATAAAAAAAAATCTTTTTTTTTTATTTTATATATTTTAAAAACTGAAATATATTTTATTATAAAGTATGATATGAATGAATTAATTAATGATTTATTTAGAATTTTCTGCTATATTTATTTTATTGTTTTTACTTTTTTTGTTTTGTTTTACATGTACCAATGTCACTGATATTCTGAGGTGCCTATTTAAAGACTATTTACATTTCTTATCCATTATCTATTATCCTTTTTTTTATTGTAAAATTATATTATTCACATAATTCACTGTAATAGTAAATTATTTATGTATATTTTTGCATATATTAGAAATGGAAATACATTTCATTGCTTCTGGACTTCTGAAACTATATAATATGTATGAATTAATGATTGATTAATTAAGAATTTTTGTCCTTATTTGTTTATTTATTATTTTTTTGTATTATTATTATTATTAACTGCTGCTTAATATTTAACTGAAAAAGTATACAAATTTGAGTTTTGTGAGGATTGTTTGATGAATAGAAAGTTCACATTTATTTGAAATAGAAATCTTTTATGACAATATAAATGTAGTTAATGTCATTTTTGATTAATTAGTGCATCTTTGCTGAATAAAAGTAGTAGTAAAAAAAAAGAAAGAAATCATTGGAAACCAATTACAGAACTGTCTACATACAGTCAATGTATAAAGCATTAGAGTTAGGTTATACAGTGTAGAGTTAGAATAAAAGTTAAAATTGAAAACTCTAGAGGACATATGACATTTTTTATTTCTACTCATGAGAAAACAATATTCCTGCTGTCTGAGGAGAAACAATTAAAATATGACAGAGACACCATTTGTGATTTTTGCTTCTTAGAACATTTTATACTCAATATCTGCATCTGCTGGTCCCAATAATAATTGTAAGTCCTGATGCTGCATAATATTGTGTGAAACTAATAAAGCCCAAAATCCGTGTACTCTCAAGCTGTTTGAACAGAAGCACTTTCTCCATCAGCCTCTGAGCATTTCAGCACGCCTAAACCCCACACAAGTAGATTTGCATTGTTATGTCCCTTGGCTCAGTCGTCAGAGAATTTGATGAAGCCTGTGAAATATGTTTCTTGAATATATTGCTCACAGATGGGAAAGCCATTGCATTTGTGGTGTGATTTCAAACCTCATGCATTCATGCAGATGCACTTGGAAGTGAGGGGAGTCACAGCGGTGTGAGCATGCTGGGGTGTTCGAGTGTGCGTATGAAGAGAAGAAAAGAAAAAAAAAACCTTTTCTCGAGAGCTCTCGGCCTCCTAATTACGCAAAAAGGTTGTCATTCAGAGCAGATTGCAGTCCCCATTTGATTGATGGTTGCAGTTATGCTGTTGATTTCATTCATTCAGAAAATAATTCCTGCAAAAAGAAAAACCTGTAGATTTGAAATGCCTCTTGTTCTGTTTTCAGCTCCAAAGATCAATGACCCATCGCAAGGTTATTCCATGTTCCCCAGATGGGGTGTGCTGATCTGGAATTTAAAATGAATGGCATTGCTTTGTTCTCTCCTGTAGGTCTGTCTCTGCTGAGTGTTCACATTATCGTTCACAGACCATTGTCTCAGCTCCAGCACAGGGAAACAAATGCAAGTGCAAAATATTCCCAACCGCAGTCTACTTTGAAGTAATGACCACATTTGCTCAAGTGTCTATCTTAACCTCTACATAGGATTTTGTATTTTTGTGTGAAGGTGGGTCAGTCAGCCAGTCATTTTTATTTTATTTTATTTTATTTTATTTACCAATGTCACTATTATTTTGAGGCAACTATTAAGAGACTACTGTTTTTTGTTCTTTTTTTTTTTTATGTACCCATGTCACTAGTATTCTGATGCAACTATTTAGAGACTACTATTTACTTTTATCTGTTATTTATTTTATTTTATTATTTTATTTTATATGTACAGATGTCACTGAAATTTTGAGGCTAATATTTACCTTTCTTATTTATTGTATATTTATATATATATATATATATATATATATATATATATTTACTTACCCATGTCACTATTATTTTTTATTTTATTATTTTATTTTATTTTATTTTACCAGTGTCACAATAGTTTCTGAATAGTTGTTTCAGAATAACAATTTACTTTTCTTATTTATTTTATTTTATTGTATTATTTTATTTAAATGTTTTAATTAGTTTTTCTTGTTTTTATTATTATTATTATTATTATTATTTATTTTTTACATTTTATTTTATGTATCAATGTCACTATTATTCTGAGGAGACTATTTACAGACTACTATTTACTTTTCTTATCCGTTATCTGTTTTATTTTATTTTACTTGATCTGTTATCTGTTTTATTTTATTTTATGAATATATAAAATATATACTGATATTCCGGGGCAACTATTTAGAAATCTGCTATTTCATTTTTTATCTTATCTTTTATTTTATTTTATCTGTGTACCAATGTTACTGATATTCTGAGGCATTTGCTTTTCTTATCCATTATCTATTATCTATTTTTTTTATTAATTATTAAATTAAATAATTATTACATTTAATAAATTAAATTAAAATTGTTATTCACATAACTGTTTTAATGAAACATACAAAAGTTTTATTAAATTTTGAGTCATAGATTTTCATTGTAACCTCTAATTTTTTATCCTAATATATTTATTTATTTAAATATTGCCAGTTGTATTGGTGTATCTATAGGCTATTTATTGGTAGTCAAGATGCAGAGATACCTAGATCCCAAATATCACATATACCTTTTAACATTTGGGTCACCTTGATAAACCCGGATCAAATTCGTTTTCCTGCTTTGGTCCCAGAATCACTATGTGTTTAATACAAGAGAAACATTGGAGTGTTGTTGGCCCAAGAGATGCCTGTAAAAGCAGTCTCACAGATCTGGCCCCAGGCATGGCTGCTGGAAAATGGGACGGTAGAAGCTCTGCTCCTTTATGCAGTCCTCAGAGGAACCAGAAAGTGCAGTGTCTTGTATGAGGTGATCGCTAGGGTGCTTCCTGAGACATGCCTTGGAGTCATACCACAGTTTAAATGCATACAAGACGTCAGATCATGCTTAAAAGCTTTACACAGAGGTGCATCACTTAAGGGAAAGAGATTGTGTGCTGAATTTGAGATCATGTGTGATACTTTGTTTGAGCTTTTGTGTCAGCAAGTTGTTAGATTGTGAACAAGGACTTTATGTTGGTCATCTGCGAGATGGTCAACATTAAATAAGCAGATTTCTCATTAGCACCCAAAGTTAAAAGTTTACATATACCTTGCAGAATCTGCAAAATGTTAATTATTTTAGCAAAATAAGAGGGATCATACAAAATGCATGTTATTTTTCATTTACTATTAACCTGAATAAGATATTTCACATAAAAGACATTTAAATGTAGTCCACAAGAAAAAAAAATGCTACATTTATAAAAAATGACCCCATTCAAAAGTGGTTCTTAATACTATGTTGTTACCTGAATGCTCCACAGCATTCAGGTACTTTTTTTGTAGTAATAGTTGTTCACTTGTCCCTTGTTTGTCCTGAACAGTTAAACTGCTCACTGTTGTTAGAAAAACCCTTCAGGTTCCACAAATTATTTATTTTTTCAGCATTTTTGTGTATTTGAAAGGTTCAAACACTCACTATGCATTTTGAGCCGGGGGTGAAAACTTTTTGAATTTAAAGATCAGGGTAAATTTAACTTATTTTGTCTTTTGGGAAACATGTAAGTATCTTGCGTAGCCTCTGAAGGGCAGTACTAAATGAAAAAAATATGAAATTTAGGCAAAATAAGAAAAATATACACATCTTGTTCATTCTGTTCAAAAGTTTTCAACCCCGGCTCTTAATGCATTGTGTTTCCTTCTGAAGCTGGAAAGGGTTTTAAATACACAAAACTGCTAAGGAACCAAAGATTTTGTGGGACCTAAAGGATTTTTCTGGAGAACAGCAGGCAGTTTAACTGTTCAGGACAAACAAGAGACTTACAAACAACTATCACTGAACAACAAAAAACAACACAGAATTAAGAATCAAGTGTATGTAAACTTTTGAACTAGGTCATTTTTTTAAATTCAAATTCTTATTTTCTCTTATAAAAGACTATATGTAAATGTCTTTTATGTGAAATATCTTATTCAGGTCAGTACCAAAAAATAAAATAATTAACATTTTGCAGATTCTGACTTCAACTGTATGTATATATTTTTAAAGTGATTCATTATTGTTATGAAAATAGCATGTCATGTGACATTTATTTTTGTCTTTCTACATGCCTAGATGTTCTCTGTGTGTTTCTGTAAATATATATGGCACACATAATTAGTAATAAAATAGTGATTTTTTAATTATTTTAAACTATGTCCTTATAATATAATATAATATAATACACAAAGTAGTAGTAGTTTTTACCTTATTGAATTGAATTGACTAGAAGGTGGAAAATGTAAATCTGGAATGTTTTCACCTGCCGTTTACTGTGAGATGTAAATAAATGTATATTTTAAAACAAATACATGCTTTGAAGACGCTTTGGGTAAAGCGCTTGCCGAACGTGAGAAAAACAAAATGCTGTCATTTGAAATTCCGAGAGCATTTTTACTGATCTCAACAGGCAATAGCAGTTGAGATTGAAGACATGAGAATATTTAACATGTTTTCCCCCTGCTTGTCTTTGATAAAGCCTTCTCTATACATGCATTTGATGGTTTTGTTTGTCTTTGTGGTTCTGTTTGAGAGCTGTATTATTATAATTTGACAGAATGCCACGGGGTGCTCCCCTCATCTCCTGCAGTGTGTATTTACTGTGGAAACAGATCAGGATCACTAGTGTATATTTAAGATGGCTGAAACTACAACTTCATTAGCTATATTACTGCTGCAGAGAAGGAACTGTTACACATCTTGGGGAAAAAACAAATTAGACAGAACCCATTCTAAGTTTATGGTGTTTGGGAACAGCATGACGCCCGCGTATTATGACAAGCCTTCTGCCAAAGTACATTTTGGAAGAAAAATTACACGTGTATACATTCACCTCATGGCAACAGCAGCTGTCAGGATGCAGAATTCATTCAGTTCAGTTTGATTCAGTTAACTTTGACTCCAAACAACATTTCATCCACTTCTCAAGTGGCTCTGTGAAAACAGCACATGCTCTTTGCAGCCATGTTGTGTACTGTATGCTGTCGGAGTAGGTGATGGGTTGTAACGTGTTGAAATGAGTATGGAGTGGTGAAAGGAAACTAATTTTCACTGTGGCTTTAGACGCACAGCTCTGCTCTCAGCGCCCACTGTGGTGTGACATGTTATGGTGCTGCATTCATTGTGCATAAGCTCTGATATGAGATCTAGATACATGCCCTGCTGCCTACTGCCTAGATGGATTTGGAGCGCTCTACAGGCAGCAAATAATGAAGAACATCGGAGACTCACAATTGATGTCAGTACATGTCATACTAATTAATATATATATATATATAAAATATTAAATAATGAAACTATTTTCTGATATATATATATATATATATATATATACATACATGTACTATTGTGGAAGCCCGTTTCTGTCACTGATTAAAAAAAATCAAATCAAATCACCATATTATTCAAAACAGCAAATTAAAGAAAACGTGACAATAACATTCTAATCTATCATCACAGGAATAAATAATATTTTAAATTATATTAAAATAGGAAAAAATGATTAAATTAAATCAAATTCAAAAACATTTAAACAAAACAACATTAAACATGGAAAAAAAGCTAGTGTGACTTTTTTCTCACAATTGCGTTTACATTTTGCAATTCTGACTTTTTTTCTCAAAATTATGAGATATAAACTTACAATTGCGAGATATATTTTCTTGTAATTTTATTTATTTTTTTGCTCAGAATTGTGAGATATAAGCTTGCAACTGCGAGTTATAAAGCCTAAATCCGAGAGGAGAAAAAAGACAAGAATTTCTCAGAAATGCAAGTTTATATCTCAGAATTGTTTTTATCTCGCAATTCCATGATAAAAATTTGCAATTGTGAGTTATATAGTCAGAATTGCGAGATATAAAGTCTAAATTGTGGCATATAAACTCACAATTCTGATTTTGTTCCTCACAATTGCAAGTTCATATCTTGTAATTCTGACTTTTTCTTGTAATTCAGTGTTTTTTTTTTTTTTTGCTCAGAATTGTGAAATATTAACTCGTAATTCTGTGCTATGTAGTCCATTTAGTAGTAGGGGGAAAAAAAGACTGATACTTCAAATTGCAAATGTTTCAAAAATCTCACCTAATATGTCACAATTTTTTGTTATAAAGTCAGAATTGTTTATATATTGCAATTCTGATATTATGTTTCAGAATTGTGGCTTTATTTTTCAGAATTGTGTGATACAAACTCGCAATTGCGTGTTATAAAGTTGTTTATACTGTATATCACAATTCTGACTTTTTTCTTTTATAAAGAACCTTTTTTTTCGAGTTATAAAGTCAGAGATATAAACTCAAAATTCTGACTTTTTTCTCGTAATTCAGATTTTTTGCTCAGATAAACTTGCAATACCTATAAATACCTTTTTTATTTTTGTTCAGTTGCGGGAATGGGCCTCCATACACTAGCATTTTTTTTTCCATGTTTAATGTTGTTTTGTTTTTGAATTTGATTTAATTTAATACTTTTTTCCTATTTTAATATATTTTAAAATATTATTTATTCCTGTGATGGTAAATTAGAATGTTATTGTCACGTGATCTTTAATTTGCTGTTTTGAATAATATGGTGATTTGATGCTCAAGACCTTTAAACACAGTTGGGTTTCTTAATATTTTTATTTTTTTTCAGGATTCTTTGATGAATAAAAAGTTCACATAACTGCAAAAAAAAAAATTTAAATAAATTATATGTGTATGTGTGTGGTCTTGTTTTTCTATCCTGTTGGGGATTTAAACCAGAATTCACACAGACTCATGGTGTCACTGTGGGAACCTAAATTGAGGTCCCAATGGATAAACAAGCATATAAATCATACAGAATGAGTATTTTTTGAGAATGTAAAAATGCAGAAAGTTTTTGTGAGGGATAAGTTTAGGTGTAGGGTTAGTGTAGAGCAATAGAATATAAAGTTTGTACAAAATCCATTACGCCTATGAAGAATCCCCAAAAGGATAGTGTGTGGGTTAGGATTAGTTTATAAAATCTATAACTATATGTGTATAAAAACAATAGTAGTCTATGTAATGTCCCCATTTTATATTTTTATATCTCATCCACCATCCTATTTTGTGATTTTTAACAGATTTTAAAGCATTTTCTTTAGTTTTCAATACTGAGTAAAACTTTTTTGTTTCCTCACAATGCATTCTGGAATGTGATGCCTTAAAAGGCCTACATTGGCAGCTTTGAGCAATCGAGTTCAGCCTGCCTTTGCAAAGTACACTAGAGGCAGCATGGATTATATGCTGTTGCATTATTCAGGTGTTTGTCTATATCTGTGTTTGTTTGCCATTTTTTGATTAAGCAGTACATTGACAGTCTTTATTTTTTATTGTAGAATTGTATTTTCTCTTATCACCGTGATCTTCACAGGGAAGTCACAGCTGTCTTTCTTTATCTAGGCAAAAACAGATTTAATCAGACCCTGTCACTCGAAAAGACGACGGAACTCCTTGTGCTAAGACGAAAACTACAGATCTGAACTCTGCATGAACCAAGAAATTCAATGCAGCCATCGGTGAATTCACTGTACATCAATTATATTCAGAGATTCAGAAGCCCTCGGTCATTCTTTTAATGTCCTTATGAAAAAATAAAATCCAGACGTGGGAGACCGTTCCTCGCCGTGAAAGAAGAAAGAATTCATACTTTTAGATGAGAGGAGGACTGATATTCAAAGTCCAGTTTCAGTTGAGAGTGCATTTGCTGGCTGCAAGCTGGCCGAGACAGTCTTCCCAGCGCTGTCACCCACAAGGCCCTATACTTCATCACAATAAGCCTGGTCTCTTCATTTCCTTCTTCTCAGGAGCTGAGGGAAATAGCTGAGAAGATGTGAGAGAAGGTCATGCTTCATGTTGTCAGTAGTTCTTGGCACATTACCCAGTCAGGATTCAGATTTGTCTCTCCAGTTCAACTCGCATGACCATTTTCCTGGCTTTTCTTTCACCTCTGATTCGCTCGTAGTTGTTCTTTTATGTCACAACGAGGCAATAATCCTCACATTTTCTCTCCTTTCACTCCAATGTCACCTTCAGCACACTCGAGGAGATTTCTATTTACTAACGTGAACATGAAGGACAATGTATTCTCCTCAGGGAATATTTCCCTTAGGGATAAAAAGTCCATCAGTCCAAAGCCTGTTTCTTATTACCCAGAAATATAGCTAATGTTTATGCATGACCTTGTGCTGGGCGGTTCTTTTGTCTCCCGCTCAGGATGACTGAAAATACGTGCGCAAAGTCACTCAGTGCTCTTTTGACAAGGTTATTCCCAGTAACAAGCTCCAAAGACTGGCTTTGAGCGTCCGAGAACGCTGGAATGCTGGAATGATTCCTCATCTTTAGAAGTATGGAAATGCCGCACCCTTGCGGTAAGAGCGTATGATCTGTAAGGACGACACCTGGGTCACTAAGCGATTGTGTTTTAGATGCCATTTAGAGTCAGTTTCGTTCTTTATCACCTTGAAGCTGCGGTGAGAAAGTTTCTCTCTTGTTACATGACAAAATCTGAAGAGTGATGACTGAAATGTTGAGAAAATCACACATATGGATGGGCTAATGAGAGAGAAATGAAAATTCTCAGAGGAAAAGCTTGGGAAATTAGCTTTAGTTTTAACGTCTTTCTAGCTGGAAAGCTATTTATATACTCGGTTTTGTTGTTTTTCATTCTTAACTTGAAAAAGAGAGACATTTGGAGTGTTCAATAATATTATTCACTTTCTGACAGACATAAACAACTTGCGTACAGTGACAATCTGTCCGCTTGTTTCTGCTGCATGTTTGTTTGGATTTTGTTGGATCTAATTCTCTGATTTATTTTTTTATATATAAGTAGCTGGCTTTTATAATTTATGTAAGAGTTCGAAAGTTGCCAGTGACAAGCCCTCCGTGTCTAAATAAAGGTTTACGTGTGGGAGCAGGTAGATTTCTTCAAGCTGCGGCTGTGATCAAATCAGATGAGATCGGTGCATCTGTTCTGCTCCCTCCCTCTGTGTTGACTGACAGGAGTCTAAGGGCTATTTCCATCTCAAGGCTGTGAAGTTGAGAGATTGACATCTTGAACTACAAACAAATGTAATATTTTCTTTGTGAATGTTTACTGTGAAACACTGGAGCTGGAGAATGTTGGTAAAAGGTTAGGAGAAACACAAAACAATGAGGTTTGACAACAAAGTTAAAATTCAAAGGGATAGATAGTTCAGTCAAAAATGATAATTCTGTCAATAATTACTCATCCTCATATCGTTCCAAACCTGTAAGACCTTCATTCATCTTAGGAACACAAATTAAGATATTTTTGATGAAATCCAAGAGCTTTCTGACCCTGCATAGACAGCAGTGGACCAGTGTTGGGCATGTCACTTTAAAAAGTAATTAGTTATAGTCACTAGTTATTCTCAATGATAGTAACTGAGTTACATCATTATAAAAGTAAATAATTACCAGAGAAAGTAACTATTGTGAAATAGTTCAAATGTGTTAAATAACTTGGATGCCCCCAATATGAAATATGTTAAATGAGTAAAACATTGTACACTAATCTACACTATTTTAATGCTGCTGTGGGACAATGTGAGAGGCACCTTCCAGGAACTAATTATCACATTATTGGGGTCACTTTAGTCTCACGTAGCCAGACCTTCAGACTGACACCAGAAGGTCTGGAATCTTTGGCCGCTTTGAATGGCCAAGGCCCATTAGGCCATATGACTGACAGGTAACAAATCATGTTTCGCTTTGTGCCACGTCATGTTTAGGAGCGTGGAAATAACAGACTGATGTGTGAAACTCTCTGACATATTTTAAAGATTCTATGCTGCGAATTTTACATTTTTCACATTCTTTTGAAAGTCCAGCACTTAGTTAATCATAATAGGCGCTTGTCGTCACAGTTGTAAACACGACAACTTTCTTCTTTTGTGAGTGGGCTGGGCTCCACGGGATTTTTGTTTTCAGGTGGAACGTTAAAGAACGCGACACACGTGTCTCCCGGAAATCCCGTATAATCTACTTTGAAACTCCTGAAGTGTTTCCAGATAAGTGTGCCATATGCATCAGACGTTTAGCCAACATTCTGTGGGCGTGATGTCTGAGGTTGAGACTGGGGTTACTTCAGCCTACAGACATGAAAAACATCTTGCAACAACACTGTTAACTCTCCAGGGTCGAAGACCACATCGATGCGGTCTGTCTTGTTTTTTCTTGATGACTGTGAAAAGAACTAAAAATACTCCGTCATTTTTGATCGTACAGATAAGAAAAACGTATCATTTGAAGCTGCGAAGGCTCTACTTTTTTTGTGTATAGTAACAATAACAACAAAACAATGTGCTTTTGTAAAATAAAGAAAATAATCAGGGTGCGCTCTCTGCCAATCTCAGTTTCCGGCACCTCTCTTCACAGACATAAATAAAACAAACTGATTCTCAGTAAATACCTGCCTCACAGACATGAGAAATATATAGAAAGCTTGGAATGTCTTTTAAATAAAGTCATGTCGAAAACAAATATTCTCTGATAAAGTAATCTGTATGATACCAACGCAAGCTTCAGTTTTTATCTCTATTATCTATTAACTATTATCACGAGCGGCTCCACTTTTCAAATTTTTAACATCCACATGAGATGCGTGGACGTGTAGGTAAACGCCCACATTACAACATTCATCAAGTTCATTTCAACTATTTTTTGTTTCTGGAAGAAGATGCACTGAGAGGAATAAGCTAGAATTTACCTCAGAAGAAGAACACAGCGCAATATGATGCACAGTTTTGCAGGTCCTATGGCTAAGAGACAACCAACTCGGATGATAATTGCTTCAGTGAGTTCAATTATAGTAATGCCGCATTTTATTGTCAGTAACGGCAACAAGAGGAAACAGTGATTGGTTTGATTACTCGTTACTGAAAATTCCGTAAGTTTACTTATAACGCCATTATTCCCTTCACTGGTTAGGACATTGATAAAATAGTCCATGTGACACATTGACTGTAAAAAAAGATGGACATTCATTCCACTATAGAAAAGTGAAGCCAAAGCATCTCATTATGGCAGCAGCCATATTGTGGGAAATTATGTCATATGGAGCTAGAGTCTGCACAGTAGCGCTTCGTTTGGAGCCTGAGTCTGCACAGTAGTGTGAGGTGGAGCCGCGTTATCAAAGTCCCGCCCAAATTCCTGCAGACCCAATCGCAAGGTCACAATCATGACACCACATCCCATTTTTATAGCATCAAATAACTACCTAAAAGCAAACTTATTAGAAAACGAACACTTAAACATTAATCAGCATCATAAGAACTACCTCAAATGATGGAAAAAAATTATTCAAAGTAGCATTTGATTATTTAGTTTGCCTCACGTCCCATTAGATTACATGGAGAGGGTGGGTTTATGACCTATACTGCAGCCAGCCACCAGGGGGCGATCAAAGAGCCCGCAACTTCACTTTTCAGGACGTCTGAGGCACATCCGATGTGACATCAGTGGTTCAACCATAATGTTATGAAGCTACAAGTATACATTTTGTGGGCTACAAAAATAAAAAATAACGTATGCGTGGAACTGTCTAAATGTGTGTTAAAGACTGACATGGAAGAGAAGAAATTGTGAAAAAGTCATTGTTTTGGTTTTCTTTGCATACAAAAATGATTCTTGTAATTATGCTTCTATGCTTGAAAGCATGTTGTTCCTTGTAAAAGAGAAAACAAATTCCCTTTTTTTTTTGTGTTTTTTGAACAACGTAGGTGAGGAAGTGATGACAGAATATTCATTCAGTATTCAACAAAAATGCTTGCCTCAACAAATTCTTCTATTCTATTTGTTAATATGGTTTGTTTTTCATAAAGCTTGAAAGCCTTGTCATGTGATCTCTGGAGTTCTTCCTTGGAAACTCGATTTCGCTCTCTCTGGGGGGTTGAGTAGGTTGAAGACTTCGTAAGGGTTATTTCAGCACCCCTGTGAGACCAGTAATGAAGAAGCTTTGCATGATTCATTGCGGTGTTAGTGCCTGTTGAGAATGACTTTAGGTCATAAAAGTGTTCTCTTGACCTTGTGGCTTCACTAAAAGAGTCTCTCAAAAAGCTCTAGGTAATCGATATCACAAGAAACTTTACCTGAAGTTACTTCAAAAGGCTCTCACTGATTGTATGATTGCAATAAATAAATCATTGTTTTATATCTCCTTGTTGGTGAAAAAGTTTGAGATCATTTTTTTTAGGAAATAATTTTTGATCAAAAGTGCCAGTAAATACAACTGACCCTTTGCAAACAGCTTGACTGACAGGCAAATTGACCAGTCATAACATTGAATCTGCCATTTTGTCCGACAAACAAATCAGACAGGAGATTTACTTCACTGGACTTGAACTTGAAAAATTGTGTGTATTGACGTCTTTCTGCGATTGAAATAAAATATGTTCTTATGTTCATTCATGTTTTTTTCGTGCTTTAAGTAAATAAGAAATTTTTGTTGTTTGATCTAATAAGCCAATACAGTGATCTGTCATGACACATTAAAGAGCCACGAAGCAGTATTTATTGTTTGAATTTATGACTAAATTTTAAAGCTGAGACCTTGTTTTCATACCAGAAACCTGCTCTGTCTTGTCTGTCTGCATGTTCTCAGTTTCCTCTTTGCTCCGCAATGTATTTAAACATTCAGTTCATCAGTTTAAGTCCACCAAAGTTAATCTATTCTCCTGTCTGATTTGTTTGTCGGACAAAACAGCGGATTCTGTGTTATGATTGGTCAGAGTCAGTTACATTCTATATTTTATGAATAAATTTATTTTAACAAAAATTGCGCGTTCGCTCACTGGTGTATAGTGCGTTAGTGTTGTTTACTACTTATGTACGTATTGAGATAAAGCGTACACAGTTTTTACTAATTATGAAGTATGATAACAACATAAAAAAAGCTGAGCACTAATGAGGACAGCTTGTTACGTTCTGATAATTCAAAACAATTATGGTGATAGTAATGCTTGATTTATTCTGTCTTTTTTCTCTATGATTGTGAGCACTGCAAAAAATGCTTTTCTTACTTAGATTTTTTTTGTCTTGTTTCCAGACAAAATATCTAAAAATTCTTAAATCAAGATTTTCTAGACAAGCAAAAATGATTGTCTTGTTTTCAGAAAAAAATAAGTCATAATTAAGTGCGTTTTTGCTTAAAACAAGCAAAATAATCTGCCAATGGGGTAAGCAAAATTATCTTATTTTAAACACAAAACTAAATAATTTTGCTTACCCCATTGGCAGATTGTTTTCCTTGTTTCAAGCAAAAACTCTCTTAAATTTAACTTATTTTTCCTGAAAACAAGACGATAAGTTTTACTTGTCTAGAAAATCCTTCTTAATTTAAGAATTTTCTTTATATTTTGGCTGAAAACAGGACAAAAAATCTAAGTAAAAAAAGCATTTTTTGCAGTGAAGTCATTAAAGAATTAAGTTCCATGGGAACAGGAAGTCTCCGCCGTTTTTTGGATATTTCTCTTCATTGTTTCTGATCAAAACTGACAGTTAGCAAAGGGTGAATGACCTGAATATTACATTAGATCTTTTAAGTATTTAATGTTTTTCACATCACAAATTACAGCGAGACAAAAAAAATATGAATGTAATCTGGCTTTCCAGTGAAGAATGAAGTGCCTGAAAGCTTTGCCAATAGAGCAGATTTGATCCAAAAAACAAAACATTATTTCAATGGCATCACTTATTATACTTCTTTTAAAATTACCTTTATTGTGAATTAGCTTTGGAATATAGCTTATCAGTTTTCTCTTGTATTTATTCATTTATTTTTATTTTTTTACATTTTGCAGTTATCGAAAACAATTTTTAATAGTTTTAGTTTATTGTAACAACACTGCTTCTCAGTCATGTCAGTGTTTCTGGGAACTACTGTGTTCCCATGGGCAGTGATGTCCTCTTTTTTTTAGGACCTACAAAGACGGTTGTGACGTGCATTGTACTGGTATGAAGTTCTTTCAAGTGATGTTTTCAGTAGACACTATCTGACCTGCCTCTTCCTATACGCTTATTTGCTGTACTGAGTTCATGAAAAACTGTGAAAGAAAAGGAGCTGAATTTCGATCTCTTATCTTTTCTTCCCCCCACATCTCTCACTCTTGTTTTCTGGATGATTCTGCTTGAATTATTGATTCGTAGAGAAAGCTACCAGAGTTCACTGCGGTCTACGCCAATCCCAAACCATAGTCTACCATTGTTCTGCTTTCTCCTTCAGGCAGGTTTCTTTTTGACCAAGAACAAACTACATTTCAGAGTCCAGGAGGGAGAGGAGTTTTGGTCAGGAGAGGACAACATGCTGACAGGTTTTGTTTGGTTCACTCAACCTTTTTCCTCTAGGAATCTGCTTTGTGTTGATTGGTTTGCTTGCACGCTCAGGTCTGACCTACAGAAGGCACACTAGAGAGGCTTTTTTAATTTCTGATGGCTCAGAGATGGTGGGTTTCTGGCACGGTTGTCATCTGACTGGAGTATTTGACAGCTAGAGAGCGATTTATTGATGCTGCATCCAATCTGAATGATTCCCAGTGATGCTGCATCCCACATCCATATGAAAGACTTGACAATGTCTTATAGCTTTAAGGAATCCAATCTGTATTCCTATGAAACAAACCTCTGGTTCATGAGAGAGGATGATCTGAGCGTAGTGCTTTTATGAGAAAGGTTGTCTTCGACTGGTTTGTGGAGTTTTGAAGCTTCGTTCCGTTATTGAGGTTTTATATTCTTATAAATAAAAGTAAGCGATACAATAGAAGAACCGTTTTGGGTTCCCCAAAGATACTTTCTATTATTAGTTCTTAAAAGAATCATTTTTCGTAGTGTGAAAAGAACTTTAATAGTTTGAAGGACCTTTTTTTCCTATTATAAAAAATCTTTTGTTAAATAGGAAGCTTCCATGGGTGTCATTGAAACATTGATGATTGTACATTCAATGCAAAATAATGTGTAAAAATAATCTGCTTTTTGTCTGACCTCATCTGAACTTTTGCTCCAGGGCTTCAGTAATTGTTCAACATGTTGAGAATCTTCCTCATTGTGTGATGTTCCTGAGCTTCCCTGGGATTTGTGGCAAAAATAGCAAATTTTGATAATGTCTTTCTCTTTTCCTCTATCATACATTTATTATGAATCATTTAGTGTGTTTTCGATGACTTGGCCTGCGTCTGTTGTTTTTTCTTTTCCCATTGCCAGTTCTACTTAAAAAAGATTCACTAATATTCACCCACATCACTTTTTCACCCTCAAATCTCTCCAAAACTTCATGACTTTCTTTTTTTGTATGGAACAAAAAGAGACATGGTCTTCTTTTCCGTTCAATAAAAGTTGTGAACAGAGGTTTTTGAGGTACAAAAAAAGATGAAAAAGCACAATATAATTGTATTTAAAAGTGTTACATATGAATATTCTGAATCGAGCAGCAAACCAAAACTTTCTTTGAAAACTAAGTCATGATGTTTTGGCATCAAATGGAATTTGTATGGTTATATAGTACTTGGCACTTTTTTCATTCTCTTTTACTGAAGTAAC
Source organism: Cirrhinus molitorella (assembly GCA_033026305.1). NCBI lineage: Eukaryota > Metazoa > Chordata > Actinopteri > Cypriniformes > Cyprinidae > Cirrhinus > Cirrhinus molitorella. The sequence continues at coordinate 15,945,250 of CM065140.1, read as the reverse complement.
TTGCCAGTTCTATTTTGTACTTTCTCCACCAATGAAAATAGTTCCAAACAAACCCACAGCAGAATTATCTATTTATTATTAATTATCTGTTTCATTCCTGAATAAATCCATTTTTTGAACAGTTCTGTTGAGTAAATGATTCATTAACTAGCTCAGGGGTAGGCAAGTTCAGTTCTAGAGAGCCGCAGTCCTGCAGAGTTCAGCTCCAACCATGAAAAAAAAAATCTCAAATTTTTTAGCCTTAGTAATCCTGAAGACATTAATTAGCTTGTTCAGGTGTGTTTGGTTAAGATTGGACTAGCTCATAAAGGCAATCAACTTGCTTCATGCCTGAATGAATCAGTGTTTTTTGAATTAATCTGTTCTCATTCAAAAACTCATAAAGTCCTTTTTTTCATTCCTGAATGAATCAGTGTTTTTAAGTGATTAAGTTGAATAAATGATTTGTTGACTCATTCATAAAGGCAGTTACTTATTTGTATAAATGAATAATACATGAATAAATTAGTAAATGATTCACTCACGAGACAGTCACTTGTTTTCATTCCTGAATATTTTTTTTTTATTGATCTGTTGGACGAATGATTCATTGACTCACTCATACAATCAGTCACTTATTTCATTCCTTAATGAATCAATATTTTGTAATGAAATGTTTAAGGAATGATTCATTGACTTCTTCATTAAGACTTTCTTTGTTCCTAAATGAATCAGTGTTTCCTGAACGATTATGTTGAATGGATGATTCATTGACTCAGTTACTTATTTTGTTTGTAAAAGACAGTCACCTATTTTGTTCCTGAATGAATCTGTGCTTTTGGACAAATCAGTTGAATAAATGAGTCAATGATTCAAGGACAGTCACTTGTTTTTGTTTCTGAATAAATCAGGTTTTTTATTGATTTGTTGAATGAATGATTCATCGACTCCCTCATACAGACACTTGTTTGATTCCTGAATGAATCAGTGTTTTTGAATGATCATTTTGAATGAATTAATTGACTCGCTCATAAAAGACAATCACTTTCTTTGTTCCTGAATGAATCAGTGTTTTTGAAAGATTATTCTGCACAGAGGATTCATTGACTCATTCATGGAGGCAGTTACTTAGCAGTTACTTTGGTTTGTAAAAGACAGTCATCTATTTTTGTTCCAGTTTTTTTTCTTTCTTTTTTTTATTGATGTGTTGGACGAATGACTGACTTACAAACAGTCACTTGTTTAATTTCTAAAATGACTCAGTATTTTTAAATGAATCTGTTAAAAAATGATTCATTGACTTCTTAATAAAGTCTGTCACTTTTTTCATTCCCAAATGAATCAGTGTTTTTGAATGAATATGTTGAATGAATGATTCATTGGCACATTCTTAAGGACAGTTACTTATTTTGTTGGTGACAGATGGTTACCTATTTTGTTCCTGAATGAATCTGTGTTTTTAAACTAATCTGTTAAATTAATGATTCATTGACTCACTCATACAAACAGTCACTTGGTTTATTTCTGAATAAATCAGTGTTTTTGATTCAGTGACTCCTTCATAAAGACAGCCACTTTTTTTGTTCCTGAATGAGTCAGTATTTTTGAACGATTAGATGATTTGTAAACTCTTTCATAAAGTCAGTTACTTATTTTGTTTGCGAATTACAGTCACCTATTTTGTTCCTTCATGGATCTGTTTTTGACTTAATCTGTTGAGTCCACGATTCACTCATAAAGACTTGTTTTTGTTCCTAAATTCAGTCCAAAATCAGTTTTGGTCTGTTGAAAGAATGAGTCATTGCCTTCTTCATAAAAAAAACAGTCACCTATTTTGCTCCTGAATAAATGTGTTCTTTACCTAATTGGATGAATAAGTGAGTCAGTGATTCACTCATAAAGACAGTCACTTGTTTTCATTTCTAAATAATCAGTGTGTTTGAATGAATTTTTTTTTTTTGAATGATTCATTTACTCACTTATACAAACAGTAATTTGTTTCATTCATAAAAGAATCAGTGTTTCTGAATGATTCCATTGAAGGAATGATTTATTGACTCACTCACAAATACAATACCTTGTTTCATTCTTGAATGAATGTGTTTTTGAACAAATCTGTTAAAGAAATGACTCAGTCCAGTCACTTAAAAGTCACTTAATATCTAATGTGCAGACTGGAAAGTCTGTCTAGAAGAAGTAGATTTTTAATACAGCGCCTTTCCACAGCTCAAGGTTATTTCAAGAAGAAATAACTGTAAGGTTTGGAAAGACATGCAGGTGAGTAGATGATGACAGGATTTTCATTTTTGAGTGAACTATCCCTTTAAGATTCATTCAAACTGGGGGCAACCTCACCATGTAATCTGCCCAGCAATTTCTCTCTCTTCATGTTACCCTGTCATTAGCATTCAACACAGCAGAGCTGACTGACATGACCTGCAATAACAATCCGTCCAATCAGTGATTTTGATGCACTTATGCGTCAAGAGAGGCAGCCTGTCCAAAGAATGATGATTCTGTCATGACGTACTCGCACTCAGCTGCAAATTATAATGAAGCCTGAGAGAAAATTTGTTGTGTCCTTTTCAGGTGAAAAAGGCAATTACCAAGGCACAATTAATTTTCATTTTATAAATGTTCATTGTTTTCATTTACGACAACATTCCAGCCCAACATTTTATTTTGCCAGCCAACTGAAGGGACAGTGTAATTATTCAGATATGCATGAGGGCTTGGCTACTGAGCTGAAACAGAACTGGATCACTGGACTTGGAATACTTAAAAGGGAATATAAATCGGCGTGGCATACCTGTCTCAAGGCCAGTAAGACTGCAAGATGAATTTCTACAGTGATTCATTAAATAAAAAAATGACTCCGAGAAATACATGTGAAAGGAAGCAGTTATTCATAGAGAAAATAAAACAATAGGATGGGCTTCGAAGAGTAAATGCCAGAACTTTTCAATGCCCAAACATCCATAGACGTATTTAAATGTGGCATTTTAGAAAATAATCCTTTATTTTCATCTGTTATTATTTTTGGTGACCTTTGATCTCCAGTGATCATGCTCCTCTTGAGTGCTGTGTAATTCAGCCATATTATACTTTGCACCTGTGATGCCAATTTTCTAGCAGTGGAGAGTCAGACAGAAACGTATTCTTTTGGCTAAAGGGTGTAAAGCACTAATGGAATTCTAAAACCCGTCAGTGCAGTGCTGGAGGTATTTATATCAGCTTGATATTGCTGCTGCAATGAAGCTTTCACCTTAAATCCTCTGAATCTTCAATAATTCAGGAGAAACTGTTAAATTTTATGATATCTTTCAGAAGAAGACTATTAATTCCAAACAAGATGAGCTTCACTGTATTCTCATTTACAAATATTATTAGGCATTTCTGTGATGGATGTCATGTCTTTACTGGGCCCAAGGGCACAACATTACAAACTAAAGTAAGTCCATTGATTTGTATGTGGGTGGTTCTTCAAATCTGGCACTTGTTCTGAAAGTTGGCTTGTACTGAATACATCTCTGGTTTTATATTGTTACTCTTACTAAATGTTGAATCTTAATACATAAAAAAATCCATACATTTGAATTATTATTTTTTTTTAATATTTACATTTTTATTTAAAAATGGTTTACACAAAGTTAGCAAACTTTTTTTTTTTAAAGAAATTTTATTCAGCAAGTGATGCAAAAAAATTCAGTAAACATTGTAACATTACATTGATACATTATTTTAAAAAATATCACAGCTGTTTTCACCACTGATAATAATAAGAAATGTTTCTTTTGGACCAAATCAGCATATTAGAATGATTTTTTGAAAAATCATGTGACACTGAAGACTGGAGTAATGAAAGACAGTCCCCTATTTTGTTCCTAAATGAATCAGTTGAGTCAATGATTCACTCATAAAGACAGTCAATTGTTTTCCTTCCTGAATAAATCATTTTTTTATTGATCTGATGAACAAATGATTCATTGGCTCACTGATACAAACAGTCACTCGTTTCATTCCTGAATGAATCCGTGTTTTTTAATTAATCTGTTGAAGGAATGATTCATTGATTTCTTCATAAAGACCGTCACTTTCTTTGTTCCTGAATGAATCAGTATTTTTGAATGAAACTGCTGAAGGAATGATTCATTGACTTCTTCATAAAGACAGTCACTTTCTTCATTCCTGAATGAATCAGTGTCTTTTTTTAATGAATCTGTTTAAGGAATGATTCATTGACTTCTTCATAAAGACAGCCACTTTCTTCGTTCCTGAATGAATCAGTGTCTTTTTTAATGAATCTGTTTAAAGAATTATTCATTGACTTCTTCATAAAGGCAATCACTTTCTACTGATTCATTCTTGAATGAATCAGTATTTTTGAATGAAACTGTTGAAGGAATGATGCATTGACTTCTTCATAAAAACAGCCACTTTTTTCGTTCCTGAATGAATCAGAGTCTTTTTTAATGAATCTGTTTAAGGAATGATTCATTGACTTCTTCATAAAGGCAATCACTTTCTACTTTCTTGACTGAATCAGTATTTTTGAATGAAACTGTTGAAGGAATGATTCATTGACTTCTTCATAAAGACAGTCACTTTCTTTGTTCCTGAATCAATCAGTGTATTTTTTTAATGAATCTGTTTAAGGAATGATTCATTGACTTCTTCATAAAGGCAGTCACTTTCTTTGTTCCTGAGTGAATTAGTGTCTTTTTTTAATTATTCTGTTTAAGGAATGATTCATTGACTTCTTCATAAAGGCAATCACTTTCTTCGTTCCTGAATGAATCAGTATTTTTGAATGAATCTGTTGAAGGAATGATTAATTGACTGTCATATAGACAGTCGATTTCTTTGTTCCTGAATAAATCAGTGTTTTTGAACAATTATGTTGAATGCATGAATTATTGACTCACTCATACAAACAATCACTTGTTTCATTCCGGAATGAATCAGTATTTTTTAATAAATCTGTTAAAGGAATCATTTGTTGACTTCTTTATAAAGACAGTCACTTTCTTTGTTTCCTGAATGAATCAGTATTTTTTAACGATTATGTTGTGAATATGTTATGTTATCATTATGCATGATTCGTTAAATCGGTCTTGAAGACTTTTACTATTTTGTTTGTAAAGGAGAGTCACCTTTTTTATTCCTTAATGAATCTGTGTTGTGTTAATGAATCGGTTGAATAAATGAGTCAATGATTCACTCATAAAGACAGCCACTTGTTTTTGTTCCTGAATAAATCATTTTTTATTGGTCTGTTGAATGATTCATTGACTTACTCATAAAGACAGTTACTTTTAAACCATGTGACACTGAAGACGGGAGTAATAGCTGCTGAAAATTCTTCACAGAAAGTAATTTTAAAAATATAATAAAATAGAAAGAAATTATTTTGAACTTCAATAATATTATTAATACAATAATTGTTTTTACTGTATATTTTATTACATAAATGCAGCCTTTGTGAACATAAGACACATTTTAAAATAATTATGGTAGTGTTTTCATCTTAATTTCAAAGTACTATTAATGTGAATGTGTTAGATGCAAATGTGAAAATATTTAACGGCCTGTATTTAGTATATATACAGTGTTAGCTATTAAAATAGCTATATGAGAATTGGTCAATGTTTAAAAAACGTTTAAAAAAAGTTTAATATCATTGTGCCAACACAAAATCCCATTAAATACAGTACAAATTTATGACATTGTTGGCAGACAGATAAACTAGTTTGAAAGTTCTCATAGTTCTAATAAATCCATGCTGAGCACCATATCTTCACCTCTCTAAACTCTGGTAGATTCACACAGCACATGATTGTAGAGTTTGGACCAGTGACCCTTCTCACCACGGTTTCGCACTCATGAAACATGTTTTGGCCTGTTATCTCTCGCCTGCCATATCAGCCCGGAGGATTTTTTAATGACTACTGGAGATGGCTGGATATTTTGTTATCTAGAGGGAAACAAGGAAGCTAATGATGCCATATCTAGTGCATTACCTGTCTCTGGATGTCCAATTACCTCCTTTAGACTGAGAAGTGAGAGAGGCTTGGCTAGTGCAAACTGCTAGAGTGTAAATCACTCTCTGGTCTCGATTTAAAGCCGGACGAAGTCAAATAGAAACGGCGTCAGATTGCCAGGTGGATCAATAGAGATATTGTTAAGGGAGTTTTGTCTGACAGAACAGCATCTCACTTCTGTGATAAAAGTGAGAAGGGAGAGAAATACCTCAGGGCAGACTGGGAACAAACAGGGGAGACTGTGGAATATCTGGCAGAATGTGCATTGCGATTTTAAAGTCTTACAAAAGATAAGTCCCATGCTAACTGAAACATTGATGACTTTCTGAGAATGGATGATTATCGTCATTTACTCACCACGTTGTTCCAAACCTGTATTGCTTTCTCTTTTCTGTGGAAAAGAGGTATTTTGAAGAGTCTTTTCATTGTCCATACAACGAAAGTCATTGGGGTCAATGGACTGTGATGACGCATTTCCAGTGTTATTAACATCATAAATCTAGCATTTTTATTTTATTTAAATATTAAAATTTCATTAAATGACAGAAAACTAGTTAAGCTGTGGATCTTTCTTTTTTTTCATAGAAATACTATTTGTTTATTTTCTGTTTTACTATTGGGACAAATGGGAATGCAAAAATTATATTTGTTGTAGTTTCCATTCAACACTAAAATTTACCAAACTATGACAACTTTCTCTTTTGAGAACCATGGAAATGTAAAATGTGACTTTTCTAGGGGGTTATTTTTTATTTTTTTTTATTTTTTTTATATCCTTTTTCTAGACTCTTTTTGAATGGTTTCATTAAAAATATTAATCAAAAAGCATGTCCAATTAATTGAAATCAAGAAACTTGTAACAGTTATTGATTAAAAGTTTTTAAGGCCCTATGAAATATGTTTCTCTCTCTCTCTCTCTCTCTCTCTCTCTCAGATTCAGTTATATTTTTTACTAATCCTGTGTTTTCAATTAATTTTCTAAATTCCATTTGTATGGTTTTATTCAATTTTAATAATCAAAGGCATCTCTAATAATTATATAAAAAAAAAAATCCAGAAATATGTATTTATATTATATTACATTTTTCTGGTAAATATTTTCTTCTAGCAATTTTTTTTTTTAATAATAATAATAATTTGATTAGTAGTAGTACTGTCATTTCATCAAGCAATACATTTCTGTCACAATTTCTTCAAGTTTCAAAGACCTTTCAGTTTCTGTTTGTATATGGCAATAGTTTTATCAAAAGAAAGTTTCTAGAGAAAGTTCTAGAGATTGTTTATGTGTTCATGTACTCATATTTTGAGACGGCAGAGGTTGAAAACACAGCAAGCATCAATGTTTGTAGTAAGAAAACATTAATTCACACAGAGACATGCAGAACATGCAGGATTCATAGTCTTTTTGCAGCTTAATTTTCATGAACACGTCCATATCACTTTTTGATTTTAATGTACTTACCTACTTTTGATTTATTCATCCAAAATTTGGCAAATTCCATGACATTCCACATTATACAGTGAATTCCATCTTTATGACTGGATTCCGCGTTTTCCGCATCACAGAAATCAGAAAGAAAGTCATAAAGGTTTGGAACAACTTTTGGATGAACTGTCACTATAAGAATGAATTTTTAGTTCGAGTTTACCTGTTCACTTTGTCATTTTTATTGCTTTTTCTCTCATATTAAAGACAGAACATAAATCTACATGTAGAAGAGTGAGGTATTGAATCGAGATGAAATATGGAACAGATCTGAACTTGTCTTTCCCACCGGAACACTTGTGCAACCCACTAGGCCTCTGCTCTCTCCATCTCAAGATGGTTTTTGTCCATATTACCCTGCACACATTGTTTATGATGATGGTTTGTGCACATTTAGTCACCAGAGACACAAACATTTCGGTCTGCGCTCTACTAATTCCTCTATATTTCATTGAAAAGCATCCATCAGCGTGCGTCTCCTTTCACCTACCGTAACAGATAAGCTCGATAAGGCCCATTTATCAAGCCGTTCTCTATTTAAGGAAAGAGAGAGTGTCGATCAATACCATGCTCCCACTGGGGTTCATTCTACACAGTGGGTTGTACTGTCAGCGAATCATTATGCAACAGTAATCTCCCCAACTTGTGAAAAGAGCCGTCCATGTCCTCCAGAGAGAAGCTCCACAGCCAGACTGATGATGAGATGAATTTTCGATCAGCGCCAGGTTTCAATGTGGGGGCTGCCTTTTTTTTTCCAGGAGGAAAGCAGTGCTCTCCCAATTTAGGTTGGTCTGATGAGCTCTTCTTCCTGGCTATCGTGTCAGACTGTCCCCTGGGAAAGGCAGACAGGCGTTTCGCGATGGACAGCGACGTGAACAGCCGCTCTGGCTCTGAAGAGTTGGCTCCCGCCGCTGACAGGAAAATGAAGCTGTCATTCAAGGTCCTGATGTGTCGAGCCAAGATCCCTGCATTTACATGTGGCGGCTGGGCTTTCCTTCTCACATGAAAGGGTGGAAGAAAGACGTCACCCTTTTTTTACATCACTTAGATAAAATGGGACGAGGCACGAGGGGACCTTAGAGGAGACAGGACTGATAAAGATGGAGAGATGTGTCCTTTGAAGTGACAGAGAGCTGCAAATTCGAAAGGGATGGCGTAATGTGGGTCCCAGGCAAGAAGAACTAGATACGATGGAAATGAGATTTGTGTCTCGCAGATCGATTTTTTTCTGGGAGGGATTGAAATATTTGTGCCAGGTTTCTGTTGTTTGAGGGGAGAGAAAGAAAGAGAGACAGGGAAAGTGTTGGAAATGCTGGCGTTGAAAAAGAATTTGAAGTTTCATTTATAAAATGGCTCTCAAGGCACATCAGGCTCATTGGGGAGCCATACGCATGCAAATACAGTACGAATCTAGTAAACGAGACCAATTCTTTTAGCGTTTTCCCTAAACAGCTGTTGTTGGTGGTGAGTTTCTTTTTCCTTGCTTTCATTTGCCACAAAAATCAAATTAACCTCCAGCTTATCGTTACGGAGGAGGTGATACGTGATATTCACACTGGGATTTGATCAAACGTAGACTGTAAGCCCATACTGTATATAGGGGAAGCTGGGACTCGTTTTCACACTTTTTAAACCAATAAATATTTTCTCAGGGTTCTCTAGTTGGTTTTTGAAAGTCAGTTTCAGCATTAAGTCTTCACTCGTAAAAATAAAGGTTCTTTATTGGTTCCATGAAGAACCTTAAACATCCATTGAACCTTTTAAAAGCAGAAAAGGTTCTTTATAGTTAAAAAGGTTCTTTAGATTTTTTTAAATGTTCTTCTTTCGGAACTGTTCACTTTGGGGCACCAAAAGTGGTTCTTCTATAGGCACTTTCGCACTGCATAGTTCTAGGAACTTAGTTTTGGGAACTGGCCAGCAGGGCCGTTTTCCTGGCTACATTTGCATCAGCAGCAGGAATTCTGAAGCGGCCCATGCAGATCTCCTCTATAGCAGTAATGTTTTGGGGCTGTCGCTGGGCAACACTGACTTTCAACTCCCTCCAAAGATTTTCTATGGGGTTGAGATATGGAGACTGGCTAGGCCAGTCCAGGACCTTGAAATGCTTCTTATGAAGCCACTCCTTCGTTGCCCTGGCGGAGTGTTTGGGATCATTGTCATGCTGAAAGACCCAGCCATGTTTCATCTTCAATGCCCTTGCTGATGAAAGGAGGTTTTCACTGAGAATCTCACGATACATGGCCCCATTCATTCTTTCGTTTACATGGATCAGTCGTCCTGGTCCCTTTGCAGAAAAACAGCCCCAAAGCATGATATTTCCACCCCCATGCTTCACAGTAGGTATGGTGTTCTTTGGTTGAGTTTTTACCAAAAAGTTATATTTTGGTTTCATCTGACCATATGACATTCTCCCAATCCTCTTCTGGATGATCCAAATGCTCTCTAGCAAACTTCAGACGGGCCCGGACATGTACTGGCTTAAGCAGGGGGACACGTCTGGCACTGCAGGATTTGTGTCCCTGGCGGCGCAGTGTGTTACTGATGGTAGCCTTTGTTACTTTGGTCCCAGCTCTCTGCAGGTCATTCACTAGGTCCCCCCGTGTGGTTCTGGGATTTTTGCTCACAGTTCTTGTGATCATTTTGACCCCACGGGGTGAGATCTTGCATGTAGCTCCAGATCGAGGGAGATTATCAGTGGTTTTGTATGTCTTCCATTTTCTAATAATTGCTCCCACAGTTGATTTCTTTACACCAAGCTGCTTACCTATTGCAGATTCAGTCTTCTCAGCCTGGTGCAGGTCTACAATTTTGTTTCTTGTGTCCTTTGATAGCTCTTTTGTCTTGGCCATGGTGGAATTTGGAGTGTGACTGTTTGAGGTTGTGGACAGGTGTCTTTTATGCTGATAACGAGTTCAAACAGATGCCATTAATACAGGTAACGAGTGGAGGACAGAGGAGTTACAAGTCTGTGAGAGCCAGAAATCTTGCTTGTTTGTAGGTGACCAAATACTTATTTTACAGAGGAATTTACCAATTAATTCTTTAAAAATCCTACAATGTGATTTTCTGGATTTTTTTTTCTCATTTTGTCTCTCATAGTTGAGGTATACCTGTGATGAAAATTACAGGCCTCTCTCATCTTTTTAAGTGGGAGAACTTGCACAATTGGTGGCTGACTAAATACTTTTTTGCCCCACAGTATATACCTAATTTTTCTTTTTAACTTTTCAAAAATGTGAGATCAGTAAGATTTTATTTATTTATTTTTATTTATTTTTGATAAATTAAAGAATACCTTTTTTTAACTCTTTTCCCACCAAAAATGGAATTTTCTGTTACTCATGAGACAATGCTTCCCTGCCAAACAATGAATTTTCTGGGTTTATGTGTTTTCACTGTTATAAACTCGCACTATTATTCATCTCCTAATGAGTCTAGAATGTGGTGATCAAAAACACAGACAAGGAAGACGCAGAAACGAGCGATCTCGTATGTAAGCATATTCATATGAAAAATAATGCGATCATCAACACTAAACCGCATATAAATGAAAACTGCCTAATGTTAGCGAGTGAAATGTCAATCCAGGAAGTGGTAAAGGACTGTGCAAGCTTTGGGAGTGCTAATGGAAGCCATCTACTGCATCTTCGATTTGATCATAGTAGCTACTGAATATGATACAGATGTAGTATTTGTAGTATTTGCAATGTGATATTCTCAGCTTTTTGCTCAAAATGTTGCTTTTTTATAAAAACCTATCTACATTTAAGTGTTGAATGCATCAGAAAGAAGCATCGCAGCATAAAAAGAATGCTTGAAGCTAGAATAATTAGATTTTTTTGTTTTGTTTTTTTAAGTGGGAATCTGTTCTTTATTTTTGGTGTATTGCATGTTCAGATATTCATACAACAAAATATTCTGTGGGCCATGAAATTTTAGTGAAAATCATCAAAATTGCTGGCGGTTGCTGGCAACTTAAAAAAAAATGCTGATGGGGAAAGAGTTAATAAATTAATACCTTTACTTAGTAAGGACAGATTAATTTTCCTCTCAAATGTAAAGAAAAAATCCTAGTAAAGAAAAAAGTCATTCAAAAAGCATCTTAACCCTTAAAAAAGGTCTTAAGGTCCAAAACTGTTAGGAGTACAGATGAGTACTTTGAAGAGGCTTAAGAGTTTCTTTAGCAGTGGAGAAAATGGATGAAATATGAAGAGGGAGACTAAATATGTTGTACACAATGCATGACAGTCAGTTAATAAATGCTGCTACACATTAGATCGTGTTTGTGACCTATCTTATTAGAGACATGCTAACATCTCCGACATAGAACAGAAATGTCATAGTGCCAGAAATGGAAGTAATTACCAAATTAACTACATTAACATATTTGGCAACTGGAAAAATTATGCAGCAACTATGCAGCAGTGATGATTTGGTTATGTCACAAACAAGCGAAGTGATCACACAAACATTAGGAGCTTTCTGAGAGGGTTCGTAGAAGCTTTAAGAATACTGGCCCAGAAGTGACTGTAAATTTTTTTAGAATTTTACCAAAAAAATCTATGCTGTTGTTCTTACTTTATATTCATCAGTAAATTCTGAAAAAATATATTACAATAGAAAGCTGTTATTTTAATAATTTACACTACTGTTATCCTTAAAATAAATATATTTATGTCATGATCTTTCAACTGAATTTTTGATTCTGCTTGATGATTTTATGTATTTTTATAGATATATTTATTTTGTCATTGTAAAGGGGATCAGACACCCATTTTTTACAAGTTGGTATGATTGTTTAGGGTCTTCATGAAATGTCTGCAACATACTTTGAGTAAAATCTTTCAATGATCGTTTTTACCTTGTCAAAAACAGCTCTGTTCACAGCAACCCGTTTCAGTGCATGTCTCTTTAAATGATAATGAGCTAAAGCTCACCCCGCCCCTTTCTTTTGTGTGTGTGTGTGTGTGTGTGTGTGTGTATTCAGTGGCGCATTACAATCAAAAACAAAACTAATCCACTGTATCCTCAGTGACTCTGATGTTGGGAGAAAATGAAGACACAAAAGTTCACTTTTACATTCAAATACAAAACACCTGCATTGCTTATGAGACATTGTCGCTACAGCTGCTCGAGCGCAGAGAAAATGGCAGACAGAGTACAACTGGCAGAGTACAGAAATATGCGAATACAGGACAGTCTGTCAGCAGCCGTGGGCGGAGCCTGAGCACTATGACATCATACTACTCAGAAAATCAAAACACCTTGATAATTGAGACACTTCAGTTTTTTGGGGGTGGTTGTGTCCACACACTGCTAAGACACATTTATATGCAAACAGTGAATTTTGCATCCAATGTCCCCTCTAACCTTCATAATTGGACTGAAATTTTTGTAGCTACTGAGCTTGCAGCCTTTCCTGAGAGTCCGGCGTTGCCAATCTTGTTTACACCTGTTTAACGATCATTGGGTTTGGGTTACAAATGGACGATCAACTCAGTTTCAGAACCCAGCAGGAGCACAAAAAGAGCTCCATCTCCCTGTTAAATTAGGCTGGCCCGGCGGCTGTGTTTCCAGCCAAGAGTGAATGGAGTGATTGATTGAGCTTGGTGTGAGCTGAGGTGAGGGAAACAGGAAGCAGTCCATGCAGATAACACTGGTGAAGCAAACTCTATTGGCCCTAGAATTCAATGAGGCGTAGACTTCATACTGCAAATCACCACAGACCCCCTGAAGGCCAGGTGAGCCGTGTACACGTGTGTCTTTTGGCCATGTTTCTTATGCACCTGCATCCGTCCCAGCATTCCCGGTTCAACGGCATTTCACGAGTACCAGCTGTACAGTGTGTGTCAGAGACCACTCACCATCTGTCATAATGCCTGTCCATCATCACAATGATGTTTTTTTTTTCTTCTGTTGTTCATTTTTTCTTGTCGTTCATACTCTCTCTCTGTCTGGCTGCTGCTTGGCATGTCTTCAGTCACTCTGGGAGGTTGGCTTCCTGCCTGCAGTCGCCATGTGCGGGTCCCTCCTGTATCTGTCAGCCCTGTCGGCTGAGGCTGAAATGCGCAGGTCTTTATTCCCGGCTCCGTAGTGGAATAGCAGGAGTCTTTGCTACTAATTAAGTGTGGTGGAGATGAAAGTCCTTGAGCTGATGGGACTGTCTGGTTGAGCTGTGGATACCTTTTATCATTTGCTCATTTTGGGTTTCTTTTGTTGAAATGTGTGGAGTCTATTTGTTGATGTTGAACAAAATTGTCTAAGTTTTTAAGTATTTTTGTTATTATGTTTCTCTTTATTTTAACTATTTATTTTTTTTGCACTAATATCTTTTTCTTTTCATGTTTTAAAACATTTTTGACAATAAACAAACACCCTTTTTTCTGTAATTTTAATAATTTTTTCAACATTTTTTGTAATTTTTACAATAAATGTCCTTTAAATTTAAAATTTTATTATATTTAATTACAATTTACAAATATTTCCTATTTGTGCATTATGGCATATAATTTGTGCCAACAAAAAAAACTGATATTAATTTACAGTGAAATTACATTAGTCAACACAATTTTTCACAATTTTTTATTTTTTTTTGTCTTACCATAAATGTTTTTAAATTTTTAAAAAATGCATTTTAATTGCATGTATTGTTTTTATATTTCCTATTTGTCATATGCATGAATTTAGAATGAAATGGCGTATAGTTTGTGCCAACAAAAAAATCTGATATTAATTTAGAGTGAAATTGCATGATTTTAGTCAACAAAAATAAGTTGACCAAATTTTAAGGGCCTGTTTAAAACTTTTTATTTTTTGTCTTATAATAAATGTCCTTTAAATTTACATTTTTAATTACATTATAAAAATATGTCCTATTTAGAATTTAAAATGAAATGGCATGCCAACAAAAATTGCATTTTAATTAGGAGTTAAATTAGATCATTTTAGTGTAATTTTAAGGGGCTGTTAAATTCACTTTATTTTATTTATTTATTTATTTTTATTTATTTATTTTTTTGTGTCATTATTTTACTATTTATTTGAACACATTCCAAATTTATTCTATCTACTTTTTTCTATTAACATTAACAATGTTCTGTATTTTTCTGTATTGTTTTACAATAAATGTCTTTGTAATTACATTGCCATTCTTTCTACATTTTCGTGTTGTTAATGTCTTTTTCTCTTCGTATTTTTAAATTTCACAATGTGTCTCTTTCAATTTTATGAAATCCAGAACCCTTTCTTGACAAAGATTTTCATCAATAATTTCGCTGACGAGATTTACTTTTTCTATTTTAACTTAAAGCCAGAGATGTAGTCACACATTAGGCATTAGCAGAGAGCTCTATCTCACAGCACATTTTACACGTATTTCCCCTGGAGCTGCCTTGTGGAATCAAGCTTGTTTTAAGTAATTATGCTCTTCCATGTATGATGACAGCAGCCATTGAAATAGTGAAAAGCCTGTTGAAATAGTCTTTCAACTCAGTGATTGTGAAGTTCCAATGATTTACAAACAGTTGCAGCATCCATCTGCAATTCATCTCTCTGCAGGTTAAAGAAGTAAATTGGGGAAACCATTGTTTTGCTATGAGAGACAGTGTGTGCTTGTGTGGTTTCTGCCTACGTGGGTGTACGCATGCATACAGGCAAGCTTGTGTGTATGTATGCCTCTAGTGCACTTGCCATCTCTCTACACTGTGTTTGGATCGTCTTGCCTCCTTCTGTGCATGCAGATGTGGGCATTTGCACGCACATCAGCGCCTGAAAATGGCAGTCCAGCAGCCCCTAGAGCTCCATGCATGCTCCCAAAGAGCCAAGTGTTAATCCTTTTGAGCGTGTTGTGTCTTTACACACAGAGAGAATTAGTACTCGTATCTGTGGGCTAGACCGTAAAGTACTCTTCAAACCTCAAGCACTGTAATTACTGTTGTCTGCATGTTATAAGCAGCCCGTCAAACAGCTGTTCAGAGATTCAGTCCTGTGGTAGATTCTGTAGCTGTGGAGTGTGGTGCTAACAGTGGCAAGGTCATGGGTTTGACTCCCATGGAATGCATGAAATGATTTAAAGAAATAGCTTAACTTTGCAGTTATAAACTTTTTAAAATTCACTTTGGATAAAAGCATCTGTCAAATGCATACTGTACATGTATATGTAAATGTGGTAGGTTTGAAAAAAGAATGGTTGTGTTTTTGATGTGCTATTTATGTATATGGCAGCCTTTTAGAAAGAAAATAAATCTGTTTAAAAAAGAATGTCCTTGACACAAAAGGCTTGCTTGACCACGTTTAGATTTTTTCTACTTGACTTTGAAACTGAAAATCTTTTAGATTTAAACTGATTTAATTCTGTGTTAATTCTTGTTATGTTGGACCTAAAACATTCATAGTATTATTTATTTAATTAAGCATTTAAATAATCTGTAGTCTCTCTTACATGCTGTTATTTACTAATAGTAAATATGTAACAGATATGAATGATGAAACAATTGATAAATTGGATGGATGGTTGAATGGAACAATGGAATGATGGATGGATGGAAGACTAAAACAATGGATGGATGGATGGATGGATGTGTAGAATGATGAATAGATGGATGATGGATAAAATGATAGAACAACAGATGGATGGATGGATGGATGGATGGATGGATGGATGGATGGATGGATAGAATGGTAGAACAACAGATGTATGGATGGGTGGATGATGGATAGAATGGTGGAACAACATTGAATGGTTGGGTGGAACAATGAAATGATGGAACGATTGATAGATGGAAGGATGATGGATGGATGGAATGGAAGAACAATGGATGGATGAATGGATGGTAGAATGATGAATAGATGGATGATGGATAGAATGATAGAACAACAGATGGATGGATGGATGGATGGTAGAACAGAAGATGGACAAAACATTGGATGTTTGGAGAAAACAATGGAATGCTGGAACGATTGATAGATGGAAGGATGATGAATGAATGGAATGGTAGAGCAATGGATAGTAGACTGATGGATGATGGATAGAATGGTAGAACAACAGATGGATTGATGAATGGACACAGAACATTGGATGGTTGGATCAAACTATGGAATGATGGGACGATTGATAGATAGGTGGATGATGAATGTATAGAATGGTAGAAAGATGGATGGATGGAATGTTGGATGGGTGGTTGGAATAGTGGGTGGATGGATGAAAGATTACAATGATGGATGGATGGATGGATGGAAGAATGATGAATGGATGGATGTTAGAACAACAAATGGATGGATGATGGGTAATGGACTGGTATAATGATGGATGGATGGAATGGTAGAACAATGGATGTATGAAGTGAATGATTGAAGGATGGATTATCGAGAGGATGGTAGAACAATGATGGATTAATGGAACGATAGATGAATGGAACGTTGGATGGATGGATGGAACGGTGGATGGATAAATGGATGGATGAAAGAACATTGAATGGTTGGATGGAACAAAAGAATGATGGAACGATGGATAAATAAATGTTGGATGGATGGTTGAAATGGTGGATGGATGAATGAAATAATGGAATGATAGAACGATTGATGGATGAATGGATGGAATGTTAGAATGATGGAAGATGGATAGAATGGTAGAATGATGGATGGATGGAAGGATGGACAGAATGTTAAAACAATAGATGGATAGTCTTCTCATTAACATAATACTTAATATGTTACTTAATATTGTAAAAATTTTCAAATGAATACAGAATAAATATAAATGGTGTGCTTTCCCTGTCTTTTATGTGTTTGCAGATGGAACGCCTTACACATGGTGGGTCGGCCGGGGTAACGAGAAGCACTTTTACTGGGGCGGCTCAGTGCCGGGCATTCAGAAATGTGCATGTGGCATTGATCGCAACTGCACCGACTCCAAATATTACTGCAACTGTGATGCCGACCAGAAGCAGTGGTAAGCCGCACATTATCTGAGCAGCAATATGCTGTTTCCATGGCAATCACCAAAGCCAGTAGTTAATTATGAGCTTTGGACTAAGTTGCTATTTGCGAGTTACTGACCTTCTCAGCCCACCTATCAAACTTATGAGAGACAAGCATGTCATGTTCTCATCTGCCTTATTGTCTCTGTGTATTCATTAAATACCGGTGTCTGCTGCGTGCCACAGTCATCTCGACCTCAGCGCTCGTGCAAATGGCAAACAGATTGTGCTGATAAAGAAGTTTAAGTAGAGCCAATCCTTGATATTTCCATCAACAAAAGCTCTGGCTGGTGTGTTCTGTGGCTTTATTACGAAAGAGAGCTGTGGGCGATATTGCAGAGGAGGGGAACAAGGTCATTCGTCAGACACCCTGATAGAATTGTCTGTAATGAATGTGTGTTTTGCTTTGAGACACATTCATTTACATCCTTTCTAATGGGTCTTTATATGGTAGCTGTTAATGCCATTCAGCTGTTAAAGAACAGAGAGATAAACAATCCACCTTAACACTACAAACTCAATCTTAGTTTTGCAAAGAGAAGAAGAGAGACAGTCTCTTAGTATTACTGTTAACATAGCTCCTTAGATCTGAGCACCATTTTTTTTTTTAAGCCAATGCAACATATTTCAGATATACCTAAACATTGCACATCACACGACAACATAACATCACAACAAAACTATTTAGATAATGGCACCACAAGATTACACAAAACCCAAAACTACAGTTGTAGCCATTGTTGTTAACTGAAAATTAAACTATTGCATGAAATAAATAAATTACATACATACATACATACTACATAATATATATGTTATATATAATATATTTTAATATATTTTTTTTTATACGATGGAGATCAAAATTACCGATAATATTCCTACAGTTTCCTAAATTTCAAGGTCGCTGCTTGGTCCTGTTTAAGCTTGTCCTAACTAACCTACCTAAACATGCCAAGACAGATCTTTACCCTGTTTAGCACTGAACCTACAAATGTCTTACGTGGACGACCAGCCTTTTTGGTCATTGTAAACCTGGAATATTCAGGAAATCACAATGGCTGAAAGAGTCAACCCTTTAGCCTTCGCCTGTCACAGGGTTTCAGTCACCTTAGAGCAGCCCACCATCTTGCAATCTCAGTGAAAATGAGAGGAATTCTGCCAGTTAAATAGGGTTTGTCATATAATTATGGTAATTAGCACCAGGTGCCAGCTAATTATAAACACCAATAACTTGAAGGTATCTTTAAGTGCTCACTAATTTTGATCAGAGTTCTTTTTCAAATATCTAATTTAAAGGAGAAGTTCAGTTCCAGAGCAAAAATTTACAGGTCATTTACTCACCCCCTTGTCATCCAAGATGTTCATGTCTTTCTGTCTTCAGTTGTGAAGAAATAGTTTTTTGAGGAAAACATTTCAGGATTTCTCTGCATATAGTGGACTTCTATGGTGCCCCTGAGTTTGAACTTCCAAAATGCAGCTTCAAAGGGCTCCCCAGCCGATCCCAGCCAAAGAATAAGGGTCTTATCTACCAACGATTTTGGAGTTGGAGGAGAAAATTAGATGGTTTTTCAACATACCCTTACTGTCTTAAACCAGAATACACAGAGTTCAGTCATTTGGCTAGGGATTGTTTAAAGCCCTTTGAATCTGCACTTAAACTGCCTTTCGAACACAGGGCACCATAGAAGTCCACTATATGGAGAGAAATTCTGAAATGTTTTCCTCAAAAAACATAATTTCTTTACAACTGAAGAAAGAAAGACATGACAAGGGGGTAAGTAAATTATCTGTACATTTTTGCTCTGGAATTGAACTTCCACTTTAGGTTTTTTATTCTTTTTCAGAATACTGTTAATTTATATAACATGCTTAAAAAACAGAACTTCTAATCGTATTAGGATAACTTCAAATAGGACTAAGCAGTGAACTTGAAATTTAGGAAATTGTAGGTTGTTCTCCAATTTTGATTTCCACTGTACACAGACACAAAAATTAGGACAATGAAAAGAGACTGTAGTACTGAATCATTCATACTGAAAAGCTTTGATAAAATCGTGTAATTATAAAATGGATCGTTCTGCCTAATGTTTGCTTGTCCTTTACTTTTTTATCAGAGCATTGCACCATTAGCTTAACAACATGCTAATGTCAGACAGTACTAAAATCACTACCTTATCTCATGTCCAAAACGTACTTGTGGGAACTGAAAGACGCAAAATATGTCCCAATAAGTACATTTCACTGCAGTTTCCAACAGAAATGAACACTAGAAGCAGTAAAACAGCAAGCACTTGTAATCATTTTCGTATACACAGAATTGGACTTAGGAAACGTCATCCTTGGGTATGAATCCAGGGAAAAACATGACTCACGATGAAAGAACTAAAAGATGAGAAGCTAAAATGGTATGCTTTCAATTGTGTTTTTACATCACATTTGCTTTTGTGCATACTATCAGGTAGGTTTAGATGTAGTGCAGATGGTATGTTATTTTTTAAAACGTTTTGGAGTTATAGTGCCACTCAAGTCAGAACTGTGGCGACACTCTTTTAGTCCCACTCAGTGGACATTTCACATCAAATATGTCACGAAACATATATGGCGGTACATATTTCCCCACAGGTACGGTTTTGTCATGAGGTCAGTTTGTGAAATCAATGAAATCAATGTTATTTCATGCCAAGCACTATTTCTGTAGCATGTTGGGTTGTTGCCTATGTAGAGCATTTCAAATTGCTCACTTCAAAGCGTCTATGAGAGTTAGGTTGCAGCCTTATTCCATTATAAACACGCTAGATAAATGTTCCACCAGTGCTCTTTTGTTTGCAGCATCCCTCACATGTTCTAAAAACGTGTTTCGACAGCACTGAATGGCCCCTTAGAAGGCAGCTTACTTGGTTTTGGCTATAGACTATCAGACATTTGCAAGCATTGGCGCTCCACAGGAAGTGTATTGGATGGATTGGTGGGAAGTAATAACCAAACAGACATTATGTGCCCCTGGGTAACTGCGTGTTTGTGTTTGTATAATGTACAATGCGTTTGCACAAGTTTTATTATGCCATGAGCTCGGAAATTATCTTTTAATACTATATTCTTAAGGTAAACATAGCCTCAGTCAGTGAGTTGTGTCTTATTAGCATATTAGCGGCTGTGTTTTCCTGATGGATTTCTTCATCATCTTCTTGTTTTTGATACATTTTGTGAATATGTATACAGCTAGACTGTTGGAACGAGAGAATTTCCTCTGCTTCTGTTGCTGGTTTAGCTGAACACACAGTAATATGTGTTAATGTCCCATGCACAGATGGACAGCGGGTTATTGCGATGCTCTCGCCACTTGTCATAAACCCCAAGCAAACTGAACCACCATGCATAATGGATACAAATTAAGACATTGGATTTTAAAGCAGCACGTTTCATTCCCAACCGCATTGTTGATGGTGTTTTTTTCCTCTACAGGTTTGCGATACATAATTATTTTTTAAATGGCTTCTCCAGTTGCATTGGCACTGTGATAGATGGTGGCATTAAAATAATGCACACATAGTGCATGTACCTGTGAGGTTTATGTATGCGTGTGTTCGCTAATGTTTATCAATTTCGCAAAATACGTGGAATGAGTGTTTCCACTGATTAAACAAATTATATTGCTGTAATTAAACAGCTATTCATCAGTGTCAGAGGTCTGCTTTTGAGAGAAAACAAACAGTTTGTGTATTAAAGCTTTAATGAGTTTATTAGGTCTTGTCAACAAGGAGAGTTAAGGTTCTTAAGGTTTAGTACTGTTTAGTAATGTTATTTTTTCCTCACAATTAATTATAAATAATATTGTTTGGTAGGAGGGACGATTCCGGGCTTCTGGTTTATAAAGACCACTTACCAGTCAGCCAAGTGGCTGTCGGGGACACAAATCGACCCGGCTCAGAGGCCAAGCTGACCGTGGGACCTCTCCGTTGCTATGGAGACCGTAAGTCTATTTCTTTCTCCTTAAAAAAGAATACGGCTCATGTGGGTTAACTGCACATAGACAACACATTATGTAGTTTTAATGCTTGATTAAATGAGGTAAATAGTTAATGTTGTTTGCATATTATTCTAAGCAAGCACTGCTGTTTTTGTGTCCTTTGCAATATGTGAAAGCATCTTTCTTCGTCTGGTAGTTACTGTGTACAAGGCTATGAATCTGTGATGTCTTCACATGGTGGCCTTGCAATTAAAAACCCTCCGCTGTTGAAATATGTTGTAATAATCTGCATTGCCAAAGGATTTGTTTTAATGGCATCTTCTTTAAATAGACATTTAGCATTTTCAAGGTCAGCCCATTGTCTGCAGTACTCTGAAACAGGACATGGGGGCACAGATGTCTTCAGCGTAGCCGTCCTGAAGCCGTTTCAGTCATCATTACATCCCACAGAGGCCCCCTGCCACTCATTTTTATAAATTGGTGTCAACAGCCAGCTTGCCATATCTTCATAAAAATGATCAGTTTTTTCTCTCTGAGCAATTGTGAGGTAGGCGAAAGAGACAGTGCATTAAAAACGTTATTATTATTATTTGTGAGTCAGATGCAATTATAAATGCCCAAGTTTCACCAGAGCGAAACAGAGAACCCAAGGGTAAAATACAGAGACATCCCCCACCATCATGGCCATGTGAAATGATGCATTTTTATGCCTCATTATTCCTGTTAATTGCATCTGGCTTATTACTTAGATCAGGTGCATTTGATTACACTCACCTGTTAGACAAGAATGTCAACTGCTGTTTTTTTCCTCTTTTTTCCTTTTGTTCCCACACACCTGTGACTGGAAGCCATTTGTCTTATTATTCAGTTATCTTGCAGTTTAGGGCATGAAGATTTATATGAATTATCCATAGAGGGAATTGTCTAGAAGAAAATATAGAAGTATATCAGGGTTGTTTCCTCTGAGGAGGCAGTGCCTCCTTAAAATATTGGATGATAAAAAAAAATGTGTAGTACAAAAATAAAACACCAGTATTATAAAATATAACAATAAAAAGTAAATAAATCGCTCGTTTTACTAAAGAAACATTGTCCTACATCAACACCTGCAGGTAAAGTGGGCCTCCTCTGGGCCTCCTCTGATCTTCTTTGCTTCTGTGGGCCTCCTCTGAGCCCATTGAGTTTTAACCTACCTGATCTCATGACGAAAACATACATGTGGGAACTTTTTACACAATGCGTACAAAACCAACGTCACATAAAATGTACCATATGTACGTTCATCTGTTCCAGGGGGAAAAAACTGACACACTTTTAGTGCCACTCAGTGGACATTTTACATCAAATATGTCACGAAACATACATCACATACTTTCACATCTTGCAAAAAAGTTCCCACAGGTATGTTTTCGTCATGTGATCTGGTTTTACCTGAGCCCCTAAAGTGTGTGGTGAGTTTCATGGTACTTATAACCCAAAAATTGCAGGTTTGAGGGATTGTTGGTGGGGGAGTGAATAACCAGCGCTCTCTTCCACCTTCAATACCACCTTCAAGGAGAGACCCTTGAGCAAGGCACCGAACCCCAAACTGGTCCCCGGGGGCCACAGCAATGACTGCCCACTTCTCCGGGTTCTCTCTTTCAGCTATTTAAATAGTTCTGTAGTTTTGTATGAAATAGCAAAATGATTATATTTGTTTTGTTATTTTATTGTTAATTTAGAAAAAACATTTGGAGCATTTCTTTTTTTCGTTATTTTTTTTAAGTAATGGCTGAAGTGCACTTTACAGGACATGGAGGTGCCAGCGCGATCGTTTGCATTGAAAACATTTTAAAATATGCTATTTATGCTCATAAAGGTAAGAGTAATACATCACATTTTAACTCAGCGAATACTAGCTTCACTGACTTGATTTATGTATCTATAGAAAGCTTTGAATTACTACTACGAAATAATTTGAATGGAAAGCAAAAACATTCATTATAAAATCCCTAAGGGTGCATCCAATGAGGAAGTGGCTAATCAAGATCATCAACTTCATCTTTGTGATAATTACTCTTACCTGATCTCATGACGAAAGCATACCTGTGGGAACTTTTTACAAAACACATACATGTACATTCATCTGTTCCGGTGGAAAGAACTGACACACTTTTAGCGCGATATATATTTTGTGTCTTGCAAAAAATCTCTGTGAGATTATACAATAATATACCATCTGCACTACACCTAAATCTCCTCGATAGTATGAACAAAAGCAAATGTGAGGTAAAAACGCAATCGCAAGCATGTCGTTTTAGCTAGCTTTTCGATCTCTCATCTTTCAACTCTTTCATTGTGAGTCATGTTTTTCATGTGATTTGTACCTAAGGATTCCACATCCTAAGTCCAGTTCCGTGCTGGCTAAGCTAACGAGCAAGTTTGTTACATCTGGAAAGTGAAACATATGGAGCTGTAATCATAGCTGTATTTAAAAACGATTACAAAACGATCACGGTTTTACTGCCTCTAGTGTTCATTTTTGTTGGAAACTGAAGTAATATGTACGGATTTTGCATCTTGTGAAAAAGTTCCCACAGGTACATTTTCGTCATGAGATCAGGTTAGTTTTACTAGACTCCCTAATGTGTGCGGTGAGTTTTATGATAATACAAAATATAACAATAAAAAGTGTATAAATCTCGTTTTTCTAAAGAAACATTGCCAACAGATAAAGTTGCAGCAGGAGTCCGCATCTCTCTCGCCTCCCCTGAGCCCATTGAGTTTTAACCTACCTGATCTCATGACGAAAACGTACCTTTGGGAACTTTTTCGCAAGATGCAAAATCCATACCGATAAGTACATATTACTTCAGTTTCCAACAGAAATGAACACTAGAGGTGGTAAAACAGCGAGCACTTGTAATCGTCATATGTTTCACTTTCCAGATGTAACAAACTTGCTCGTTAGCTCAGCTGGCATGGAATTGGACTTAGGATCTGGAATCCTTGGGTACGAATCACATGAAAAACATGTGATGAGAGATCAAAAAGCAAGCTAAAACGACATACTTGCGATTAGCGTTTTTACCTCACATTTGGTTTGTTCATACTATCAAGGAGGTTTACGTGTATTGCAGATGGTATATTCTCACGGAGAATTATAAAAGTTATAAAAAAATTATAAAGAGAGTTATAAAACATCATGAAACGTACATGGTGGTACATATTTTGCATCTTGTGAAAAGTTCCCACAGGTACTTTTTCGTCATGAGATCAGGTTGGTTTTATCAGCCCCCTAAAGCATGTGTGCTGAGTTTGTTGGGGGTAACTGAGAATGAATGGTAGAAAGTCACGTGAGAGGGGACAATGCCTCCATTGCAATATGATTGGATATGACTGGTTATGTTTGAACGTGATTGGCTAACGCAATAAATCGCAATAAAATGGCTAATCAGTCTGAATGAAAAATATAATAGTGTTATGGGAAGACTAATTAAAAAAAGTAAGTAAACAACTCACAAAATGTCAAAATAAGACTTGAAATGGCATGAAAACATGATCTGTGGGAGTTTTTAGTGAGTAATCATCTTGGTGAATCAGCCATTAAAAACATGATCAGAGATTGGCGGTACATCTGGCCTCAGCAAACTGAAATTATTGAGATCGCCTTTGTACCCTTGATCAAGATGTTTATGCCCAAATGCCACCAGGAGAGCAGTGCCAGTAATAAGGGTATTGCAAATAATCAGATGAAATTCTCTGCTAAATAATTTTTTTTTCCACTTGCTTTTACTTCAACTGCACAGTTATCTGTGCCAATCAGCAGCTGCAAACTGCATGGAGCCACTTAGAAAATACTGCACCTCCTGGTCTGGAAACATAATCATTGCTCGTCAGGGGGTCCCACGAATCATGGCGAGTGCCCACCAGACAGGGCTGAGTCTGCTATTATTTATTCATTTCTTGATATATTCAGGGCTTTGGTAGGAAGGGAGCAGAGCAGTAGTGCATTAATGCAGAAAGCCAGCCTCACTATGGTAATGCTGCATATAAATGTTGCTCTTAGCCACCTGCATGTGCACAAGAAGAAAGTTATAGGCCTCTGGACAGTCTGCACCTCACCCACGAGGCCCCTCTGGGCTTGCATTATGCTGCACAGCGTAATGGTTGTCTCACCGCTGTTGGGTTTCTGCTCAAGTCTGCAAATACCTTCTAGTATGGGTCCAGCAATCCCCTAAAGACTTGTTTATTTTTGCACTCTTTATTTATTTACGGCGAAGTCTCAAAATTAGGTAATTGGATGCACAGACTGAATGCTAATGTGGTTAGGGGCCTTAATGCAAAAATAATATGAGAAACCACTGCTGCTTTATAACAGAGTCCAGTCCCATTAGCTTCAGAAATCAAACTTGAGATCATTTCAGATACTTTTCCACTAAAAATTTTGGCTTGCTTTTAATGGACTCCTGTATATGTCTATATATTGCTGAATATTTAAAACAAAAACATCCACTGTAGAATTGTTATTTTAAAGGGATAGTTTGTCCAAAAATGACAATTCTGCCATTAATTGTTCACCCAAGACGCATCTTCGGAACACAAATTAAGATATTTTTGATAAAACCCAAAGCTTTCTAACCTTATATAGACAGCAACACAACTGAGACATTCAGGGCCCAGAAAGGTAATAATGCCATTGTTAAAAGAGTCCATGTGACATCAGTGGTTCAACCGTAATGTTATGAAGCTATGAGAATACTTTTTGTGCACAAAGAAAACAGAACTAACGACTTTATTCAACAATTTCTTCTCTTCCGTGTCAGTCTTCGATGCGCGTACATGAGAGCATCATGACGTATACATGTGGTGCTGCTGAAAAAAACATAAAGCATAATAAAATCTTTACAGACCCCAAACATTTTAACATTTGTACCATAAGAGTACATATCACTATTACAAATGTTAGGGCATGTCAAAACTTCTCCAGGTCCCCAAAACCCCCTCAGACCTGTTTTCATCAAAAACCTTAATTTCTTTTCATCTGAAGAAAGAAAGACATTAACATCTTTGATGACATGGAGGTGAGTAAATTATCAGCACATTTTTATTCTGGAAGTGAACTAATCCTAATGCAGAAATTTGTCCAGTGAGTTCTATACTTGCTCTGTAAACTCTGCTAATACTGAGTGGTTTATTTTGTGCCCTCAAAACTTCAAAAACTAAAGGAAGATGGGTTTCTCATTTACTCAACTCAATTAATCTTTTTTGCTGTGCCACAGCATAGGACATACGCCATCATCTTCAGGCAGGTTGCATAATTAATAGTCATTAATAACCAAGAGAAGGAATAAAGATAACAAACAAAATGATGATTTAATGATGCATCTTGCCTGGCTATGATGAGCTGTGACTTCAGACCACTGGCTGCTTTGCAAATTAATTGAGATAGATAACCTGTCAGTAATAAAGGAATATGATACCCCCGCCTAACGAAGCAGTTGCTAGAAATTATAAATTAGTGCGGCACGTGCGATGTGACGGCAATTCCGTGCAAATGTGAAAAATATTGCATACGTCTCATTACGATGCATTAGACGTTTTACATCTGAGTAGCTTTCCGGTTTGATTGATAAGACTTATGTTCAGAATAGAATTATGTGACTCATGAATAACTACAAGACATTTCATGGCTAAGTGAGCGACGTCGCCGATAGGAAGTTCCATCTTCATTGCAAAAATGTTGTATTAGCTGCAGTTAAAACCTAAATTTGGGGTCAGACTGCAGTGATATACTTTGGTCACGCTCCAGCTGTGGCCAAATTGAATGATATTTGCATGGCCACAGTTTAAAATTTGAGTTTAACACCGTGCAATTGAGGCCATAGTCTATGAGAGGTTTTAATGATTAAGTCATTCAAAAAATGATTGAAATTACGAATAGATGATCTGAATAACTTGAGTTTGACTCAATTTATCTTTCCCAAATGTATCCTGCAAGCATATGGTTAAGAACCCTGACATTTTTCAACATATTGTCTGGTTGCAGTTATAGAAAATGGCTTAATTATGGGATAGAAATACTTACCGGAACTGTTATGTCCCCTCGATTCCCAGCTCCCTGTGCCCAAAATACCATGAAATAAGCTGAAGTCACAAACTCAAACTTTGCTAGCTTAATATTTAACCACAGATGATGCAAACCTGAGAGCTGCAGACAGGAGAAAAAATAAGATTAGTCAAAAATAGCATTGATTCCAACTAGATCGACCAGTAAATTATCATTAGCAATGAGGATGTTCAGTGTTGCTTAGTTACTGAATCACTGGGCCATGGTGATGCTCTCTGTGCCGTTTCTCATGCATCCGTGATTGGTTTGCACCTGGGACTAATGAGGGACTAATTCGGGATGTGATGTATGTCGTATGCCCAATTTCCCAGAAAGTATCCTGACCTGGTTGTGTTAGATCATTTGAAGTCGGGAAGTAGTGTTTCACTACAACTTCAGCTCAGGGTGATGTCACTTTTACAATGTGTGTGAAATCTATTAATATCACCCTGAGCCTCAGGTCTATTAGACACTGAAAGTGAATTACATGTGTAATAAAAGGTCCTTTTGTCTCCAGCTGAAAGGAAACCTGCCATTTGTGTCATTATCAGGAAGTATACGCAAATGAAATCTGCACATAGCATGGTGAGCATGTCATTATTGTGCATCGGTCTGAATTACCTTTATTAAAATCATAAATGAAGACAATTGTTGCTTGCAGGGTTTATACAGTAGGTAAGGGAGACAGGGGTTAGTTGTCACATTTTATTCCAGTGAATATTTCTCAAGTAGGTTTATTTTCAAAAGGCATAAGAGACTTTTCGAAAATGTTATTTCATAGGCATTTTATAGGCTTTTCAACAAAATTTAGAGTACAACTATTATGAAACACTAAATAATTTATGAAAAAGCTGTAAATAGTAACATGAAAAAATGTCAAACAATGCCATTGCCTTGCGAAAGTATTCATACCCCTTTTTCATGTTTTATGTTGCAGCCTTATGTTAAACTGCTTTAAATGACTTTTTTTCTACATCAATCTACACTCCATACACCATAATGACAAAGCACAACACAGGTTTGTAACAACTTTACAAATTGGTTAAAAATAAAAAACTGAAATGCTTCCATTGCATAAGTATTCATACCCTTTTCTGGGACACTTGAAATTTAGCTCAGGAGCAGTCATATTGCTTGTAGATGTTACTACACTTCAAGTGGAGTTAAACTGTGGCAAATCTATTTGAATGAGTATGATTTAAAAAGGCACACACCTCTCAGAAATGGTCTAACAGCTGAAAATGCATATCAGAGCAAAAACAAGCCCTGAGGTCAAAATAACTGCCTGTAGAGCTCAGAAACAGGCTTGCGTCAAGGCACAGATTTGAGGAAAAGTTCAGAAAAAAACATGCTGCTGCATTGAAGGTTCACAGAAGCCTGTAACCTTCACTATCCATAATGGAAGACGCTTGGAATAACTAGGACTCTTCCTATAGCTGGCTTTGTAAATGACCCTCAGACTGTGAGAAACAAGATTCTCTGGTCTGATGAACCTCAATTAAAGACTCAATTAAAGGTGAGTTAAGTGTATGAATACTTATGCAATGTACTTTTTCACCATTTTATTTTTAATAAATTTGCAAAGTTTTGACAAATCAGTTCAGCTTTGTCATTATGGTGTATGGAGTGTAAATTGATGTGGGGGAAAAAAAAGTAATTTAAAGCAGTTTAACATAAGGCAGCAATATAACAAAACGTGAAAAAAATGAAGACGTATGAATACTTTCGCAAGGCACTTTCCATTAATAAACTGTACTGAATTAGATATAAAAGACAAAAAAATTGATGTGCAAACCTTAAAAATGCCTCTTTCATTGCCAATTAGATACATATCTATAAATATTGAAATCCTGATATGCATTTCTTCTGACAACTGGTTCCGTCTCCTCTATTTATTTTGTAACCATTAGACTAATTATGACTCATATCAGCAGTCATTTGCTTTTTAAATGAATGTGATATTTACTTTCCCAAATCCTTTTCCTTTTTTTTATTTTCAATCACCCTATTTATTTTGCATTTAGAATGACAAATGCTTTCCATTATAGGGCCTGGTTTGTAGACTGTGAATGTTTCCTGCTAGATAAAATGAACTCATCTGTGCCGCACACTTTTAAAGCATCTCTTCAGAGCTGTTGACACAGAAAAGTTTCAGCAGGTGCTTGCTAACAACTCAGAAGAACACCTGACATTTGACATCAGCTTTTGTGATAACAGACGACAGCTTCGCAATTGATGAGAAAAAGTTCATCTCATTCATAAGGTGAAATCAGCAGGGGTTCATCTCCACTTTAGAAAATAGAAAATACCTCAGTTCTTCGCTGTAAACCGAGAGGGCTTGTTTCTCTAGTGCTACCAAAGTTTGCCAATCAAACCGCAAAGTTCATGGAGTTTTTTGTGGTTGTGTGCAAACAATTTTTATCCGCATTAATGAGCTCATGGGGTAATGTAGATTACAACTGTTTGCTGTCCGCCTGCCCTAGACCCAGACAAAGGTTAACTATCATAGTTAATGAGACGAGTGGAAAAATCTGACACTGTTCTGCTCAATTCATCACAGTGCCACGAGTAAACACTTTTTAATGACCTCTGATCCAGCCGTCTATTGTAAAAGTGCCATCTGGTGGATTGGCAGCACCACATATCTTGTCAAATAATACATTAATTCTGCGGTTTAGCTGGATTTGAGCATTGCTGAGTCTTATAAACACTTTAAAGTGTTTCAAATCTTGATTTTCGTGCAGCTCAGTCAGACATGATTCATTTATAATCAAAACATGACATTTTTGATTTCTCCTTGTCCAGCTATGTTCCGTGGTCGGTTTTAGGTCAATTTAGTGTGTAAGAACAAATCAAAAATATCAGGACTAGACATGTTTTAGCTTGCACCAATCTTGACATTCTAACTTTCTGTCAATGTGAGAACTTTCTCTAGCACCTCACCAGCTGGGCATGAAATAAAGAAAAGAGTTGAATATTTCTGGACCAAAATGACCTCACACGTCCCAGAATCCTGTCAGAAGGGCATCACTGGATGCTGTTGAAAACCTCTTCACAGAAACACATGGCACCATTCACACCTGCAAAACACATTCTTCCCCTCACTCACTTCACTGCTGGGTCAGTCCTCAGGGTGAAGCTGTGATTTGGGCTCACCATGGAGAGCTTGCTTTGATGGGAAAGACTTCAGATTTTGCTGCATTTACAGTCCAGCGGTACCAGCTGACAGACCAGAGCTTTGTGCCGCTTCCTGTCTTGTTGGTGGCATTATACACCAGACACTAGATAGCCTCCGGATGTTTTGCCATTTTTTGATAGGTGTTAAAAATGGTACATCTTTTCTTTTCCATATTCCCCTGGCTGTTAAATTATAATGAGGAGAAATAGTAGTTTGTAGGGTACAAAATAAACTTTTAGCTATATCATTTTTACCAGTTATAAATATTTCTTTCTATACATAAAACTGTGTGTGTGTGTGTGTAATGCAACCATTCTTTCTGTTTCTCAAATCTGATTTGTTGTGAGGAGTGTGATATTCTAGTGATAGCAGAACCAATTCAGTTTGTATCACACTGCCTGAAGTATTTCTCACAGTGAGTGTCAAATCCACTATAGTTTCATAGAGTTCCTTGTAAAAGTATTCATACCCCATGCATTTCTTTTTCACATGTTAAACTGCTTTAAATTACGTTTTCTCAACATCTGTCTACACTTTGTACACCATAATGGCAAAGCAAAAACAGGTTTTTAACATCTTAGCAAATTTATTACAAATAAAAAAATGTAATGATTCCATTGCATAAGTATTCATACCTATTCATATCTGGGAAAGCAGAAATTTAGATCAGGAGCATTCATATTGCTTGTAGATGTTACTACACCTAAGGTAAAAGCAAAAAGAACTGCTTGTAGAGCTCAGAGACAGGAGTGCATCAAGCCACACATCTGGCGAAGAGTTCTGAAAAATTCTGCTGCATTGAAGGTTCACAGAAGCATGTAGTCTCTGTTACCCTTCATGGAAGAAGTTTGGAAAGTTTGAAACAACCACAACTCTTCCTAGAGCTGGCCTCCTGGCCAAACTGACCAATTGATGGAGTCGGGCCTTGGCTAGAGTGGTGACCAAGAACCTGATGATCACTAGTTGAGCTCCATGATCATATATGTAGATGGGAGAAACTTACAGAAGGACAAACATCACTGCAACATTTCACCAGTCTGGGCTTTATGGTGGTGAGGGAAGACTCAATCCTCACCTCAGTGAAGACAAATGAAAACACACTTGGAATTTGCAAAAACAAAAAGCATCTAAAGGACCCTCAGACTGTGAGAAACAGATTCTGTTGTCTGATGAATCTCAATTCAAAGCATCATGTTTGAAGGAAATCAGGCAGTGCTCATCACCTGCAGAGTACCATCCAAAAAATGTGCTGGTATCAGCCTCATAATGTGGGACTGTTTTTTAGTGGCAGGGACTAAGGGACTCCTCAGAGTAGAATAATAACTCAGACTGGGCAGGAGGTTCACCTTCTAAAAGGGCAATTAGACAACTCTTTTAGACAACTCTGTGAATGTCCTTGAGTGGCCCAGCCGGAACCTGGGCTTGAACCCAATCAAACATTTCTGGAGAAACCTGTAAATGTCTGCCAGACCCCAACCAGGCTGACAGAGCTTGGGAGGTGAAAAGATGAGGTGAAGAATGGCATATAATTACCAAATGTTGATGTGAAAATCTTGTTGCATCATACCCCAAAACACTTAAAACTGTAAAGGTGCTTCAGCTAAGTCCTGAGGTAAGAGTATGAATACTTATGCTTGAAGTGAAATGCTTATTTCAGTGATAATTCTGTTTTTGCATAGAGTGTAGACTGATGTGGAAAAAAGTAATTTAAAACAGTTTAACATAAGGCAGCAACATAACAAAATGTGAAAAATGAAAAAAATACTTTTGCAAGGCACTGTAAATAATACCATTTCTGTATCACAGAATGTAGTTTTAAGGGTCTTTTAGGTTAGAATGTAGTTGTTTAGACTTTATTTGTTCCAGAGCAAATAGTTTTGGCTGAGGGCAAGATCCTGTTTGTGCCAAATGTGAGTGAAAACTGGCTTTGGTGAGTGAATAAAAGCACTACTTACAAGGTTAAATTCAGCTCAAATTGCAGTTTTATTACCTCACCAAAGCCAGTTTTTACTCACACTTGGCACTTGGTGCTACTGTAAGTTTTAATTTTAGACCCAGGAAGTGTGTGTACTGTATCTTAATCTGTTGTTGGCATGAAATCCATTCTCATAATGTTGATGCCAATGCAGGCCACAGTCAGAAGCTTAGATTTCATCTCTTTTTGAGTTAAAGGCCTCAGCATTTGACATGAACAGACTACAATAAAAACTGTATTTTCTATAGTCTCCATACAGGAATATCATGGAGACTGACAGCGAGTAACAGCACCCAGAGTCAATAACAGGCCCGCTTACAGATCTGTCAGTCAAATGTCAGCGCACCAGCACCATGTAATTCAGTACAACTGATTCTAATGCCTCCTGACCGCCAGGATATGACCTGAGATTGGAACATCTGTAAGGTCTGAGCATTTATTCTACATGGAAATGCTGCGTGTGTCCCTTTGTGAGTATAATGTTCAGTTCCTGTAAATGCAGTGTCGAATTGATGGCTTCAGCACAGGCTTTTGTTTGCGTGTTTGTGAGTTGATATATTGAGTTTTTCTTTCTGTGCTACAGAGACGTGTCCAGAACTTGTAAATTGCAAACTGTGATTGGTTGTCTGCCAAGTCAGAGGTGGAAATTTCGTAAAGCCTGATTTAGCATCCTTGGTTTAAAGGGGTTATGAACGGCCTTTTTTATTATTTTGTACTATAAGGTCTCCTTATAACGTTATCAAGATTTTCTGTCATGTTTTGACACCCTTCGTCAAAACGCTTTGTCAGAAGTGAAAGTCCACTGCTATGATTGGCTACCAGTTGTGTATGTTTGACAGCCTACATCCTTCATAGATGGACGCTGCTGTGCTTTAGGTTAAAAGTGCATAAATACTAAGTACATATAAAATGATCTGTAATAGTTTTGTTAGATTGGCTTAGATAAACTGTTTTTAGACTAACAAAAAAGTTTGGAGTTCTGAAACTCACAGGATGTTTTTATAGTACAATGACCTCGTATATGTCAAAATATCAAGGGAATATTGGTTTCTCAGTTCATGCTACTCTTCAGTGAGTCTGTGTTCCATATGTACAATTGTAAAATTTTAAAACCAAAAGTCTGGAACGCACCACTGCTCTTTTGTTGTTTACTAGTGTGGTTCATGTGGCTGATATTTTGTAGTAGGGCTGTCTACTCCATTTGCCTGTTAAGAGAGGGAGACAGAAAGCATGGAAGTCGGCTTTAAAGAAAGAGCAAGTGCTCAGTAAATGTCAAATATAAAGCATGTGTGACGAAGACTGGCCTTTGTGTTTGGTCTCAATGGAGCCTACTGTTTAATAGAGGCCTGAGAGAGCTTGTGATCATCCAGCCGGCACAGGAGTGGTCTAATGTGTGCCCACTCACCACTGTGGCATCAACACGGCTGCAATTATGAAAGCGGGTTGAATCAAACACTGGTGTGTGTTTTGCTTTACCCCGTGCTGAGCGTTTGGCTTTACTGTCATGAGTGCTCATGCTCAGATGCAGAAGCGAAAACGGAAGCACTGAGTCAAGTGAACGCTCATCACAGCTGCAGTTCAAATGTCTTGTTCGTTAAGATGGAAATGTAATTGTGTTGCAGATGCATGAATGCCGCTGATGATGATGTGGTGTAATAACGTTAACACACAGATAGACATTCAGACCACACTGAAAGCATCAGATACAAAATCAAATTTAAAAAGATTATTTGTTTTTTTGAAAAATATCTTTTCAGGCATATTTATGACTTTAACCCTCTGGGGTCTGAGGGTGTTTTTGGGCCCTGAAGAAGTTTTGACATGCCCTGACATTTGTGCATTTTTCAGTATCTTAAAAACATATTCATGGCTAAAGTCAGATTACATTGTAATCAGCACAAACTGGGTTACAATAATATGCAAGCAACATGAATGTACATGTTTGTGTTTTTGAGAAAACAACGTTTATGCGTGGTTAGTGAAAAACTAAAAAATAAAAGTCACTTAAAAACAGCAATGAAACACGGACAGAATATTTGTTCACAAGGCTTTTGAGATCTTATGAGAAAGAGTCACACATTTTCAAGAAAAACATGCTAGGTTAAGCAAATCTTCGGACAATTTAAACGTGTTGTGGTTGAAATGAATTAATGAAAATATGAAACAATCTATTGTTTGGATATCTCTGACTTTTTTTAAACGCTTCTTGAACAAATCTGACTTTTCTGTGACTTTAGTTGGGCTATACATATTTGTACCACCTTATTTCCCTCATTTGGCAGCTGTTAACACATTTCAGAGCCGTCACACTCCTGGGGTCTGTATAAGGTAAACAGCATCTGTGCTGCTGATAAATGAGCTGTCTGTCACATGTTTGCTTTTATCACCCCACCTGAACAGCACTGAGGTCTTCAGAGACCACTTGCTTCATACCTTCTTTGAGTGAAAACCCAGAAGAATCATGTAAATCCTTTGGAAAACAAATATACCAACCCACGCTCATTGGAAATACGTGCCTCTATATACATTTCTGCAACACCGTAATTACCAGTGTTGGGGGTAACGCATTACAAGAAACGCAAGTTATGTAATAATATTACTTTTTCCAAGTAACTAGAAAAGTGACGCATTACTTTTTAATTGACAAGAAAATATCTGAGTTATTTTTTCAAGTAACTTTTTTTCCCCATTTATTGATTAAAAGCTCTCCTGTTCCCATGTTAAGAGAAATCAGTAGTAAGATGTTACTTTAGTTCTAGAATAAATGTGAGCATGCATTAATTCATCTTACTCACAAAAGAATTATAAAAACAGTGAAATTCAACTCAGAATATGACGCAAACCTGCAATAATTAGCCCTTTAACTGTCACTCACATTTTTGAACATAGACATAAAAACGCAGTATTCAAACTTAATTTTTGGTAATTCATAAACAAAAACATTTTGTAATATGATTTGATATACATTTTCCATGGTACTGCAAAGTCTGATTTTAAAATGTTTTTTGAAGAATGAATTTTGAGTTTGAATTTTAATAGTTATATATAATTTCTTATGATTTCTAAAATGTGATAGAGAAAGGGCAACGAAGAATGTATTTTTGTGACAAAGGTCAGAACTCCTGTTATGAAGTAGATTTTTGTGGTGCACTCTTGTCATAAATCTATAAATCTGTTAAATAATTTGTTGCGCAAAAAATGGTAAAATATTTATTTAGGAGTACTTCCAATCTATTTAGTACAGTTTGTCATGATTAAATTAGGATTTATTTGTAAAATGGTGAAATAAACTTAGGCATCGCACTGAGGGGCCTGAGAGGAGACAGTTAAAGGTTTAAATGTTAAATAATACAAAAATTTCCTTTATGAATCTAATCCCATTTTATTAAATGCTGTCTTTGCTGCCAACCTTCGATGATCCAATTTATCCATACTAATAAGCAAAAATTACTCAAGATAATCTAACATTTGCATTCCATTTTTGACATTTGACATAAATACAAACAAGCAAGCCCTGCCCAGATTGAAAAAGTAACTTGACGCATTACTTTCCATAAAAATTAACTAAGTAACATAATTAGTTACTTTTTTAGGGAGTAACGAAATATTGTAATGCATTACTTTTAAAAGTAACTTTCCCCAACACTAGTAATTACGTATCTTACTGCACATTTCGCTGCAGTTTCAAAGTGAAATGTCGAGAGTGGGGCTAAAACTGAAGTATCAGTTTTCAAATCACACAGGATGTTACAATAGTTTTGAAGCTATAATATAATATTCTGCAAGTAATTGTGAAAATTAGGCTTTATTAATCAAAACTCATAAATCATACTTTGCGTGAAAAGGAATAGAAGTTGTCAGAATTTTACTGCCCCTAGTGTTCATTTAAACTGGAAACTGCAGTGATTTATACATATAGGTACTTTTTTTTTCCAGTTTTGCTGAAATGTATATAAAGGCACATATTTCCAACGAGCCTATGTTAAAATGTACTCACCCTCAGGCCATCCAAGATGTAGGCAAATTTGTTTCTTCATCCAAACAGATTTGGAGAAATTAAGCATAATATCACTTTCTTACCAATAGGTCCTCTGCAGTCAATGGGTGCCGTTAGAATGAGAGTTCAAACAGCTGATAAAAACATCACAATAATCCACACAACAGCATTTTTTGTAATAAATTCATCATTAATATGTTTTTAACTTCAAACCATTGTTTTCCTCCTTCAATAGCATTGCTTTCTCCAGTGAAAAAGTCATCTTCTCTGAGTGAAAACAGTTCCAAACAAATATGTTGTGGATTTTGATGTGAGAAGAAAACAAAAATGCTAAATTTCAGAACAAAACAGAACAACTCTACATCTTTGGTGGCCTCAGCAAATGTAACTTTTGAGTGAACTGTTATTTTAAGCTAAAGGTGCTGGTTATAAAATTTAAACCCCTGAACCTCGGGCAAATTACTCATAAAATTTTTAAATAGAAATACCAAAATAGTATTTACTTGCAAAACATACTTTGATAATCTTAGAAAAAATATTTTTTATGGTGTAGTTTATAAGTTCCATCCCCATAAAGGTGTTTGGATATGAATTGTCTACTAATCGAAAAATAGTTTTAAAGGGATAGTTCACACAAAAATGAAAATTTTGTCATTAATTACTCTCTTTATTGTTCCAAACCCGTAAGACCTTCAGCCATCTTCGGAACACAAAGATATTATGGATAAAATCTGAGAGCTTTCTGACCCTGCATAGACAACAACACACCTACTACATTCAAGGCCAAGAAGCTACTTTCCATGTGCAATGAAAACAAAAATACAATTTTTTTTTAACTATTTCTTCTCTTTCATGTCAAAACACCGGCTCCTGCGTCATGGTACTCACATGAACACATCAAAGACTTATACAAAAGAGAAGAAACTGTTGAAAAAGAAAAAAAAAAGGGAAAAAAAAAAAATGCACTTTGCACATGAAAAGTATTCTCATAGCTTTATACTGTAATATTACATTGAACCACTGATGTCAGATGGACTATTTTATCGATGTGCTTAGTACTTTTCTGGGCCTTAAATGTCTCTGCAGGGTCAGAAACCTCTCAGATTTCATCAGAAATATCTTCATTTGTGTTCTGAAGATGAACGGTGAGTAATTGATACAGAATTTGTATTTTTGGATGAGCTATCCCTTTAAGAAAACTTGAATCAAAGTGTTGAAAACTTTATTTCTAGCTCTGTCATGGCCATTCACCCTCCTGTGGTCCTTCAGCTGTTCATGGGTCACGGTCATGTTGCAGGGTGAACAATTTTCTAACTTCCACCTTCCTGGTTGAAGGCTGCAGGTTGTTTACAGTGTGTTGTATCATCCATCTTCCCCTCTGTCCTGACAAACACTCCCTGTTCCTGCTGAAGAGAAAAACAAGATGCTGTTATCACTACACTTCACTGTAGAAATGGTGCTTTTTTGAAATGTAAGATATTTTGGGCCTTCGCCTGATGTACGCTTTTGCAAAACACTCCAGTTGCAGAATTTTATAGTACTTTAGCACAGCATAAATAACACTCAATGTGGCTTTTTGTACGCCACTGTTGTCATATTGCTTTTGCATGCGCACAAAGATTTGTGCTTTACTATGAAGGATGCAGCTGCTTCAGAATTGCCATCAGCCTGTATGTAGGTTGCCTGATAACACTCACTTTGCTACACCACTTGAAGCTGTGAAGTGATTTTATTCTCTCATTTTTATTTTAAGTTGTTGCGTCTGTCCAGTTGTAGCAGATAGTTTGGTTCAAAACACTCTTCCGAGCTGTAAAATCTCTATTTTTTGCATGTGTCACAAATATGTACACTACCGTTCAAAAGTTTTGGAGTTGTAAGATGTTTGTGAAAGAAGTCTCTTATGCTCACCAAGGCTGCATTTATTAAATTAGATTAGAAAATACAATAAAACAGTAATTATGGAAAATCTTATTACAATATAACATAATTATTTTCTGTTTTAATACATTTTAAAATGTAATTTATTTCAAAGCTGACCCGTTCTTTTCTTCTTTCTTTTTGTATTTTATTTTTTGATGAACAGAAACAATAGAATTTATTTGAAATAGAAATCTTTCATAATATTTAAAAAGTTTGACGGTCATTTTTGATCTATTTAATGCATCATTGCTGAGTAAAAGTATTAACTGTTATGGAAAACCTGGAAAATATCATGGAATTTTCAGATTGATTTTTAGACCTAAAAACTTTAAAATCTTAAAATTGTATTTATTTATTTATTTATTTATTTATTTTTGATGAACAGAATAAATAGAATTTATTTGAAATAAAAAAAAATAATAATATTTCAAAAGTTTTTACTAACACTTTTGATCAGTTTAATGCATCATTGCTGAGTAAAAGTATTAAACTGTTATGGAAAACCTGGAAAATATCATGGAATTTTCTGATTGATGTTTAGACCTAAAAACTTTAAAATCATAAAACATATATATGCAGATTTGCTGCTCAATAAACATTTCTTATTATTATCAATGTTGAAAACCATTGTGCTCCTTAATATTTTGGGCGAAACTGGAAACCTTTTTTATTTTGTTTTGTTTTGTTTTATTTTTATTAACAGAAAGAACAGAATAAATTAAAATTTTAATTAATTAAAATAGAAGTCTTTTATAATATTTAAAAAAAAAAAATAATAATATCAGATTGATAATAATATATATCATTTAATAATATATATAATATATATCACAATAATAATATCATTTGATTTATTTAATGCATCATTGCTGAGTAAAAGTATTAAATTGTTATGGAAAACCTTGAAAATGTAATTGTAATTTTCTCATTGATTTTTGGGCCTAAAAACTTTAAACTCTTATATATATATAATTTTATTTTACTAATTAACAGAAATCTCAAGTAGAATTTATTTGAGATAGAAATCTAATATTTTTAAGTTTTCACAATCACTTTTGATCGATGCTGAGTAAAGCTATTAAATAGTTATGGAAAATCTGGAAAATATCATGTAAATGACTGATTTTCAGGCCTAAAAGCTTTAAAACATTATTAAAACATTACTTTGTTATTTAGCTGTTAATTATTATATTGTCATTTTAGAATTGAATTTATATGTGAGTATAATTTTTATAGCTATATTGATACAAAATAGCTAAAGTATTAGTATTAATGGTATTAATAAATATTTGACTAAAAAATATAAGAAAAAAAAAATTTAATTAGTTGGGTCGAAAGATACTGTAAAGACCTTGTAATAAAGTCAGCGGCCGTTTGCATTTTTATTCACTCACCAAAGCCATTTTTTAACTCTGTTTCTTATGTTTATTATTTTGATTTTTATTTATTTATTTATTTTTGTCTGTTTATTGGGTTTTGAATGTTAAAATCTTACGCAATTGTAGGTCACTATTCACTGTATGTGTAAGAAACCTACATTACCATCAACATTTGAATTTGGCTCTGGCCCTGGAATTGCCTCTGGTTTTATATCCACATCTGCTATTACATCCCCATTTAAAGGCAAATCTCCTGCTCTAAAGCAATGACTCATGTTGGCACCTCAAAGGAAGAGTTTTCCTCTATGCTGTTATGTCCAACTCTTCAGTGTAGGGAAAGTGCTGTAGCTAAATGAAACATTTGGCAAACAGTAACGCTCAGTCAGCGAATTTATAATCAGCATGCATTTGTCATCTGAAATGTACTTTGCATGTCTACAGCTTTCCTTACCGGGGATGTTGTTGAAAGTAGTAGATGCAGAATCTAAAGCAGAGTCAAGAGACCAAG
Source organism: Cirrhinus molitorella (assembly GCA_033026305.1). Taxonomy (NCBI): domain Eukaryota; kingdom Metazoa; phylum Chordata; class Actinopteri; order Cypriniformes; family Cyprinidae; genus Cirrhinus; species Cirrhinus molitorella. The sequence goes on along the minus strand of CM065140.1, from coordinate 15,904,752 downwards.
CTTCCTTCGAATCCAGTGCTTTTTTTTTTTTTTCGACATTATGTATCAATGCAAATTTGTTTGAAGTGCCTACAGCCGAACACCTTTGCTGTCGTCCTTGGCGTTGACCATTCATTTACTTTTGTCACAGCTCAAGAACACTCCAAATCTTATTGAATCATTTGAAAAAAAATAACATCTGGACACCACTCAAAATCCTAACCGAAAAAACCTAACTGGAAGTGACACGCATGAAATTGAGATGCTTTGAAACAATCAGTGTAACATTCCATTTCAAACACAAGATTGTACTCCTTCAGTGAGGAAGAACAGGGTGAACTCTGAATTGTTTCTCTGCCTTTTGCAGCCATATTTAATCAGCCACATGTACCACCTTATTATCCTGATTTTAAAACACTCCACGTCGTTCCAAAAAACAACAACTCCCATTGAAAATTCTGCAAATCGGCGAATAATTAAATGAGTATGTGCTGGAACATTGTGTGTTAATGGACAGTGCTTTCGAGTCTGAGAGTTTTAGATTCAGCAAGCTTGAATAAAAGAGCTGTTCCTGTGCTGCTGTGATAAGCCCAGACCTCCCTTATGGCCGCTTCTCCTCATAATTCAGTCGCCACAGAAACACATCAGTGAATTATTCGCAGAACAAGTGAGTACAGGGACAAATAAGCATTGGGTGAAGTTTAGTACGTTTTTGTTTGTGTAGAAAGAGAATTATGGGATATAGGTGGCTGTGAGAAAGAAAAGGAACGGGACCTTGACTCCCCTGGCATTCAGTGCTGATGGAGTGAACATTTCTTGCAGGTACACACCAGTAGTTTTATACAGCAGTGATGCTGTGCAGCTGCTGAATCTGCAGAAATTTAACTACTTGCGGACTGAAATTGTGTGTGATATGGATACATAGACAGTCTTTCTTGCTTTGTCTTCACTGGATGCATGCAAGAACTAACTTACAGCTTGAACAGTGCAGAACTTATGAATCAGTCATAAAGATGCTGAATCACTCACAAAAAATAAATTGACTGAAATAGAAAATAAAAAATCTGTATTTTTTTGTGTTTCACAGAAGAAAGTCATATAGATTTAAATTAATTTCAACTTTCAATTTTATTTTTCATAGACAAAATCCATAACTTTTTGTCAGCATGGTCTGTAGATGATCCAATTAGATTTTGGTGAAAATCAGATCAATGGTCTAGGAGGAGTTCGAAAAAGTATGTTTTAAAGAAAATCTAAATGGTGGACAGGAAGTTTGTTTGACTATGGCAAAATTGGTATCACTGTTCTCAGCATGACCCAAGGAGTCTATTAACCCTCTGGGGTCGACGGTCGCGCCGGCGCGACCAGCTCACTTTTTTTAAGATCAGTGCGAAAGATACTAAAATTGCTCTGTCGATATTAGTCACACAAATACGAGTTATACATCATTCAAAATGGTTAAGTGTATACTTTTTTTTGTGTACACTCAGAATAACAACTGAACTTTGTTCTTTTTTAAAATAAAGAAAAAAGACGGGGTGTTTTTTCTGTCTTCAGCGTCTCCGCGCACTGCGATTAGAAACGCCTCAATAAATGTATCTTTAACTCGGTGGAGGCTCAGCACACAGACAGTTAATATACATGGATAGAAAGCTTAATATCTCTACTTTTAAATAAAGCAAGTCTTGTCGAAAACAAATGTTCTGTTATAAAGTAATCCGTATGAAACCAACAACATGTTGAGTTTTGCGCTCAGTGTTCATTAACGATAATGAAGTTGACGCCTCCGCTTTTGATATGATAATTAGCCATGTGCGCCGCGCGGGAATGTTAACGCCCACATCACCGCAAACTAACTTTGAGAATTCATCGCGTTCATATCAGCTACTGTTCGCTTATGGAAGAAGACACACTGAGAGGAATACACACTGAATTCACCAGATGAATTCACCAGATGAAGAACAGAATGCGATGCGCGGCTGATCCACGTGACGCGATCGTTCTGATGAGCAAGTAATGTTTCTTATTTGCATTAGTTAACGTGCTATTCTTACATATACTTGAACACATAGCTGTGTTTTTCTAAAACTATAACTCCTGGCTAAAAGGTTTGAAATCGAGTGAAAAGGATAGGTACAATTCATATAATAGGCTACTACACAATTCATTGTATCTAAATTCTTACGACGCAATGAAGGTTTCATGCTCTATAGGCTGTAATATAAAACAAAATATATAAGTAATAGGACTGTACTGTTTTTAGTGATCGCATACCTGCATCACATATGACTCTTCACTTGAATCTGAGGTAGTTGTATTAACATTATTTGTACGGAATACCAGGGGTAGTTCAGTTTTTGCGGTCGAGTAAATGCACAGATATAATAATTCACTGATGTAATTATATGTGCATCGCCATAATATTGAAGTATATGTACTTGTTTGACGTTACTAAATAATAATATAGATTCTCTAATTGTTATCTGAGTGCTGCTCACACTGCAAAAAAATCTCTATCTTAGATTTTTGTCTTGTTTCCATTCAAAATATTTAAAAATTCTTAAATCAAGAAGGATTTTCTAGACAAGTAAACAATGTCTTGTTTTCAGACACTAGAAAATTAAGTGAGTTTTTGCTTGAAACAAGCAAAATAATCTGCCAATGGGGTAAGCAAAATAATCTAGCCTTCTGTTTGAAATAAGATTATTTTGCTTACCCTATTGGCAGGTTATTTTGCTTGGTTTAAGCCAAACCTCACTTAATTTTGACTTATTTTTTCTGAAAACAAGACAATAATTTTTACTTGTCTAGAAAATCCTTCTTGATTTAAGAATTTTTAGATATTCTGGCTGGAAACAAGACAAAAAAATCTAAGATAGAAAAGCAAAAGTGTTAATATATCTTCACATTTTTAGCACAGCAAGCAAGGCACAACACTTTTCCACATAGAGGAATTACAATAAAATAGATGAAAATCTTTGAGCATTCTCACATTCTTTCTTCACAGTGCTCCAACTTGATGGGCGAACATTACCTTTGATGGGGGGAACATTAGCCATTGTGGGAGTGTCTTTTGTCTCTCCTTGTGTGAATTACATGAATATTCAGAGCTATTAACACTCCCATGAATATGGCAATGCTGGCCAAAAAACTTACTTTCAAAATTCAAATTATTATATCTTTGTTTGTGATGAAGTGGTTGGAATGATTCTCACATCATTGTGAAGTAAATATTCTAGCTTACAAGACTGATTACTCAAATGATTTCGTCAGAACTATTCAGTAGGTTTTTTTAGGCCATCTTTTAGATTAATGTTTTTTCCTAAAATGTGCTAACCACGCATAATATTTTTTTTCTACAAAATGCAAACATGTACATCTATCTTTCTCACATATTATTGTAGCACAGTGTGTGCTGAATACAAGAAAAATACATATGGGCAAATAGTATGTTATAAGTAGCTGAAATAAGCACAAATGTCAGGGCATGTCAGCACACCTCAAGGGCCCCAAAATCACCTCAGACCCCAGAGGGTTAATACCAGTCTCATTACAATAAGCAAAATTCACAGAAAGGTATTAGCAATTTTTTTAAATTTCATTATAACATATGTGTCAAAACTTTTTGGGTACTTTCAGGCCATGGTTTTGATGGGACATACAAAGTTTTGTAATGGTACACTAATGCATTGGTAAGAATGTAGCATTTTATATCATAATACTCTATTGTATTCAATGGCAATTTCATGTTTTGTTCCATTATAGCGCCACCAAGAGGCATATTCCCACCAAATGTTTTATGTGTCATTAGAGTGTGCCCATACATATGTGTGTCAAATTTGGTGAAAATGTATCATTTTGTTTTGGAGTTATAGGCATTTTTATATGTGAGAAGAGAAAAATGACCGACGCCAAAAATGGCTGACATTTGAAAATGTGGTATTATTCAACTCAACATTATGCACCGAATATAAAAAGAGCAGCATTGAGAAGATATAAGTTAAATTGCCATTTTTTCTATCTCTGTTGTAGAGATATAGCCTCACATCCATTTTTGCGTACTTTTCGTAGAATTCATTTGCATGTTACGGTTGGACGAATCAACTTGAATTCTGTAACTTTTTGCCACCATGGTCTGAAGATGATCTGATCCAATTTTGGTGAAAATCAGACAAACCTCCACACCATCGGTGCTTGGCCCTAATACATTTACATTTACATTTAGTCATTTAGCAGACGCTTTTATCCAAAGCGACTTACAATAGAAGCAATCAGAGCAACAAGAGAGCGACAGTGTATAAGTGCTGTGGCAAATTTCAGTTAGATAAACACGATAAGTCTTGCAAGGGTTTTTTTTTTTTTTTTTTTTTTTTTAAATATAAATATAGAAAACTGAAAAGAGTAGGAAAGAGCTAGTGTCAATTGGTCAAGTTCTGCCGAAAAAGATGGGTTTTCAGACGTTTTTTGAAGATGGCCAATGACTCAGCTGATCGAATTGGGATGGGTAGGTCATTCCACCAGCTGGGAACAGTCCACAAAAAGGTACGTGAAAGTGATTTTGAGCCTCTTTGGGATGGCACCACAAGGCGTCGTTCATTTGCAGAACGCAAGCTTCTGGAGGGGACATAAGGTTGGATTAGACAGTTTAGGTATTCTGGTGCAGTGCCAGTGGTTGTCTTGTAGGCAAGCACCAGTACCTTGAATTTGATGCGAGCAGCTACTGGCAGCCAATGCAGTCTGATGAAGAGAGGTGTGACATGGGCTTTCTTCGGCTCATTAAAGACCACTCTTGCTGCTGCATTCTGAATCATCTGCAAAGGCTTGGAAGTGCATGCAGGAAGGCCTGCCAAGAGTGCATTACAATAGTCCAGTCTGGAGAGGACAAGAGCTTGGACAAGAAGTTGTGTAGCCTGCTCTGATAGGAAGGATCTGATCTTCCTAATGTTGTACAAGGCAAATCTGCAGGATCGAGCTGTAGCAGCAATATGGTCTGTGAAGGTTAACTGGTTGTCCATCACAACTCCAAGATTCCTGGCTGTCCTAGAGGAAGTTATGGTTGATGAATTTAGCTGTATAGAGAAGTTGTGATGAAGCGCGGGGTTGGCTGAGATCACAATCAGTTCAGTCTTAGCAAGGTTGAGCTGAAGATGGTGTTCTTTCATCCAGCCAGAGATGTCGGTCAGACAAGCTGCGATGCGAGCAGGAACCGTGGGGTCATCTGGATGGAAGGAGAAGTAGAGTTGCGTGTCATCAGCGTAGCAGTGATAGGAAAAAGCATGCTTCCGAATGACAGAACCTAACGATGACATGTAGATGGAGAAGAGCAGTGGTCCAAGCACTGAGCCTTGAGGAACTCCAGTAGCAAGAAGTTGTGACTCAGAAACTTCACTCCTCCAAGCCACCTTGAAGGACCTACCTGAGAGGTAAGACTTGAACCATTGGAGTGCGGTTCCTGAGACGCCCATCTTCATGAGGGTGGACAGGAGGATCTGGTGGTTGACTGTGTCAAATGCAGCAGACAGATCCAGTAAAATGAGTACTGAGGATTTGGATGCTGCTCTTGCCAATCTTAGGGCTTCAGTGACTGAGAGCAGGGCAGTCTCAGTTGAGTGGCCACTTTTGAAGCCAGACTGGTTTATGTCCAGGAGATGGTTCTGTTCAAGAAAGATAGAGAGTTGGTTGAATACTACTCGCTCAAGTGTCTTAGCGATGAATGGGAGAAGGGATACTGGTCTGTAGTTTTCTAAAAGTGCTGGATTTAGAGTGGGTTTCTTAAGCAGTGGTATGACCCGAGCCTGCTTAAATGCTGTAGGAAATGTGCCAGTGTGGAGCGAGGTGTTTATGATGTGAGTAAGTGCTAATAACAAATATAGCTGCAAGCAGCGATTACCGGGGTTCAAGCGCTTTAAGGCATTTAAGCATATGTGACCCTGGACCACAAAACCAGCCATAAGTCACTGGGGTATATTTGTAGCAATAGCCAAAGATACATTGTATGGGTCAAAATTATTGATTTTTCTTTTATGCCAAAAATCATTAGGATATTAAGTAAAGATCATGTTCCATTAAGATATTTTGTAAATTTCCTACCATAAATATGTCAAAACTAAAAATAATATGCATTGCTAAGAACTTAATATGGACAACCCTAAAGGTGATTTTTTCAATATATGTATTTTTTTGCACCCTCAGATGCCAGATTTTATAAATAGTTGTATCTCTGCCAAATATTGTCATAACATATCATATCATAACAAACAACATACATCAGTGAAAAGCTTATTTATTCAGCTTTCAGATGATGTATAAATCTCAATTTTGAAAAATTGATCCTTATGACTGGTTTTGTGGTCCTGGGTCACATATATGAAAAAAGACATTACATATTATTTATCAAGCCTTTAATGACCTAATTCAATGATTTAAAGAATTTTTTTATTATTATTGTTTTTTTGGCAAATCCATGTCATTTACCATAGAAATATGATGTGTTTATGTTGTTATAGCGCCAACTGTGATCCGATCTCCCTAAAACTTTGCATGCTTGTTTAGAATCACCTGTCACATGTGCATTTTGAGATATAAAGAATTGCACGATGTAAACACAATTGCAAGTTATAAAACCACAGTTGTGATTAATAGTCTTTTTTCTCGCAATTGCGAGTTTATATCTTGCAATTCAGACGTTTTTTCTTGCAGTTCTGACTTTTTTCACAATTGCGAATTATAAAGTCCAGATTGAACAAAAAAATCTAGGATTAGTTCATGAAAATAGTTTTTTTTAACATTTTCTCAATCATTTAACAACTGATTTGATTGACAGCAGTGGTTCTAAAGTCAAAGTAGTTTGGAATGGGGAGGTCTATTGTATGATACAAATATTGTGTGTATGTTTGAAAAACCACACAATATACGCCAATATACGCCCGACTTTACGTCGGGCGTATAAGTTGGAGGACATTTTTTAATTTTCCCATGTGACCTCAGATTCAGCTCTTACATACACTTTATTAGTTTGGCAAAGATATCTCACTTTATTCAAAAGTTATAGCCATTTTGGTAAAGGCAGCCCTGCCCCTTTGCGACGGAGAGTTGTAAGTTGTAAACGATGTGAGTACTACTATCAAGTTTCAAGTCTACAACTTAAGGTCTGCCCGATCACTTGTACATGGAAAGATGCTTTTTGCATGCAGAATTCTATAGTTCCTGGTGATTCTAACCAGCTAAACTAGACCCATTGGTTAGAAACAAAGCAGAACTGATCCAGAATTAAACAAAACTTTATACTTTACAAAAAAATTCATTCAAAAATTGCTAGTAAATAGAACTTCTGTAAAACAAACTTGGTAAAACTTTACAATCAGGTTTCATTAGTTAACATTTGTTAACTACTTCAGTTAACATGAACTAAGAATGAACAATTCTACAGCATTTATTAATCTTAGTTAATATTAATTTTAGCCATTACTAATGCATTATTAAAAATCCAATGTTGCTTACTTAATGCTCTGTGAACTAACATGAACAAACAATGAACAGCTGTATTTTTATTAACTAACTTTAACAAGATTAATAAATGCTGTAATAAATGTATTGTTTATTGTTTGCTCATGTTAACCAATATTAACAATTGATACCGTATTATAAAGTATTACCACAAACTTTGATAATTTTTTTTTACAACTTTGTTTTTAGAGTTTAGTCTCTCTCTTTCTTTCCATTTCTCTGTTTCCATCTGTCTTGAGATGACATCATCCTTTAATATCTTTCCGGTCCGTTGTGGCAGTGTTCCCCTCCATCACATTCTGTTTTTTCCCTCCTTAGATCTTTTATTCTCTGTGTTCTGCTCTCCTCCTTTCCATACAGTTGTTTTATGCATGCCATTAGAGCGGAGAGAGCTAATGTTATTTAGCTTTCTGATTTAAAGCACATGTGTCACAGTAAATGTCTAGGGATAAATCTGATCTCAGTCATTATTAATGGCGATGTGTTTGTGTCTGTCACTCCGTGTTTGTGGTTTAGCACTTAGCCAGTAGCTGAGCAAAAAATATTTCAGTCAGACATTCTGCTATTTATTTATTACGACATTGTTGAATATTGGAAGAAAGTGCCTATAAACTATCCCCACTGCAAAGACCAGCTCAAGTCATGAATTTTCAATGTAGTTTGAAGATGGTTTAGCTAGTGGTCGTTCTGATAAAACCAGTTAAGCAGAGATATTACGCTGGACCTGTATTCTTTTAAGAAGGGGTACGATGTACGTTTATGTGGAAAATTAGTCCAAATACAAAGTTTGGGGTCAGTGAGACATGCCTTTTTTTCTCTGAATTTTGAGATATAAACTCACAATTGTAAATTATAAAGTCAGAACTGCATGATATAAACACGATTGCGAGTTACAAAGTCAGAGTATAAGAAAAATTAAGAATTTAAGTCTGTGAGAAATTGTTGTGAGAAATTAAGTCTCAGTTCAGACTTTTTTTCTTGCAGTTCTGAATTGTAAGATATAAACACAATTGCAAGTTATGAAGTCAAGTTCTGAGGGGAAAAAAGACTGATATGTTCTCTGAATTGCGTTTTTATCTCACAATTCTGACTTACTAACTTGCGTGTTGTAAAGCCAGAATTGCAAGATAAAAATATAATATCATAATTCTGAGAAAAAAGTCAGAATTTTGTTTACATCTTGCAGTTTTTACTTAATTTCTCAGATTTGCGAGTTTATATCTCACAATTATGAATTTCTTTCGGGATTCTGAGTATTTTTCTTGCAATTGCAAGTTTATATCATGCAGTATATCATGCAATATCATTTTTATATCACGCTTTTTTCACACAGTTATGACTTTTTTCTTGTAGTTCTAAATTGTGAGATATAAACACAATTGCGAGTTATAAAGTCAGAGTAGCGAGATATAAGGTCGCAACTGTGAGAAATTGTGTATTTTTACCCTTTCTTCTTGCATTTGACTTTTCTTGCAGTTCTAAATTGAGATATAAACACAATTGGGAGTTATGAAGTCAAGTTCTGAGGGGAGAAAGGCTGATATGTTCTCTGAATTGCATTTTTATCTCACAAATCTGACTTAATTCTGAGGAAAAAAACTCAGAATTTTGTGTTTACATCTTGCAGTTTTTACTTAATTTCTCAGAATTGCAAGTTTATACACAATTATGACACAATTATATCACAATTATGACTGTCTTGTGCAATTCTGAGTATTTTTCTTGCAATTGCAAGTTTATATCATGCAATTCTTTATTTTGTTCTCAGAATTTTGAGATAGAAACTCACAATTGTGAGTTATAAAGTCAGAATTGCATGATATAAACAATTGTGAGTAATAAAGTCAGAGTAGCAAGATATAAAGACATAACTGTGAGAAACTGTGAATATTTTTACCCGTTTTTCTTGCAGTTATTACTTTTTTTGCAGTTCTGAATTGTGAGATATAAACTCAATTGAAAAATTCTAAAAAGAAATTGGAGAAAAAAGTCAGAATTGTATTGTTAGTTAACAACTTGCAATTTCGACTTAATTTCTCATAACTGCGAGTTTATATCTCGCAATTATGACTTTCTTTCGCAATTCTGAGTTCTTGCAAATGCAAGTTTATATTATGGAATTCTTACTTTTTTCCCACAATTTTTGAGATATAAACTCACAATTGTGAGTTATAAAGTCAGAATTGTGTGATATAAACACAATTGTGAGTTGTAAAGTCAGAGTAACAACTTTGAGAAATTGATAAATTGTGAGATATAAACTCATTGTGAGTCATGAAGTCAAGTTCTGAGTGGAAAAAAGACTGATATGTTCTCTGAATTGCATTTTTATCTCGCAATTCTGACTTAACTTGCTATTGCATGTTATAAAGTCAAAACTGTGAGATACAAACATAAAAATCACAATTGCAAGATTCTGAGAAAAAAGTCAGAATTGTTAGTTTACATCTTACTTAATTTCTCAGAATCATATCTGTTCATATCTGCAATTGTGACTCTTTTTTGAAAAATTGTGTTTCTTAATAAATTCTTAGAGAAAAGTCAAGAAAAGAGGTTAAGAAAGTCTCACAATTGTGACTTTATCTCACAATCTGGGTAGTTTTTGGAATTAGAATCAAGCTTTTTGTGTCAAAAAGCACATTTTCAGAGGTTTTAGTTAGTTAGGTGGGTAGTTAGGTAGTTAGTTAGTTGGTAGATTAGTTTGTTATTTTCCTTTATGGAAGGTCTCATGAATTTCTGATTTTGTCTAAAAAAATCACAGGTGAATGCATTTATTATACCATGTAAAATGATGCAAAAGCCAGCATCCAAAACAGCATACTTGTCAACAGCAATTATACAGCAAAATGCAGTGTAGCAAATGTTTTTTTTTAATTGTATAAGCAGATATTTCCACCAGAGTGACGAACGGGAGCTGGCATGTTATCACCCACACACGCACCCACACGTTAAAACCAGCCACAGATTGTCTAATAACTGTCCACAGCAAAGCTCTGGAGATATTCAAAGCTAAAAATAAGCTTACCTCAAAGTTGTGTTTGATTTTGAGTGATCTCTCACTTTATCCCTCAGCTCAGCTATCACCCAAAATATCCCCCTTACCTGAAAAATGCACTACTCATCATCTTAGAGAGAAATGACACTTTATTTTTGTGTCTTCCACTCAGATAAGTGGGGATTCAGTGTGCCTGTATTACACGATGGGTGAGGGTCAAACCACGAGAGATGTTGGCTAGCTAGCTTTGAAATAACTCTTAGGCACCACACACTCTCAACACTCACCGCTGTAATGGCAGGAACTAGCTAAAGCCCTGAACGCTGCACTTCCACTCAGATTTGTGACAAGAGTTGACTTGTATGATTGAATTGTTGTTTTCCTCGTGTTTAGTGGTTTCCTCCTAAGTGTTTTTTGATGGTACAGGTCACTTTTCAAATGTTTTTTTGAGTACATGAGACCTCTGAAGACTGGACACAGTGCAGAATACAGAATCAGGCAGTGCAATAAGTCATTTTGTGTCAGCGAAACCTTTGCTTTTGTGAATTTCATGGTGGTTTAATGTGGTTCAGGTTCAGATATTGGATAAAAAGGACCTTGACTGCAGACTTCAGAAGCAGAGATGTTGAAACTTACCATCGGCGTGTTCTCTGGTCTGTTTTACAGGAAGCTACTGGAACGCGGCATCGTTCAACACGCCGTCCTCGTACCTGCACTTCTCCACTTTCCAAGGAGAAACGAGTGCTGACATCTCCTTCTACTTCAAGACCTCTGCTCCCTATGGCGTGTTCCTGGAAAACCTTGGAAACACGGATTTCATCCGTCTGGAGTTGAAATGTAAGAGCCTGGCTCATGTTATCTTTGTTTCTTCCTCTTTTTATCTCTGTCTGTCTGTCCTGCTGCTCTCTGAATCCCATGGTTTGCACTGCTGTGAAGTGTGAAATTAGAAAAGAGGAAGTGCTGCGCAGACTCACTTGCTCACAAATGGATCCTCTGTAGTGAATGGGTGCCATCAGAATGAGAGGCCAAACAGCTGATAAAAACATCAAAGTAATAGAAGTAATCCACACAACTCCAGTCCATCATTAAGCGTCTTGTGAAATGAAAAGCAGTGCGTTTGTAATAAACAAATCATTAAAAATCAGTTGTCCAGAATATGATGAAATGACAAAGAAAGGTCTATTTGTGCACTGATTACAATACATTCAACTCAAAAAATGTTACGCTGATTGTTCTCTGTTGAATATAAACAGAAGCTCAAGAAAAAAGAAAACACAGGCGAATTGAAACGCTCTGTGTAATAGCTTATAAATGTCTATTTACTGACATTTTACAGCCTTTCTCTGCAAAAAATGCCTAGATTATACGTGAAGCGACATAACTGAGGATTTGAATTGTTCGCTGTGTAAAAAAAGAAGCAAAAGAGGCGAATCTCTTTCATGCAGATTGAGTTTTCACCCTATAAGCTGAGCTGGCTGCTCCTTCACACTGTTTACTGCACAATAGGCAATACAGAGCACAAAATACACCATTGCGGATACATTTTGTGTTGCGTGCAGTGTTTCGTGTTTCCTGAAGTGGCTCATTGTTGCGGAACGATTTTTCGCTCTGTAATGTATTACTCAAATGTCTGTGTAAATCTTTAAATGCTGTTGTTGTGTGCTTTGTCTCCCATTTCTGCATCAGTCGATTGTTCCAGTCTTACCTAGACTGAAGGCCAGAGGAGAATAGAACAGATTGAGCATTTACATAGTCAACAGCTATTTTTTTTATGCATTCACAAACATATAGTACATTTCTAATTTGTTTTCAGACCTAAATAACTGACTGACTTCATACTAAGTTTATATAGTAATAGTTAATTTATATATTAAATTATATTATATTAGAACATAATTTGAGTTAGCTACTTTCTGTTTTGTCTGTTTTACTACATTTTAATAGATTAGATTAATTAAACTATTAATATATTATATACAAGATTTTAAAATATATTAGTATAAATGTATTATTATATTATATTATATTATATTATATTCACAAAGACCTTCCTGGTATTTAGGTATTTAGTTACTTAGTTTCTGTTTTGTGTTCACATTTATTTTTTATTATATTTTAATAGATAAATATAATAAAATGTATCTGTTATAATGAACTATTATTATATTATAAGCTTGACAAAGATTTTGAAATATCCAGTTAGTTAGTTAGTTAGTTAGTTAGTTTCTGTTTTGTGTCCACATTTATTTTTATTCTAATTTAATAAGTAAATATAATGAAAATGTATCTATTATAAACTTGACAAAAACATTGAAATTTCCTGGTATTGAAACTATTATTATATACATGACAAGAAATGTTTATATCTATTATATTATATTATATTATATTATATTATAAACTTCACAAAGTCTTTGAAATATCCTGGTATTTAGTTTCTGTTTTAGTATTATTATACTAGTTTATATTATATTATTTAAACTTGAGTTTTTAAATACTGTTGTATTCATAAATAGAAAATAAAAATAAACATACAAAATATATTCTAATAAGCTATTGGTTGCTGTGGTAGTGTAGTGCCTCCTAGTAGTGTTCTATATGCATCACTGATTAAAAAGGTACATTAAAATTTTCCTTATGTGATGAGTACTTATGAATATTGTGCTCTAGCAGGAAATCATTCCCTCAGTTTTTACACCCTCACACACACACACACACACAATCCTGAGCCAGGAGTGTGTTCTCCAGCCGTCTCCCCAGGCACTGGTGTATCTCTCAAGGGCTCTGAAGACGCACACGGAGGGAAGGAAAGCTGCTTAGTGGCTCCATTTGTCAAATTCACACATCCTGCAGTCTCCCTGTCCTCATCTCAGGGGCACGAGGAAACGTGAGGGTTACAGTGAGGCAGAGGACGTCACATTCCCTGCTCTCTCATTTACACACATTCTTCAATCCATACATAACCCATTATTTTTACACCCTACTGCTTTACCCTTCCTTTGGACTGCGAGGAGAAGCAAATCTTGTTCTGTTCCCTCCATTTTTAAATAAAAACAGAAAAAAAAATTCAGGTGAGACAGAGCAGAGAGAACAGCGACTCGCTTAGTGCTTTCTCAGAGGCTGGTGACAGCAAAACATCAATCACTTGATGGAGGAGTGCAGGGAGAGAGACGGCCAACTGGGCATTATGCATACAGCACATGTAAAAGTCTGCAGGCCTGTCCGTGGAGAAGACGGCACTGAGCGTTTGTGCTGCTAGCAGGGCACGGATGCATACAAAGTGGCCCGGAATGAGCCTGGCATGATCGGAATATGGAGGCAACAGGAAGGCGTTAGCACTTATTGCTGCTCGTTTTGCCCCAGCAGTGCCACGGCCCTCTAGAGAGCAGAAGGTTATTGGCATCAGAGATCACTGAGGGTCTCGACATGACAGATGTGCTGCCTTTCCATATTCAGCTTTCAATCTGGGGCTTCAGTCAGCTAGAGATTCTGTGTATTAGCGGAAGGGGAACTGGCTGGTGTGTAGGAAAGAAAAATTAGATAAGATTAGATAAATTAGATAAATATTTAATTATTTCTCCTGGAAAGCAGTGAGATTCAATGGAGACTTTTGCTCAAGTCTCCTGCCTCGCAGATTCACAACCTAGGCAGTCCGCTATCAAAAGCTAGAATATTACTTTTTAAATATGATTTCATGTTATTTAAATAAATTTCACTTCAGAGACCAAATTATCTAAGCTAAGTTAATGCTACTGTACATTAATTAATTGCATGTATAGTTTTATTTCATCAAAGGAAAATAGTTCTTTTTGGTCCTCGAATCTGAGAGTCTTTTCCAGTGGTGTGATATTCTAGTGATAACAGCACTGTAATTGTTTTACCATTTGTTTTACGCCGCTTGCAGTTAGGGGTGTGCGATATTGACAAAAAATAATATCTCGATATTTTCTAGGATTTTGTCGATGTCGAATTAGACAATATTTTTGCTGTGTGTGTTATTGTACTTAAAGGACTACAGTGCTAAAGTTTTTGACATTACTCATATTCTGTGTGGTCAGTTCACAGCAGTGATAATTATTCTTTTCCTAAAAGTTTAAATGGATTTTTAAGTGGACCTTTTATGGGCATTTTTACCTTTATAAAGCCATTTTTTCTAAAAGTGTGCATCAACTTTTGAGTCTAATTCTTACATTTAATCAGTCAATTATAATAATAGTACATTTAGTCTGTTACTAAACAAATCAAATCACTATCAACAAAATTCATATTTGCAGAAGTTGCATATAAAGTGGCATTTAGATGCATTTACACATTAAAACTGCCAGTAGGTGTCAGTAAGTCGCTGTAATAAGCGAGTCATTGCGATTGAACAGAATCATTTAAACGGTTGATTCATTCAAAAATGAAACACCTTCATGTTGCTCAGAGATGCAAAACAGTAGCTGCGTTTACATGGACACTAGTAATCCGATCGTAATAGGACTAGAAGCACAATCGGAATAAAAAAGTCACATGTAAACACGTCAGTCGGATTGAATTGGCCAGATCCGATTAAAATTTCAATCCGATTGTAAGGGGTGGGTTATCCCTTTTGTAATCCAAGCGAGAGGACATGTAAACACTTGATCGGATTGAAAATCGAAATTGGAAAGTACTGCGCATGTGCAACGATGTTACAATAGCATAAAGACGTGTGCCACCTGGAACGAGCTGTTCTTTCTGGTAAATAAAGTGTCGTAAATGAGTTTTGGTCGTTCTAAAATTAAGCCTTTACTCCGCGTCTGTGAAGTGGAGCAGCACAACGCCCCACTAGTTCTTGTTTAAGACTCGTATCAACAGACGACTGGTTTTGGGTGCGGGAAGGAGTGCTTTTGGAGTACTTTCTAAAATAAGCAGCACAGCAAAACAGTTCATGTGCTGGTGGTCGTTTAATTAGGACCCGAATAGATAAATATCAAGTATGCTTTTTCAAACAAACGTGGGAAACTATGTATATTCATGCAGTGTGCGCATGTCAAAAGATTAAATCTGATCAGAAGCTTGTAACATATAAACGCCCATATGAATCCGATCACGTTCATGTAAACACTCATGTTCATGTTCGGATTCATCAATCTGAATGAATTAATTCCGATGGAAGCAAAAAGTGTCCATGTAAATGCATCTAGTGCTGTGGCTGTATTTGGAATGATTTTTGTTTGTCGAAAATTAAGCAAAAACAGGAAATATGCTGTCTAAAACATAAGTTAATATTAACTTCTTGTCTCTTGAACTGTTGTATAAAATCAACGTCACATTTGTACTCATGCTGATTTTTGAAGGAAAAGCGGCTCTCTTCGTGTGATATTGTTTAATATAGATTTAACTAGATGAAATTATATAAATATATACATTTTCTGTCCCAATATCTTGAATTCTGTGATCATTTCTAAATGCATTTTAATAGACTGAATCATGCAGTGTAAGAATGCACTCTAAATGCGTGCTCACAGAATCATCACGTAATGTAATGATATGCGTGCACTCTGTAGGTGTGTTTTGTTTGTTTTTCGCATTATACTCGATAATTTCAAATTGCACATTGTTATATATAATGATATATTATAACATACAGCAGCTCTTTGTGGTCCTCAAATCTGATTGGCTTAGAGCCATTTCCAGCAGTGTGATATTCTAGTGATAACAGCACTCCAACTGTTTCACTGTTTGTATCACTCCACTTGCAGTATTTCTCATAGCGAGTGTCATGGTGGACGCCCAAATCCATTATAATTTTAGAAATAATACAGTTTTTGTGTCACGGAATGTAGTTTTAAGAGTTTTTAGGGGAGAATGTAATTGTTTAGACTTCAAATATGCAGTTTGTTACTAAATATAACAGTATAAATCTACAGTAAGTAGATTGTAAGTCTACAGCCTATGGCCAAATACAGCCATATCACACTGCTACTCGTGTAATATTGCTCATTATTATATTATTTTATACAACAGCTTTTTCTGGTTCTCAAATCCGTTTGGCCTAAGAGCCTTTTCCAGTGGTACAATATTCTAGTGATAACAACACTCCATCTGTTTCACCATTTGTATCACTCTGTTTGCAGAATTTCTTACAGCTAGCATCATAGCGGACTCCCAAATCCACTATAATTTTATATATAATACTGTTTTTGTGTCACGAATGTAGTTTTAAGAGTTTTTAGTGGAGAATGTAATTGCTAAGACGTTTTCAGAGATGTAAGTCTACAGCCATATTGCACTGCTACTCGTGATATTGCTCAGTGTTATATTATTTTATATATTAGACATCAAATATGCAGTTTGTTTATAAAGATAACGTCTATTTGAAGATTTGCTTTAGCGCTTTTAGAGATGTGAGCAGCCATATCAGCCATATCACGCTGCTGCTCGTGTGATATTATTATTAGTGGTGTCAAAATTAGTGTGTTAATGCAGCCGATTATTTTTTTTAAATAAACGAGTTAAAAAATATATTTAACGCAATTAATGCAGGGGCGGGGCTAGGTTTGGCCACCCCACTCACAAGTGCTAAAGAAATGCGTTATTTAGATGTGCAGAGTGTCTTTGCAAGCATATATCAAACGGGAGACTTTTAAGACGCATACTCCAACTTCACTTCAGCACCAGACGCAAGTCAAACAAGTGCAGAAACGGTACAGTGACGAAGAGCTTCAGTAGAATATCAGTGAACTGTGGTCAGATGAGATGGTATCAGGCCATATGTCAGTAAAAACTAATTTACCTGTTCTGTCAGCCGTTATACTGTGCTCGTAGCGCACGCTCTTCAAGTGCACGCCCAAATGTGCCAATGCGTGCTGTATTAGGCCTATATTAAAGCGCTATATCATATTCAAACAAAAATGAAAATGCAAGTATGCGATGTTGTATTTATGTCATCAGTTAAGGCATACATTTACAAAGAAAGACGATTAAAGCTGCCTTAAAACAGTACATGTAAGTTATTATTTATGAGTCGCATTTAAAGCAGTGTCGGATCCACAGCAACTTCAGCAGCAGCAGCTTTTAAAGTAACAGCAGCCAAAATATCTTAATAACCTGCTGCTGTGATGTCTGTTAATCAAAGAACAAAATTAAAAAAATTAAATAAAATTATAACTTCTGTAGTTTTAAGCTTTATTTTTATATCATTTAGTGTTTGATAACTTTAGGCTATATTTTCTTGATAAAGGGCACAGGTAGCTAGCCTATATGACATTTATTATAATGGATTTATGTGAAGTTTGTTTCAAGTTAGAAGTTATTTTTTAAAGTCTAATAAATGTTAACGTGATACCTCTCAATCATACTGTAATGTTGAATGGTTATATTCAATGGTGTAATATTAAGAACAAAATCATAGAGACATCAGTTGGAATCAGTTATACTTGCCTTCAGTCATAAAAAAAGATGTAATTAAACAGATATTAAAAATATACATTCTTTATGTTGTTTCTACGTTAATTTAAAGCATGAATGTGAAATTATTGCAATATAAAAGTATAACTAAAAACTTTAATGTCAGGAAAAATGTGCGATTAATTAATTAATTTTTTTGGTCCTTGAATCTGACTGGCTGAGAGCATTTTCCTGTGGTGCGATATTCTAGTGATAACAGCACACATTTCACTATTTGTATCACTCCACTTATGGTGTTATGGCGGACTCCCAAATCCACTATTATTTTATAACAGAATGTAGTTTTAAGAGTTATTTAGGTGACAATGTAATTGTTGTTTTAAAGATAACGTCTATATGAAAACCGTTTTCAGAGGTGTTAGCCTACAGCCAAATCACAGTCATGCTGATGACTATTATATTATATTATATTATATTATATTAAGTTAATATAGTCTCTTATGCTCAACAAGGCCGTATTTATTTGACCAAAATGCTGTAAAAACTCTAAATTGTGAAATATTATTGCAATTTAAAATACATTTTCTATTTATATATTTTTTTATTTACTTTTTAAATGATAAAAGATGAAGAGAAAGTTTAAATGAACAGCATTTACTGAAAAATAAAAGACTTTTGCAACATTACATGTCTTTACTATCACTTTTAATCCAGTTAATGCATCTCTGCTGAATAAAAGTATTAATTTCTTTAAATTATAGATCTTAGTGACCAAACAAATTGTCCCACCCCAGAATCAATATTGCTATCCCAGGCCATTTAAGAGAAAAAATTGCAATACTCTTTGGTCCCAATAGTGGCACAATTTTTTTTCTGATGTTTTATAGAGAATGGAGAGAGTAGAAGTGATGTAAAAAGTTGGGGGAGATGCATTAAAAACCTCATCATCCTGTCTCGTGAATATTAATTAGATGATGTAACATTCACTCAGTAGTTCTAAATATTTGAAGCCAAGTGGGTTCTAGCTATATTAGGGGATGAGCTCTCATTAAGAACAACTATAGGCACAATGATCAAAGACGTCAATCTAGCATGTTTACCATGCAAAACAATTAAAAAGAGAACAGACGGATTTACCACTTACCATTTGTGTGTTCATTCAGGCTACTGCTGTTTGATCGTAAAGCCGTTGTTTTACATATGCGGCTGCAGTTTTCCCTCTTTGCACCTTGGCCAAGCAAAACAAAGCAATTTGAATCCAACAATTATCAAAAGTTGAGAGCGGTCAAACTTCGAAAGTTACACTGATTCCTACACCCCTGAGAGAGGACGGTGAAGTAAAGAGAGCAAAAACAAAGTTCAAGAGTGCATGTGTGTTATTGTGTGTGTGTGTGTGTGTGTGTGTGTGAGTGTGTGTGAGTGTGTGTGTGTGTGTGTGTGTGTGTGTGTGTGTGTGTGTGTGTGTGTGTGTGTGTGTGTGTGTGTGTGTGTATCAGTGTCTGAGTCTAAGCCTCTGTGTCTAAGCTTGACGACCGCACTGGTAGGTCATCTACAGCGGCACCCAGCGTAAACACTCCAGAGCTTTTCTCTAAAGCTGGATATTCACCTTCTGCATGAATCCTTCCTGAAAAGAAGAGTAATCAGGCCTGGCTGCAGGCCTGTGTGTGAGATTAAGAGTGTGTTCAGGCCAGTTGTGTGTGTGCATGTGTGTAGGCAGAGGAGCAGATTGTGAAATTGAAGCTCTCCGCCTTTTTTTTTTCTAACCTTCCATTATGTCTCATCGATTTATGCCCTGACTCCTAATCCTACTTCCTTATTTTGGCCTGCCTGGTTTTCTTCAGTTACGGCTCAAAACTGAGGCCCAGTGAAATCCACTCAGAGCATGAAATGAGTGGAGGGCAGCGCGTTGGGTTACTGTCGAGTGGGAGTTTGATTTCAGTTAAACATCTAGATCAGCTGCCCTCTGCGTTTTGACTTGAAGCAGCATGCTAAAATAAAAGTCTTTTTTAATAGTCTGTTTTATGCATTATTAAGAGTTTTAAGTTGTGTTTGTTGATCATTTGATCTCAAATATTGTAGTGATTGCTCTAAAATCATGCAATTATGATTACTATTTTGAATTATTTAATGAGTGTTTTTCATGCTGTGTGAATGTAGTTTTTATTGTGTGTGTGTGTGTGTGTGTGTGTGTGTGTGTTAAACACATGCTGGTGCCCTTGAAACAGAAAGAAAACCGAACAGAATGAAAAAGTTTTAATTTTAAATGAAGTACAGTAAGTGTGTTAATTGCCCTGAATTAAACATTTAATTATGGAAGCCCATTTTTCCTCACAATTCTGAATTTGCATCTTGTAATTATGAGTTTCTTAAAGGGATAGTTCACCCAAAAATGAAAATTCTGTCATTAATTATTCTCCCTCATGTCGTAGGACCATCTTTGCTGCACAAATTAAGATATCTTTGATTAAATCCGAAAGCTTTCTAACCCTGCATAGACAGCAACGATACTACAATGTTCAAAGCCCATGGTAGTACCATTGCTGTCAAGGTCAGAAAGCTCTCAGATTTCGTCAAAAATATCTTAATTTGTATTCTGAAGATAAACGAAGGTCTTATGGGTTTGGAACTACATAAGCGTGAGTAATTAATGACAGAATTGTCATTTTTGGGCGATCTATCTCTAACTCTGGCTTTTCTGCTCTGAATTCTGAGTTTTGACGTTTTTTCTAACAGTTGCAAGTCTATATCTCACTATACAGATGTTTCTTCTCAGAAGTGCAAGTTCATAGTTTACAATTCTGAGTTTATATCTTTTAATCTGAGAAAAAAAATACCAGAACTGTGAGAAAAACAGCCAGAATTGTGAAATAAAAATCACAATTAGCTTATTTATTTTTTATCCCTTCCATATTTTATTGAGCTAAGTCATTTTATGTGTTGTTTAAACACCCACATGTTATTTTACTACTTTAAAAGATCAATTTCTTATTAGTAGCATTGTTGGAAACTGTTGTGTTTTCAACCCTAACAGTAATGTTTTTGTAGAAATCGTGATACAGAATTCTTTAATGAATCAAAAGTTCAAAAGAACAGCATTTATTTAAAACAGAAACCATTTGTAGCATTATAAATGACTTCAAATGACTACACATACAAACTAGAAAAAGAGAATATTATATAATTCTATTATTTTCTTGCATGGTACACCCTGGAAAAGCATATCAAAACGTCATCTCTATAGTTCTGCCTGTCAGTGAGCTCTGAGCCAAATCCTTTGATTCACAATTGATCAAATCTCTGCTCTCTCTGTCTCTGTCTTTCTGCTGGTGCCCTCTGTTGGCATTATCCAGTACAATCTCTCTACTGTATCTCTGGTCGCATAGCCCAGGGGAATAGAAGCTCTCGGTGGATGATTGAATGATGGGTGGACGCCCACATCTACTGCTTCAGCTCTGTTTCATCTCAAACGCTGTCTGCCACTCCCTCTCATCTCAGCTGAGGAAATCTTAACATCATCCACCATTGAATATTCATGGCTGATTTCAAGGCATCACTGAGCTTATAACTCTTGAACTTCCTATCTTTTCCTTTTTATATATAAAATTATTTATTAAAGTTCACCAATTCTTGATTTATGCTTTCAAGCTTTTCAGTTAGATTCACCCGTACAGTATGTATGCGCTCTAACTTTCTCCTCTGTGTGTTTAGAGAAACTAACAGGTTTAATTAAAGAATTTTTATATTTTTTGTTCATATTCAAATTGTGCTGCTTCTGTCTTTAAAGGGCATATATATTGGGATTAACGCAGTGGAGCGGTAAAATCTCAGTTGGGCCCAAAAATCAGATATGCATAAAAATGGTACCTCTTCTAAAACACTCTCTTTTTCTCCAGTGCTTATTATAAGTCATGGGAGCCTTTACTGCATTTCTACACATCACAGTTTTTGGACATGGAAATATCTGTTGGGCTTGTCAGATCTTCCCAAAAGTATCATTATTATTTTTTGTCCACAGCAAAGCTCTTTGCCTGGGTTGTTGGCTGAATGTGGATTTGGCTTGGATCCTCTGTGGGCTCAGATGGTGGGAAGATCCTTAGTCTCTCTTTGATGCATCTTTAATGAAGTGAAGGCTCTCTCGGGGCCTGAGGGAGAAATGGCAATGTGACTCTGCAGAACACCTGACCGCTTGCTTGAAAGTCAAGCGCTTTAGCTAAATTGATTGATAAACGCATGAGAAAAGCATCAGCCTTTGATGGGGTCCATACCCTCGTAATATCCTTGTAAGAAAGAGTTTAACTCCCATGGATCATGTTTTTGTGCCATTATAAGTCTTATTTTGACATAGCAAAGTGGTAATGTCTAAGTGTGTAAGTTGTTTAATTACTTTTTTTTAAATTAGTCTTCCCATTAACACCATTATAGTGTTCATTCAGACTGATTCGCAAACAAGGAATGTGCAGGTTTTATCACATGAACCAATCACAACTGAACATAACCAGTCATATCGCGATGGAGGCATTGCCTCCTCTCACTGCCTCTCCCCCCATTCATTCTCAATTACCCTCACACAAACCCACCGCATGCTTTAGGGGATCTGTTAAAACTCAATGGGCTCAGGGGAGGCAAGAAAGACGTGGACTTCCACTGTAACTTTACCTGCTGGTGTTACTGTTGGACAATGTTTCTGTAGAAAAATTAGTGATTTATACATTTTATTGTCATATTTAGAGGTTCAAGCATGTAGCGCTGAAATGTAACACTCGCGTCCGGTGTGTGTTATTTAATGGGTTATGTAATAGCCATGCCCTGCTTGTTTTTAATGTTTTTATGAAATCTCTGTATGGATCATATCATTGTAATATTTACTGCCATGCGAGCCACAAGTTAAAGCTTGGCGAGCCACATGAGGCTCGCAATGAGTAACACTGGCGTAAACGAATGGTCATCAGGGACGTGCACAGACATTTTGAGGGGTAGGGGCTCAAGTGGAAAAAGGGCAGTCTTTTTTTTCCTAAACTAAATGTTAAATATATTAACACAGCTCTGATTTACTTACCCATTTATTTTAATACCATTACACTCACCAAAAATTGTTTCACTTTTTTTTTTCAACAGATGTCTACAAAATAACCAGTTTAAATAGGGACCATCTTCTTTAGCATTAACAAATTTTATCACAAGAACCGGCAACAATAAAGAAAACTAAGCCACAATGTGCATGTTTTCTATGTTACTAGTTTCAAGTATATATTTAGATTCTGACATTATTAATTTTACTGTATTTAGATGTCGTTCTCCATTAAGTTAGCCTGTATGCCCATGATATATTGCCTAATAATAAATATATCGATATCCCAAAACTGCAACTTCCCTCTTTATTAACTTTCTAAACTGTCAAATTAAGTGGAAAAGGCAAATCCAAACACGCTTACAATAACTGGATCTGGCAACACGGCTGCGCCCGTGCCCCCACTTACAACTCTCTCAAGCCTCGTTCACTCCGCTAGCATTCATTCTTGGAAACTGGCCGAACTTCGTTATGTATCTGAGGAGTTTTAACAATTTAAAATGTGACCTCAAATTAACTCGCTTTGCGTTTTGTTTGTTGGATAATTAGTAAATTCATCACCACTCACCTCCACATCAAGACCACCAAGTAGGTTACTAACTTACCAACACATGCCCTCTCGAAAATCTAGCGATGATGATCGTAAAATCCGTCGGATACAGGAAGCAATGGAGCAACAATAAGGAGTCAGACGTGCACATACTATGGCAATATCAACGCTAACGCTTACGTCGCGTTGTTATGACAACGGCTTGTCAGACTGCCTAACGGCATTGAACAATAGGGGGATTATCCAAATTTCGTTTTGAGTTATATTCTTTACTATTTTATACATGTTCTCATATTATTTATTATTCAAATGCAATCAAAATGTATTTTTGTTGATAAATATTGCGAGTGGGCACTTTTAATTACTTTTGGAAAAAGGGCAGGGGCTCAAGCCCCCAAAGCCCTCCCCTCTGCATGTGCCTGATGGGCATTGTGTGGTTTTTCGCATACAATATTCATATCATACAATACAACTCCTCATTGCGGACAACTTTGCCTCTAGAACCACTGCTGTCAATCAAATTGTTTGTTAAATGATTAAGAAGATGTAAAAAAAAAAAAAAAAAACTACTTTTGCAAACTAGTCCAAGGTTTTTCTCTTAATCTGGAAAAAAACAGTACAGTACAATTCTCTGGACTCTCTAGGTCAATAATTATAAAAAAAAAAAAAATTTAATTTACCCTTTTGGGAAGCTATAACGGGGTCGTTTAGAAAAGGGGCCTGTCCGAATTTACCCAAATTCCTATAAAACCTAAAGGAAAACTCAAAACTTCACAAAACCTGGTGAGCAAATGCTGCAGGTGATTCTAAACAAGCATGCAAAGTTATAAGGAGATCGGACCACAGCTGGCGCTATAGCAGTCATAAATGTTAAAAAACATAATACCTGGATTTGCCAAAAATGCCTTTTTAAATCATTGATTTAGGTGGTTAAAGGCTTGCAAAATAATGTCTTTTTTCATGTGCTTAAATGCATTAAAGCACATTGTTTTGTTTCGATTTTTGTATTACGATTTTCTCTTCCATTTTTTGAGGAGGCATTGCCTCCCGTGCCTCCCCTGGTGTAAATATCAAGAATATTTTGATTTGTTTCATGACCCCTTTTAAGAAAATTCTGGTTTATTGCATTTTAATTTCATTCCAAGATGCAGATACCCGAATACAATGCAAATCAGCATTTGCCATCTGTATAAAAGTCATGTGTGTGCTATCATGAAATGCATTGGGCCGTAACTGCTCTGTTGGTTTGGTAGATCTACTGTCAGCCGCTTTGGCGGGTGATCTAATATACCCATATAAACACAAACCCACTTTTTCACTGCCATGCTGTTTGGCTTGTTGATTTTGTTTAGTTTTCCTAGTGAATGCAAGAGCAGCGGCCCACTGAATGCCCTCAGTTGTGGACAGCAGAGCGGTTCACACACATAAACAAGCGCACACACATCACAAGCGAAAACGCTCCCAAAGAACAGTGGCGCACTCTTGATGCTCAGTGCTGGCTGGCCAAGTGCAGGAAATCCAATTACAGGGATCAGAGGGCTGAGAATGGTGAAGGAGCCCTAGTCCAAACTATACACCTGCTGGACCTGCCCTCTTCCTCTCTTTCTCTCTGTCTTTTACTGTCTCTTTCTCTCACAAATGGTCTGCAACATTCTCAAAGAAGGATTGGGTCGGTGTTTATTAAGTCACTGGGTAGTTCTTTTAGTTAACATCTACTGTGGTCATAGTGAGAGCTAGGTCATCAAAATGTTTTCATTTTTCTTTTGTTCAGTGTCCATAGTGAGTGTGTGTTGTTCTGCACTCAAAGAAAATAGGGCACAATGAACTGTGTTAATATGTAAGAATTTTCTATATTGATTTTTCATAGAAAATTGCCAGTACCTGTTCCATTTTTTCTATAGTTGTTTTCTTATCTTTTTCTTTTCTTATCTATAACTCACTAAAGTATTGATGGGGTTTTGGTCACATATGCAACACATATGTGGGTGTTTCTTCAGCCTCAAGACTTTTAATGAAAGACTTTTCACTGTTTTATGAAGGTCATATTAAATCTTTTACTCTATGACATCATAATTTTCTTGTTACTTTTTCAGTTTACTTATTTATAAATTGTTTTAACCCCTGTCCCAGGCCTGGAATTTCAGTTTTAGACAATGACGTATAAGACTAAGTACATCATAAAAAGATTAATTATTACAAGATCATTCTAATATGCCAATTTACATTTGCTGCTTAATATGCTTTTTTAAATGCTTTTTTGGAACCTGTGATACTTATTTCAGGATTCTTTGATGAATAAAAAGTTTAAAAGAACAGCATTATTCTTCTCTAACAATATAAATCGTTACTATCACTTTTTATCAATTTAACACATCCTTGCTGTTTTATATTTTAATATTTTTATATTTTAAATAAATGCTGTTCTTTTTAACTTTTTATTCATCAGAAGATCCTCAAAAAAGTATCATAGGTTCCAAAAAAATATTAAGCAGCACAACTGTTTCCAACATTGATAATAAATCAACATATTACAATGATTTCTGAAGGATCATGTGACACTGAAAACTGGAGTAATGATGCTGAAAATTCAGCTTTGCATCACAATAATACATTCTTTTTTAAAGTATATTAAAATAGAAAACCACTTTTTTAAATTGCAAAAATATTTTACATTACTACAGTTTTTTTTCTGTATTTTTAATAAAATAAACACAGCCTTGATGAGTAGAAAAGACTGATTTAAAAAAAAAAAAAAACATTCCAAAATTTTGATCCAAACTTTTGGGGGGAAAAATTTTGTTAATTGCAAATTGTTAATGTAGCAAATTATATTTTGTTTAAAGATCATTTTCACATAGCTACAGGAATAAAAATGCCTGAGATGAAGATACAAGCTCACTGAGCTTGAATATATAACGTGTGTTTACTTGCGTTAGCATGTGTGCTCATAACTGAGTTAAAATTGGCCACAACTGCTGTGTTGTGATGGCAGTGAGCCTTTGCTCACAGACAGAGTTCAGAGTGCTGGCTGACCATGTCATAGATCCCCTCCTCCAGTTCAGAATCTGAAATGAACAGGTGGCTGTGTGGATGCCAGTCGAACACACATCCCGAGTTCCTGCAACATCTGCATCAGAATGTAGCACAGTAAAACAGCACCCCCTACTGAGAGCAGCAGGAACACCTGCCACTCCAGCCACAAGACACCAGAAAACAGACCTCCCTGCATAAATAACAAATAAAACGAACTGCAGGTAGCTCACAATACCAGATATTTGTAGCAAAAGGCTGACCGTAATGAGTTGCATTTGGACAGTTCGCTGTGTGTGTGTCTCCCTGCAGCTGCCAGGTACTTGGTATCATATCACAGCACTTCTCTTAGCTCCCTAAGATGGTGACAATAGCAGCGGCCGACTATCACTGCAGGCTCACTGTGCTGCCGACACAAAGCAGATCCAATTTAGTTCTTGCCTTCAGCATCTGTGCAGCCATAGTAACCCCTGCAGAACGGAGCCGGTCGGCCCAATGAATTTAGAGCCATGCTTGACTAGAAGCCAGGTTTGTCCTTTTAAATAATTTCACTTCAGTGTCTAAAGGCCAGGCTTTTGTTTTTTCCTGGCTTTGTGCTTTGCATATAATAGAGGGTGTGTGTCGTTTTGTTAATTGTAAATTAATATTTACCCCTCTGGTGCTATAGTAGTCATAAAACCACTCATTTTCGATTAGAATTTTGGAATTGAGGTAAACTGAGGTCCTTTATAAGTTTGTTCTTGTCTCATTATCCGGCTACAAGGTTACCTCATGTGTTTCTGCCATTTTGTCTGTGGATTATCATTAGGGGGAAGCCGTGGCCTAATGGTTAGGAAATCGGACTTGTAACCAAAAGTTCGAGTCCCAGGTCCAGCAGGGATTGTTGTGGGGGGAGTATATGATCAGTGCTCTCTCTTTCAAGAGACCCTTGAGCAAGGCACCAAACCCCCAATTGCTCCCCAGGTGCCGCAGCGATAGCAATATGGCTGCCCACTGCTCCGTGTGTGTTCACTACTGTGTGTAAGCACTTGGATGGGTTAAAATCCAAGTATGGGTCACCATACTTGGCCACATGTCATGTCCTTTCCTTTCCTTCCTTTGAATTCTATGTTGTTCTGTGTACTCCCCACATGAACAACCCGTCCGTCCTCATCCTCCAGCTGGAGCAGGGGAAACGCTCTTTCGAGGACCACACCAGAGACTTTGCATTCTTTTCTGAATACACTCGCTTCCTGGACAGCTGCCTTTGCAACTTTTACCATTGTGGACTCAGTTCTGCCACCAAAGCGCAGTTGTCCAGGGACGGTCCTCGAGAGAGCCTCCTGACCTACATTGAGTGGGTGCTGGCTATGTCCATCGAGATCGTCGCGAAGGATGCCAGCCCCACTCCAGACCAAGTGCCCAGCCCTCCACAATCCTGGAGTGCAGAGCGACAGCCCACCACTGACGGAGACCCCGAGCCCCTTGCGGCCGATGAGCCATCGGGAGAGAGAGTGACAGAGCTGAGGATCGCCTGGGAGCCTGAGGCGGTGCAGTCAGACCAGGTGCATGAGCCGGCATCAGAGTTCGTGACGGATGACGATATGGAGGCTCCGCCCACTGTACAAACGCTGAGGGTGAGCCTGCACTGGATACAATGGACCTCATAGACTTTTTCTTGTATCAAGTTTTCCCACCCACCCTCCCTCTCTATCTTGTCTACTCCCATCTACCATGCTGCTGTATCAGCCACCACCACCGCTGTCAGCTGACTGCCCCTCTGCTGACACTTAGCCCACCATCTGTTCGGTGGGCAAGCCACAATCCGCAAGTTTCCATCAGCATCGTGGCTGGAGAATCCCTCATCTTAGCCTCCAGCCTCAGAGTCCTGGACTCCACCTCGGCCCTCCGACCCAGCGGCTCCGCCATGCCACCAAGCTCCCTCATCTCCACCGTGGCCCGTCAGCCCACCAGCTCCACCGGGCTCTATCCACTCCTTTGTCTGCCACCTAAGTCCCCTCCACCGATCAATTGTTCTATGCCGCGAGGTCGCGCCTTCCAGAAGGGGGGAGTAAGGTCACACCCCTGTGAACTGTCTGTTTTGGTTTCTCCTTTGTCTGCCCATATTTGGTGTTCCTATCTTGTTAAGTGTAATCACATCATCTGTTTCTAATTAGTTAGTGTCCTTTTATAAGTTCGTTTTGAGTTCTTGTTTCCTTGTCCGGCTACAAGGTTACCTCATTTGTGCATGTGTTTCTGTCATTTTGTCTGTGGATTCTCATTAAAGAACTTTCCTTTAAATTCTACATTGTTCTGTTGGATGCAATTAATCACTTGACAGCCCTATTGCCGATTTGTTACTCAAAAATACAGGTATTATCAATGTTGAAAACAGTTGTGCAGCTTAATTTTGTGGAAAACCATGATTTCCATCATTTTTTCTTTGAGTCTTTGAATAAAAATGTAGGGCTGTTAAATGATTAATCGCGATTAATCGTTTGACAGCTCTATAAAAAGTCAAAAGAACAGCATTTATATAAAATATAATTGAAAGTGATAGTAAAGACAATTTAATGCATCCTTGTTGAATAAAGGTGTTAATAAAAGTAGTGTATCTGTATTTTAATGCTCAAAAAAAAGGTAATATCAATGTTCAAAACAGTTGTGCAGCTTAATGCTTTTGTGGAAACCTTAATGCATTTTTTTAGGATTCTTTGATAATTAAAAAATCAAAGAATCACGATTAATCGCGATTAATCATTTGACAGCCCTATAAAAAAGTCAAAGGAACAGCATTTATTTAAAATATAATTTTTACAACAATGTAAATGTCTTCACCATCACTTTCAATAAATTTAATGCATCCTTGTTGAATAAAGTGCTAATAAAAGTCCTTTTTTTACTACAAATCAAAAGTTTTGGGTCAATGTTTTTGAAAAAAAGTCTCTCATCCTTACCAAGTAAAACACAGAAATATTCTAAAATATTATTCAAATGAAAAATAACTGTTTTCTAATTTGATATATTTTAAGATGTAATTTACTCTTGTGGTCACATTCTAATATACTAGGGCTGTCAAACGATTAATCACAATTAATCACGATTAATCATTTGACAACCCTATAATATACTGATTTGCTGCTTCAAAATCAATGTTGAAAACAGTTGTGCAGCTTAATAATTTTGGGGAAACCATGATGCATTTTTTAGGATTTGAAAACAGTAGGGCTGTCAAACAATTAATCACGATTAATCGCTTGATAGCCCTATAAAAAGTCAAAAGAACAGCATTTATTTAAAATAGAATGTTTACAACAATGTAAATGTCTTTACTATCACCTTCGATCAATTTAATGGATCCTTGATGAATAAAAAGTGCTAAAAATAAGTGTAAATAAGTGTTTTACGTGTAAATGAGCGGTTTATATGCTTGTTCTGCAGTGAAAATACATTTGAGTGCACTTTTGTAGTTTTAGTAACTTTTGCGGCCGTTAATATGTGATTTGAACAGTTAAAGATTTTCAGTAAGGATGGATGGTGTTTGTGCTGACTATCAGACTATCAAATGAGCTCCAGTCAACCTCTCCATAAATCTAGAAACTCCTCCGTAATAAATGCAATGCTTGTTGTACATAAACATTTCAAAGGTGTCTTGAAGTGTGACACCAACTCGCTGTCTGAAGCACTTGTTTTTGGAAATTATCATGTGGCGTCATGAATAATTATGAGATATGAGGGCTTATCACTGGATACATTATGCAGTGTATAAACACAACCACACTACAGCGTTTGTGTCAGACAGTAATGCTGGCATGATGGCACTGTTTTTGTGACGTGTTTTGGGTGTCAGGTGGATGTTTCTAAATCAGGGTTGAACCCCAAGAGGCCTGGCCCTCTGGGGCCGAACATGACACACCGCAGCAGTCATGGCTCAAACACACCTCGCCTCTCTTCTTCTTTATAGATATCCATAAATATCATCTCCTCCTACAGGAGTACAGCTGTCAATCTTCACTGTTTATGTAGGAGAATATGCAACACTGACTCATTAAAAGCTGTTGTGGCCTAAAATGAATTCAGCATAGTGAATAAACACTCTCCAACTCAGTTTAGGGCTGTTAAGAGGAATTTTAATGACGTGCTTGAGCGAAGCAGTCTGATGAGTTGGGTAATTCTGCATTTTAAGTCACAACATTGGATTGCTGTTCTGCAAAACAATTATTGAGTAAAACAGTAATATATGAACATTAAATGAGCCGTTTAATTAAAACATGCAGAACAACATGTGGTTGACATTTCAAGTAATTTTGTTGTCAAGTAATCTGACACATAGAAAAATAAGGAATTCATTACTTACAAATTAAAATGTAAGATAATAATAACTGTTAGTAGATCAAATAATAAAAAAAAAACATTCAAGATGTAGATGTGTTATATAATTTGCTCACCAATGGATCCACTGCAGAGAATGGGTGCCGTCTGAATGAGAGTTCAAACAACTGATAAAAATATTACAATAATCCACAAGTAATCCACACCACTTCTGTCCATCCATTTATTTCTTGTGAAGTAAAAAGTTTGAGTTTGTAAGAAATAAATCCATCATCAAGGCATTTTAACTGACTGTCACTTCTGGCCAAAATTCATAATAAATCCATAATCCAAAAAGACGCTTCCTCCAGTCGCTTTTTGTTCTCTCACTTAAAAATCCGCCCACATATTAGTTTATGTGTAGCCGGAAGTTTTTTTCTGTTTTTCTGAAAAAACACACAACTGATATACTGATGGCACCCATTCACTACAGAGGATTTATTGGTGAGCAAGTGATGTAATGCTAAATTTCTTCAAAACTGTTGAAGAAACAAACTCATCTGCATGTTGGATGGAGCCATTTATTGTTCAGAAATCATTCTAATTTGCTGATTTACTATCAGCGGTGGAAGCAGTTGTGCTGATTATTCATTTATTCATTTATTTATTGAGCCTGTGATACTTTTTTCAGGATTCTTTGATGAATATAAAGTTAAAAAGAACTACATTTATTTAAAATAGAAACCATTTCTAAAAATATACACATACTATTTAAGTTTGGGGTTGGTAATAGTTTTTTCTTTCTTTTTCTGAGAGAAATAAATATTTTTATTTAGCAAGGATTTGTTAAATTGGTAAAAAATAATAGTAAAGACTTAAATTGTTAAAAAAAAATTATTTTTTTTAAGAAGTCTCTTCTGCTCACCAAGCCTGCATTTATTTGATCCAAAGTACAACAAAAACTGTAAAAATCTATATAAAAAAAAGTATTTTTACTATTCAAAATAACTGTTCTATTTGAATATATTTAAAAATGTAATATATTCAGAAATCATCCTAATATGCAGATTTTCTGTTCAAGAAACATTTGTTGTTGTTATTATTATTATCATCAATATTTAAAACAGTTGCGTACATTTTTTTCAGGATTCTTTGATAAATATAAAGATCCAAAGATCAGCATTTGATCTTTGATCTTTTTCTTCTTGGCGAAGAACTTGTAGAAATTAATACTTATATTTAGCAAGGACGCTTTCTATCCATCAAAGAAACCTGAAAAAAATTGGCTGTTTTCAATATAATAATAATAATAATAATAATAATAATAAATGTTTTTTGAGCAGCTAATCAGAATATTAGAATCATTTCTAAAGGATCATGTGACACTGAAGACTGGAGTAATAATGCAAAAAATCACAGGAATAAATTCCATTTTAAAAAAAATTTAATATCGAAAACAATTGCAAATAATTGCAGGCTTGGTAAGCAGCAGATACCTTTTTTCAAACACATTAAAAATCTTACTGTTCTTATCTTACTGTAAACACTTTTGACTGGTAGTGCATTTTGAATAAATGCTGTTCTTTTTTAACTTTTTATTCATCAAAGAATCCTAATAAAAAGGGTATCAGATTCAAAAAAATATTAAGCAGCACAACAGTTTCCAGCATTGATAATAAATCAGCATATTAGAAAGATTTCTGAAGGATCATGTGACAGAACACTGGAGTAATGACTGATGAAAATTCAGCTTTGCACAACAAGAATAAATTATATTTTAAAGTATATAAAAATAGAAAACATTTAAAATTTTTGTATATAAGACTTCCTTAAAAAACAAACAATCTTACTGATGATTACCAAACTTTTGAATGGCAGTGTATACCCTGATCAAGCAGTTTGAGCTACACCTATTTTTTTTTTTTTTTTTTAATTATTATTATTATTATTGTTTGATTTATTTATTTATTTTTTAATATTTGATATAAAGTGATTATATTTGTATAAAAAACAACTGGTGAAGGTTTCAGGGGTCTGCTGGCCATTATAATATTTTGAATGGTCTCTCTTTCTGTTTGTTTTGTTCACAGCCCCCACGGTAGTGTCGTTTTCGTTCGATGTAGGAAACGGGCCGGTGGAACTGAATGTGCACTCTCCTACCCCGCTGAACGATGACCAGTGGCACCGGGTTAGCGCAGAGAGGAACACGAAAGAGGCCATTTTGCAACTAGACCAGAAATACAAGGAGGTCAGACCTGCACCTACACAGGGACACACACGCCTGGAGCTCTACAGCCAGCTTTATGTGGGTAAGGAACCATGTGTACATGCACATATAGTGTATATATGGATTCATGTGGGTGAGGACTTCAGACAAACACATTTTCTATACACACACCCCTAGAGTACTGAAGGTTGTTCATATTAGTTATGTTGTTGGAGGCGTGTTGTTCTTTTGTCGGCATTCATAATGTTATTGATGGGCTGCACAACAAAAAGGATATTTCTTCATTATCATGTTCAGAAAGTACACAGTTTCTCCAGAATGTCTCCATTGTTAGCTGTTCTTTTGCATTTGAATTATTCTCTTTCTCTCTCCAAGTTTTTTCTCCATCTTTCGCCGTTTCTGCTGAGATATCAGCAATTCTGGTGCACAGCGCTCTATGTTCTTGTGTGTCTGAAAGTGAAAATGTATTTATAGTCAGCAGCCTAAACGCAGGTGTAGCTATTAAAACTTGTACTTAATGGCATGGAACCCTGGGGAACCTGTTCGCCTCCGAAGTCTGAAAAAGTCCACTGTAAAGAAAAGGAAGTTGAAAATGGGTTTGACTGAATGTGGCTGGCAAAATGTCTCTGACGCAGCAGGGAATGTGACTAATAGTGGTGTCGTGTGTGCTATGCTAACATTAGCAGGGAAGCTTTTTATGGCTTTAAAAGTGTGAACAAGCCATGTCACTCATGAGGCAATTATCTCTTGAACAGAATGGCTTTGGGCTTTCATTGTGCTATTTTGTGCTTTGACTTATTCTTTTCAACAAATGACTTTGACGCTCATTAAAAAAGGGGAAGATAATGCACCCCTGTGGCTCTCTTGAGAGAGCTTTTGGAAAGCTTGTCTAGCTTGTGTATTTAAAGGTTGACGTCAAGAAAAAAATTCCAGGTTTCCAACCAGTTTTTATTGATATCAGTGATTGAACTTTGGTCGCGTATTTGTGGCAGGAGTTGAAACTTCCATGGTGGCACCGACGTGTCGTTAGCTTTGAGTGTAGATCCAGCGAATGCATTTGTAGAAGGCTAACGTTTCAATCAGACGTTAGCTGTGATGTACATTTGAACAAAAACAGAAAAATGTGAGACATAGATGGTTTTCTATTTATACAGTGATTTGAAAGGAATACAATGTAATACATACCTTAATTTCGTTTAGAAAGTTTCCCGTCAGTAAGTTTACTCTCAGGACAGAACACAAAATGGCCACTGACAAAGGCATCTAGTGTTTAACCTGTTTGGCACAGTTTACCCAACATTGGATTACACTGACCCGTCGCTGTATTGACAGCAAAAATAACCCAGCAATTACAGAAAAACTACCCAGTACCTGGGTAAAAAGAAAATATTACAAATAACCTAATAAAATGACCAAACAGGCTGAACCCTACGGAAGCCAGTTTCTGCCACTGAATAAAAATGACAAATTACCTTTTTTATTTAGTGGTGGAACCTGGCCCAGCATTATAAAAAAAATAGCCCAGAATTCTTTTGAGTGCAGAAAAATACCCAGCACCTGGGTAGAAGTATTAAAAATAACTCAAGATGACCCAACAGGTTAAACCCAGCATTTGGGTCAAAAAAATAACCCAGAATTATTTTTAGAGTGCAGAAAACTACACCTAGGTACAATATAGATAAATAACCCAATAAAATGACCCAACAAGCTGAACCCAGCAAAAAAAAAAAAAAAAAAAACAGCACTTAGGAAAA
Source organism: Cirrhinus molitorella (assembly GCA_033026305.1). Classification (NCBI taxonomy): domain Eukaryota; kingdom Metazoa; phylum Chordata; class Actinopteri; order Cypriniformes; family Cyprinidae; genus Cirrhinus; species Cirrhinus molitorella. The sequence continues at coordinate 15,869,979 of CM065140.1, read as the reverse complement.
ATGTTAAAAATAACTCATTAAAATGACCAAAGCTAAACCCAGCGCTAGGGTTAAAAAAAAAAAAAAAAAAAAAAGGCAGTTTTGAAGTGGCAGGGAAAACTTAGCATTTGAGTTAAACAAATTCTATAGCAAGAGTCCTATCTACCATGGTATATAAGGAAATATGTGAGACATATTACAAAACCATACAAATTATTTATTTTTTATAAAAGTCAGGGGTATTCAATTTAAGTATTCAGTTATAAATACTTTTGACATGTTCTTAGACGACAGATTAATAATGCTAAATGCTGATCAGGAACATCTTATCACATGTGGTTTGAACAGTCAGAGACAGTCAGGTTATTGATAGATAAATAGATAGTGAGAAAAATAAATAGATTTGCAGCATTGTTCTTTTCTGCAGTGTTTAAGTGAAAGTAATATAATTTTGCTGCTCATCGTGTTTCTGTTGGTAAAATAACCGCATCATCTGCAGCTCTTATGCTGCGTTCCAGGCAGGTTTTTGAGCTAGTAAGTCACGGCTTCAAACCACGACTCACGACTCACGACTTAGTGTTCCAGGCTTAAGCTCATTTACAAATCATATCTATTGCCAAAGGTGCTTACTCCTTGCTTATTTCAGGGAAACGGATGAGGAAAAGGAGCATAAGACAAGAGAAGCTGCTATATATTTTATTTTACCTTATTTGTATATTTGGAAATACATCCGTAGGGGCTGCCATTGTTGGTTCACGGACTATGTGACGTCAGAGCGCAGAACTGGGAGTACATCGATCTAGTACGAGTTCATGGGTGGGAAGTCACAGGTCTGACTGCCGTTCCAGTGCACTTTCACAGGTAGAAGGTTGGAAAAACACGAGTAACGGGTTGCCGCTGTTTTGACACGCTGCTCACCTAAAATGTTGCTTTTTTTTTAAGGATAAAAGACTTGAGTTGCTTTTAAAATATTCACAAGTCCTTTTCCTCGAGTCAAGTCAATTTTCAAATCACTAATCAGACCATGTCCAAATCTCTGTCAGACAGAGTAAATGAGCCACAGGTGTTGATGAGTCCATGCAAAGGATTATGGGAAATGCAGTCCGGGGGTAAATGGTAAGAGTCTGGAATGCCCTCTAATGACGCTCAAGGGCACTCCAGCTAGAAATTGTGACACTACCCAGCACTTGGGTAGAAAATATTAAAAATAACCAAATAAAATGACCCAAGCTTGAACCCAGCATTTGGGTTAAAAAAAAATGCATTTTTCAAAATGCAGAAATACTACCCAGCATTTGGGTAAAAAATATTACAAATAACCCAATAAAATGACCCAACAAGCTAAGCCCAGCATTTGGGTGAAAAAAAACAGCATTTTTTAGATTGCAGAAAAACTGCCAAGCACCTGAGTAAAAAATATTATAAATAAATGTATTTTAAAAAATAACCCAGCATTTTTAGAGTGTGCCGTCAGAATCAGATTCCAAACAGCTGATAAAAACATCACAATAATTTAAAAGTATTCCACACAGCTCCAGTTCATCAATTAACATCTTGATTGCATGTTTGACAGAATCATGGACTAAATTTTCTTTAAAGGGACAATATGTTGAATAGTTGCAACCAGCAAAATCATGCCTTAATATTCAATATATTCCCCAGCTCGAGCCATAACCCTCTGTAGGTCTCATTTGCATGTTGTCCATGCAGCAGATGAAAAGTTCATTCTTTTTCTCAACTTAGATCTGAAGAACGTTGGACGGCATATCAATTTCATTATCATGCACACTAGGGTTAGGTGTAATGAGCTTTGCGCTCCAAATGAATGTTAAAGGTTGTCTAATCTTTGTCCGTTGTTTCAGTGGAAATGTAAAATGTTAACATGACTGTTCATGGAGAGCAACTCTCAGTCTTTAGACCCTGACCCTCAGTGGGAAAACTAATTGGTTTATATCCACTGAGTGGGCATGGGTGGACCTGTCAAGCCTCTATCTGGCCTCCTCTGCTTATGAATGGCTCCATGCTCAGGTTTTTAAGACCATTTAGTCCCATGCCATCATTTTTTGATAAAGCAGATTGCCTTCTACTTCCATTCACCCATGGATGCTTGTGTCTATTTGAATTAGTTTTGCATTTATAGTGGCCTCTTTATATTTAATGGAGGATTAAATGCTTGTACGTTCTTTATTGTCATTCACTTCTCAAATAACAAGCAGACCTTTGATTTAACAAGCACTAACACTTTGCATCCCTTCATGGTGTTAGAATATGCATATTTGCTGTTTGCATGAATTTTTAATGCTTCTTTACTATCCACCATCAAGTTGCTTCTTGTGATTTATTTATTTTTGTGTTTTCTTTGAAGGGATTGTTCACATAACAATGAAAATTCTTTCATTAATTACTCACCTTCATGTAAATTCAAGCCTGTAAGACTTTTGTTTTTCTTCGGAACACAAATTAAGATATTTTTAATTAAATCTAAGGTCTTTCTAACCCTGTATAGACAGGAACGCAACTGACAATGTTCTTACTACCTTTCTTGGCCTTGAATGTGTCAGTTGTGTTGCTGTCTATAAGGGCAAAAATGACTTAATTTGTGTTCCGACATGACATGAGGGTGAGTAATTAATGACAGAATTTTTTTAATTTTCAAGTTTTCTCATCACTGCATGTTTTTTATTTTTTATTTTTTTGGTGTTGTTTTTCTTTCTTTCCTTCATTGCTTGCACGTCTGGGTGATATTGTTTCTCCAAAGGGAAGCCAGCATCATGGGCCTGTCAGGACAGTAGGTAACTTTTTTGTAAAATGTACGCCAAAAAGCAGTAACCTGAAACTGTCTGTCTGTCTGTGTGTCTGTCTGTCTGATATTTTGTCCAGGTAATCTTTTGCTTTAATAAAAGGCCTGTGCACTCCAATGGTAAAAGCAGACAAAATATATTCCACTGGGCAGGATGGTCTAATAAATGTAATATGCTAATTCATTACAGTTTCATTAGAGAATAATTTCCAATTCAGGGCTCATCAGAGATAGAGGCAGTGAACTTCAGAAGGGTTTTAACAGCCTCTTTCCTCACTCAACCGTTATATTAGTTAAAAAACATCTTGTGTTTATGAAAACAGTGCTGGTGGAAAAAGTTGAAGTTGATTCTTCAGTTACAAACAAGGGCATAAAAACGCCTGCTAAGTGACATGAATTAAATTGGAACAATATTGCGATGAGGAATAAATAAAAATGTTAATTAAATGAGTGTGTGTTTGTCTCATGTTCGTCCTTGCAACATGAGACACCGTGTCTTTCATTTAAGTATTATAAATAGTACAGCGTGTTTACTGTACATTTGATGATAAGAGCTCAGGTTTATTAGCAAAGGATTCAGTGAGTTTGTTTTGTATTTAATAGACAACCAGGTCACCGGCTCAATTAAAACTCTACTGTTGATGTGCGTTTGAGTTAAACTTTGAAAATGTGTCTACTGTTCTTGTTCTGCACGTACTTTCATCTATATACAGCTGAAGTCAAAAGTTTACATACACCTTGCAGAATCTGCAAAATGTTAATGATTTCTATAATGATTAAAATAAGAGGGATCATACAAAATATATGTTATATTTTATTTAGTACTGACTTGAATAGGATATTTCACTTAAAAGAATAAGAGAAAATAGTTGAATTTATAAAAATGACCCCGTTCAAAAGTTTACATACACTTGATTCTTAATACTGTGTTGTGACTTGAATGCTGTTTTTTTGTTTGTTTTTTATGTTGTTGTTGAGTGATAATTGTTCAGGAGTCCCTTGTTTGTCCTGAACAGTTAAACTACCCACCGTTCTTCAGAAAAATCCTTCAAATCCCACAAATTCTTTGTTTTTTCAGCATTGTGTATTTGAACCCTTTCCAACAGTGACCGTATGATTTTGAGAGCCATCTTTTTTTACACTGAGGGACTCAAATGGCCCAAATGCAGAGAGAGTGAGAAATATTTATTGAAAACACAAGTTCAGGAGTGCACAGGGGTGAGCAAACTTGACAACTGCAACCAGCAGGAGCACAATGCCTTCAGAGGTAGACAGTCTGGAGAACAGTCCAGGACAGCAGCAAAACCAGAAAAATGTGGAAAAGACCAGAGCAGTAAACTGCAGAGCATACAATCAGAGTGACGGGACTAAGCAGGCCAGAATGGGAGATAGGACCTCAGCACCAGGCTTGGTTTTTCAGGCAACCCTGGAGAACCAACAGGCAGGGATTTACAGGCTGGTAAAGCAGGACTGGAGGGAACACACAGCACAAACATACAAGACCAAACAGGACACCATTCAAGACCACATCGTTTGGTACTGCCCTTCAGGATCTACAGAAGATACTTACATGCTTCCCAGAAGACAAAATAAGTCAAATTTACCCTGACCTTCAAATTCAAAAAGTTTTCACCCCTGGCTCTTAATGTTGTTTCCTTTTAAAGCATCAGTGAGTGTTTGAACCTTCTGTAATAGTTGCATATGAGTTGTTGTTATCAGTGTGAAAGGATGGATCTTAAAATCATACAGTCATTTTTGGAAAGGGTTCAAATAGTAAAAATGCTGAAATAACAAAAAAATTGTGGGACCTAAAGGATTTTTCTGAAGAACAGCAGGCAGCTTAACTGTTCAGGACAAACAAGGGACTCATGAACAACTATCACTAACAGCTGTGGATCATTCAGGTAACAACACAGAATTAAGAATCAAGTTGTATGTAAACTTTTGAACAGGGTCATTTTTATAAATTAAACTATTATTTTCTTTTGTAGACAATATGTAAATTATAGTCACATGTAAATTACAGTATATGTAATTTTTACGTGAAATATCCTATTCAAGTCAGTACTAAATAAAAAATAACATGCATTTTGTATGATCCCTCTTATTTTGTTAAAATAATTAACATTTTGCAGATTCTGCAAGGTGTATGTAAACTTTTGATTTCAGCTGAACACTTCAATCCATATTGTTTATTTGGAGTAAAGCTTTGCTTGTTTGGCAGCTTGATAAATTGTATTAGGTTTGTACTTCTGGGTCTGTTTTTATTATTTACCGTTAGTAAATAACCGATGCATCCTGCCAGGACATTTACTATTAATCTAGTATTAAGCTAGCAAATGATTGTACGATTTCTGTTTCGCATAATGAAAAGATGTCCAGACAGGACATTGAGCAATTAGCGAATGTTTGTTTTCTCCTGGAAGTGGAAATCTAATGGTGTCTAATTTCTCTAAGGTCTATTGTATTGAATGGTACATGCCATAATGAATGAAACCCACCAGAAGGTTCAGCTATTGGCTGAGACTTAATGTTTCTCATTTGACCTTTTGTTTTCAAGCTTGCTGTTGAGCCTGCAATGAAAATGAAGGATTGAGTCATTTTGTCGTGCCACTTATGCTTTTATTAAGACCGCTGTCAAGCGTAATATTGACTAGTCTTTGTCTCCATTTTTCATCTAGGTGCAGCGGGAGGTCAGAGAGGATTTCTCGGATGCATCCGCTCTCTGAAGATGAATGGAGTGACTCTTGACTTAGAAGAGAGGGCGAAAGTCACTCCTGGTGTAAAACCTGGCTGTTCGGGTCACTGCACCAGTTTTGGGATGTATTGCCGTAACGGCGGCAAGTGTGTGGAGAAATACAACGGCTATTCCTGTGACTGCTCCACCACTGCTTATGATGGGCCTTTCTGTTCAAAAGGTCAGTATGCATATGCAACAGGAACTTATACATTTCAAAATTTTTCTTTGAATTTTATACACCTTAACCAGAGGTATAACATTCTTTAAACTTATAACTGGTGTGAATCTCTGAGGGCCACTCTTTGCATTTAAGCTCCGCCCCCTCATTTGAATATAGTAATAGCATCACTGACATAAACAGGCCTCTTCAGACCTCTATCAAGCACCTTCTGCTTCCCACTCAAAGATGGCGACTTGCTGTAAGTCAGGGCCTGTGATGGTTGCCCTCAGCTTTCAACATCTCCTTCTGCTTGAAATATGCATGAACAACGTTGTAATTGCAAGGTTTTAACTCACATTTCCATTTTACACATATTTACTTGTGCCGTCTAGGGTATTCCAGTCAATATCGAATTCTCTCAGATTTCTTTGCCTCTGGGTCAGTGCAATTGCTCCCAAAGGCTGCCTTACATCTATGGCTCAATACTACATATCACCTTCACTCCAGGAAGAGGAATCTCTTTGCTGCTTCATTTGGATTCTGAGCTGTGGATGTGGATTCTCACGTCTATATGCTATTTTTTCTAGATTTAAAGGGTAAGCTCACCTAAAAATGAGAATTTACTCACTCTCATGTTGTTCCAAACCTGTACGACTTTCCATCTTTTGCAGAACACAAAAGTTTTGTTTTGTTTTGTTTTGGACCACATTGACTTTCATTGTTTTATTTAAAATGTCTTAATGCAAAAAAACCCTACAGATTTGACAATAAAAAGATCACTTGCTTTAAAGGGATAGTTCACCTAAAAATGAAAATTGCCCCATGATTTACTCAACCTCAAGCCATCCTAGGTATATATGACTTTCTTCTTTTAGATGAATACAGTCAGAGTTACAGTTGTGCTCAAAAGTTTACATACCCCTTGCAGAATATGCAAAATATTAATTATTTAACCAAAATAAGAGGGATCATATAAAATGCATGTTATGTTTTATTTACTACTGACCAGAGTAAGATATTTCACATAAAAGATATTTACATATAGTCCTTAAGAGAAAATAATAGTTGAATTTATAAAAGTGACCCTGTTCAAAAGTTTACATACCCCTGATTCTTAATACTTTGTTATTACCTGAATGATCCACAGCTGTCTTTTTTTGTTTAGTGATAGTTGTTCATGAGTCCCATGTCCAAACAGTTAAACTGCCTTCTGTTCTTCAGAAAAGTCCTTCAGGTCCTATAAATTATTTAGGTTTTCAGCATTTTTTGTGTATTTGAACCCTTTCCAACAATGACACTGAGGACAACTGAGGGACTCATATGCAACTATTACAGAAGGTTCAAACACTCACTTGTGCTTCAGAAGGAAACACAATTGCATTAAGAGGTGAAAACTTTTAGAATTTGAAGATCAGTGTAAATGTAACTAATTTTGTCTTCTGTAAAGCATGTAAGTATCTCTGTAGCTTCTGAAGGGCAGTACTAAATGAACAAAATACAATATTTATGCAAAATAAGAAAAATGTACACATCTTCATTCTGTTCAAAAGTTTTCACCTCCGGCTCTTAATGCATTGTGTTTCCTTCTGAAGCACAAGTGTGTGTTTGAACCTTCTGTTATAAAATGTTCTGGTTTTACCAAGCTTTATAATGGCGGTGAATGGGTATTGAGATTTTGAAATCCAATAAAGTGCATCCATCCTTCATAAAAATTGCTCCACAAGGCTGCGGAGGGTTAATAAAGGCCTTCTGAAGTGAATTAATGCATAAACTGTAATCTCTACCTTTCATTAAACTGTCGTACACACATTCATGAGAATGTTGAGATGTTTTGTTTACAGCAAATGTTCTCCTCTTGTCTTCCTCAAAATCCTCTGACATTTTTCTTTACGAATCCTCGTTTTGTACTTCTAATTCGTAATTACGTCACCTGCTGGAAAACCACTCTCTCGTGAACGCAAATACGACAGTTAGCGGAAACTAGAGATTACGTAATATAATGTTTTAAAAATTTATATTTTTCCCACACAAATGCATCGATTCGCCTTGGAAGGCCTTTAATAACCCCCGGGGCACTGAAGAGTACTTTTTATGATGGATGGATGTACTTTATTGAACTTCTAAATCTCAACACCCATTCACTGCCATTATAAAGCTTGGAAGAGCCAGGACATTTTTTAATATAACTGATTGCATTTGTCTAAAAGAGGAAACTCATATACACCTAGGATGGCTTGATGGTGAGTAAATCATGAGGTAAATTTCATTTTTGGGTGAGCTATCCCTTTAATGCAATATTGAACTTAAACATTTAAAGGGATAGTTCACCAAAAAATGAAAATGATGTCATCATTTACTCCCTAGTTGATGGTAGCCGTTGATTTTCATAGTATTCAAATATCCTTTGTGTTCAGCAGAAGAAAGAAACTACAGGTTTGAAACAAGTGAAGGTGAAGTGACTTAATGGGACTTTCATTGGGATTTTAAAGTAGTAGTTGTACAGTAGATCCTTACCCTGCCTTTCACAGTCCCATTGTGTCGAGGCTTTTGCCCTAGTGGTATATAAACATGGTGGTTCTTTCTCAGTTGCCTCTGAACCGCGTTTCAGCCTGGTAGAAGAGTAAAGATTGCTCAAGGGCCTTGCAGCAAATAATTAAACCAATCTATAGTCTCTGCACTGATTTCCTTCCTGCTCCCGATACAGCATTTGTACAAAGCTCATTTGTACTTAGCGCTTTGTTCCCGAGGGTAAAACGGCTGAATGAGAGAATGCCATGAATAACAGATAAACCCGCCTTGTCCTCTGTGTACATAAGATATTCGGTGCGGGTGCACGTTGTCATGTTCGTTCACTCTCTTTTTACCCTTGTGTGTATTTACTTCATTACCCATGTTGATTTCCCATGGTTCTTCCTGTTCCACCCCATATGCAACAAATCCTGCGTTGTTTATACTGCTTCTGTGTAAGACAAATCCACGCACACTTGCACATGTCCTAGCAGTCGGGTTAAACGATCCGTGTAAGGACCTTTGTTCTCCCCCTCAAGTAAAAAGGTAATAGGAAAGTGTCCTCTTGGTTTTATAGCTGTCGAAGAAGCCCCTCATGAATACAAAACATGTCGGTAATGTCAGTTTCCTTGCCCTTCTACCTCAGATGGCCTAGTCAGACATCACTTACACATTCCCAGAGCACATTTATTGAATGGTGGCCATGATTTTGCCCGGAGTATGATGTGATCCTGGTTTTATTGGTCCTCGCATTTCTGTCAAAGAGTCGTAGTTTAAACTAGGACTAGGTATCATCAGCTACCTCACAATACATTTCATATTGTGATACATGTCGCAATTCATCTTCTGTGCAGTTTCCATCACTTTTTCAGGTGATGAAATGTCGGTTCAGAGTTTATGCTTAGTTTTAGAATACCTTCTTTATTAATTCAACACATAAACATTATTTAAAAGTTTAGGATGAGTAATAATATATTTATTTAAGATATTTATAAAGTTACAGATGACTTATATTAATAAATAAATAAATGCAGTTCTTTAAAAAAAACAAAAATTTGTATCCACAAAGATATCAAGCAGCACAACCATTTAATTATTGTTCAGAAATGTTGCTTGAGAACCAAATTGGCATATTAAATTGATGTGATGGAAGACTGGCGTTATGGCTGCAGAAAATTAGAGTTTGCCATCACAGGAATAAATTTCACTTATTTATTCAAATATATTCAAAAACAGTTCTCGTAATTGACTTTTTTCCTCAGAATTGTACGTTTTTTCTCAGAATTCAGAGTTTATATCTCACAATTATTAATTTTTTCTCAGAATTGTACATTTTTATCTCACAATTGTGACTTTTGTTTCTCAGAATATGAGATATAAACTTGCAGTTATAAAGTCAGAATTTCAGTTCCGAGAAATTAAGTTGCAATTCTGAGAAATAAAGTCTTTTTTTCTTTGAGTTTTTTTTTTTGAGAATTGAGTTTATATTTCACAATTGTGACTTTTTTCACAGAATTGAGTTTCTTCTTGTAATTGTGATTTTTTTCTCCAAAGTGTGAGTCTATATCTCGCAGCTGTGTTTAGTTTATATCTTGCAATTGTTCCTTTTTTCTCACAATTGTGACTTTTTTCTTACAACTGCAAATTTTATGTCTCGCAATTATGACTTTTTTGTCAGAATTGTTTATCTCACAATTGTGACTTTTCCCCTCAGAATTGTGAGTTTATATCTTGCAGTTGTGACTTTTTTCTTAGAATTATAAGTTTTTTCTCAAAGTTCTGACTTTTCTTCTCAGAATTGCGAGTTTATATCTTGTGAGTTTGTATCTCGCAATTGTGACTTTTTTCTCAGAATTGTACATTTTTATCTTGCAATTGTAACTTTTCTCTCAGAATTCCCTAGTGAAAATTAAATGTACTAAACTGTATTTAAAATACATTTATTTCATGCTAAGTATACTTCAAATACTTTTACATATTATATACATTTATTAAAAATACATTGCAACTGTACTTTTAGTATACTAAACTGGTATATTTAAAGGAACACTCCACTTTTTTTGAAAAAAAAAATAAATAAATAACGTAAAAAAAAATAACGTTTTCCAACTCCCCTAGAGTTAAACAGATGAGTTTTACCGTTTTTGAATCCATTCAGCCGATCTCCGGTTCTGCCGGTAGCACTTTTAGCATAGCTTAGTATAAATCAGTCAATCTGAATAGACCATTAGCATCTTGTTCAAAAATGACCATATATTTTCGATTTTTTCGATATTTTCAAAAAACGTGGAGTGTTCCTTTAAAGTCTGCTAAATTGGAACAACTAACTTTGTACTTAATGCATATTAATTGTGTGTGTACTTAAGTATATTCAATTGTACATTTTAAATTCAATTTCTAAATTCTAAAATTTAAATTCAAAGGTACACTTTAAATATTTTGAATTTAAAGACTGATATTATTTAAAGATCATCCTTATCAATAGTGACATTAAAACAAATGTTATGCTTAATATTAACACGTGTGCACTATGTACAAGTAGTAGTCAAAATAAAGTTTAATTAAAATTTTTATATCAGTGAGTCTCGAGCGATATGTCTTTTTTTCCTCTGAATTGTTGTTTATATATTGGAGTTTATATAGTAAAAACTATGAAAGCCTGTTTCCAACAATGAATAAAAAAAGAAATTAATGACTTTTTTTCACGCAACTGCATGTTTATATCTCAATTCTGAGAAAAAAAAAAAAGACAAAATGACACAAAAATAAGTCAGAATTGTGAGATACAAACTCGCAATTGCGAGAAAAGTCGTAATTATGAGATACAAGTTCGCGTTTGCCAGAAAAAAAAGTTTGTCTTTATCTCGCTATTCTGACTTTATAACTCGCAATTGCAAGTTAATCATGCAATTCTGAGAAAAAAGTCAGAAACTATTAACAATTGTAAGGAAAAAAAAGTCATTGCTTGTTTTTATTCAGTGTTTTTACCATATTTCTTTTCTCATTTTTTTTTTTTATAGTAGTGAACATAAATAAAAGCATCAGTACAATATTTGATTGTTTATGCTCTGAAATATTCCCAACTACACCTAACTCTCAAATTTGATCGACTGTTAAAATTGTTGTTTTAGGACCAACAAGAATGTTGCCTGTCAGTATTGTTTGAAGAAGCACCTCATTCTTTTCCAGATGTTGGTGGTTTCTTTGAGGCGGGAACACTGGTCAAATACAATCTGGTACCTGAAGTAATCGCTGCAGCTTCCAGCCTGGATGAGAAGAGCTTAATTCACAACCTTCCTGTAGAGACCAACCTGACAAGTGAAGACCTGACCTTCAGCTTCAGCACCTCCACTTCTCCCAGCCTTCTAGTCTATGTCAGCTCAAAAACCCAGGATTACATGGCCGTGGTGCTCCGTCACAATGGTAAGATATTGTTCTTTGCTCTCCAAAAGAGGGTTTTTTTTATTGCAATTCCATAGAAGAACCATTTTGGATTCCCCAATGAAGCTTTCAGTGAAAAGAGATGAGTTCACTCAAAAATGAAAATTCTGTCATTAATTACTTACCCTCATGGCTTTCTAAATCTGTAAGACCATCGTTCATCTTCGGAACATAAATTAAGATATTTATGATGAAACCCGAGAGCTTTTGACCCTGCAACGGTTCTAACGTTCAAGGACATCGTTTAAATAGTCCATGTGGCATCAGTGGTTCAACCGTAATGTTATGCAGCTCAGCTAATTTGTCCAAACTGTATATTTAACATCAAATATGTTCTCATTAGCTCTTATTTTGCACAGCATTGTTGCTTTCAGTATGAACAGACAAATTGCGAACCCATCGCGTCACACCTGGTTAGTCTTTGTTCATCATTAAGTCCGGATGCTAATGCAGTACACACATCTGTGTGTGTCTGTATGACTGTTCTGCAGCAGTTTTGTAACTGCACTGTAATAATAAAGGAAAATTTATTGCAGCAGGCTGAATTGCTTTTTGAAGTGGAAGCGCAACAGTAAAAGCTAATTATATGACAAATGGCAGAGCGCAGGCAATTACATCGCTGTTTGTTTGGCAAAAGCACAACACTGATCCAATTCTTTTAGAGTTTAGAAGTAAAACGCATCTGGTGTTTAAAGAAAAAGACCCTTATTCCCTTCAGGGCCAGGATTTCACATTAACACAGTGACTCGGTTATACCGTTGTTTAATTTGTAGAGTGGCGTTTTCGTTAAACACCATTCCATAAAACCCAAAGTGGACACATAACACTGGTGATACTTATTCTAGGTGTTAAGCCGCCTAAACCCACATCGAATTGTACTCTGAGGTCTCTGAGCAAATTTATCTTGCTGGCCTGAGCTGTAACCCAAATGAGGTAATGTTCTTCCTTGCTGCCTGTGGGGCTGTTGCACAGGAGTGTGCAGTGGAGGTGAGGGATGTCAGGGTGCAGAACTGATGCACAACTCTCACTCACTCAGGCATTCTGCATCCAGGAAGACTGCAGTGCAGATGAGTTCTGGATAAATGTCATTTTTTTTCTGTCTCACCCTGTTTCACACAGGTACTCTACAGCTGCGGTACAACTTAGGTGGTCTCAGAGAACCCTTCAGCATTGATATTGACCAGAGGAACTTGGCCAATGGTCAGCCCCACACTGTCAACATCTCGCGGGTGGAGAGAGACATAGAAGTACAGGTGGGAAACACATGAAACTGATCGCTCTTAATATTACAAATTTATATCTTTGCTCGAATGTATTGTAATACTCATCTGATAATATAGTAGTTAGCCTGGTCACTTCTAAGGCAGCATCTTAACCAAAGTGAAATCTCATGAGGGATTGATTTGAAACACTCTACATGAGCAAATACTTGGTTAGCAGGTTTTTATCTGTGCCACACAAATCAATTAAATAAGAACTGCACAAAAAATCTGCTAAATCTCACAATTAATTTGACAGTGTATTACAAAATGCTGTATTAATCATTAGTCAAATGTATAGCTTTTAAAAATATAATATATAGCTATTAGGAAAAATTAAGTTTAAAAATATTAAAAAATATATTCTGTTGATATTTTATTAATGTGATATTTGTTTATTGTATTATTAAAGAATAATAATAATATTTTTTATTAATAATAATTGCATATATTTGGTAAAAGGGACGATTTTGAATTAGAAACTACATTATGGGTATTTTATTTATATTGTTCTATATTAAACTTTTTTCTATATTAAAATAAATAATTTAATTAATACATTTATGAAATTTAATGAACATTTTCCAAATAAAAAACAATATTAAAACCCAAATAAAAAAATGAATAAATAAAAATAATGACATCATTTTCATTACAATAAAAAAAAAATATGTTATGCATATTATATTATGCAAAGGTGCCCATTTTGAATTAAGAACTATATTATAAAACTATATTCTATTAATACTTGTTTGTATTCAATTCAATCATTTATAATAAAACAAAAATAATACATTTACAATATTAAATACAAATTTTCCAAATGAAAACAAATAGTTTATATAACTATATACGCAAATTTGCCCATTTTGAATTATGAACTATATTATGAAACTATATTCTACTGATGCTTTTCTGTATTAAATGAAATTATTTATAATAAAATAAAAATATTACATTTACAATATTTAATTAAAATTAAAAAATACATATATTTAAAATAGTAAAATTGTACATTACAATTAAATGAAAAAGATATGTAAAGATATATCCATATGTTATGTAAAAGTGCCCATTTTGAATTATATTATACTATATTATAAAACTATATTCTATTGATTATTCTCTGTATTCAGTTATATTATTTATAATAAAATAAAAATTATACATTTTTAAAATTTTCCAAATAAAAAATCCAAATCCAAATAATAATAATAAAATTATTTTTATTACAATAAAATGAAAATGTAAAGATATATACATAAATTATGTAAAAGTGCCAAATTTGAATTAGGAACTATATTATGAAACTATATTCTATTGATACTTTTCTGTATTAAACTGTATTCAATTATTTGTAGCATAATAAAATAAAAATAATACATTTACTATATATATATATATATTATAAATAAATAATTTAAAACATTATTCAAAATAATACAATTATTTTCATTACAACAAAATGAAAAATATATGTCAATATATATATATATATATATATACATGTGTTTACAATATTTAATAAAATAAAATGTATTTTAATATAACATTTTTGTAGCTTTATTACTGCCATTAATGCATTTAGACCCATAAAGCTGCCTTCAACTTCAGTCAAAATCAAGTATTTTTTTAAGGCGCCAGATGAATAATGATGCCTAACATCGTTGCCTGGAATGGAATGTATGTGTGAAATGATATGTGAGTGAATGTGTGCCTGGGTGTCTGTTACCCAGGATGCAGTGCATTACTCTCACAGGCCCAACTGCTGTACTGAAGCACTGAAAATTGAAAGCCCATATTGATCTCTGAACTGAGACGCAGGGTGAACCGTAGATTTTTATTATGTCCTAAATGGCGGGACACGCAGCATCTCATGTGGTCAATAAGCAGGACATTCAGCAACATGAAACGACAAAGCAGTGATCAAGATCACAGGAAGCATGAGCTCAACCACCCCAGATGAGTAAAAAAGTGTGGTCATTTTAAAACTAAGTAGAAAAGGGACAGGGGCTTTAAAAAGTATGTCAAAGGCTTGTATGTGCTAGCCAGGAACCTTCTTGCCCCTCACCATCGCTGTCAAGAGAGTAATATTGAATGACAGAGGTGCAAAGATCAAGTCTGATACACTGTGACCTTGTCAGCAAAATTGAGCTTTGTTGTCTTGTTGCTTTTTCCCTGTCTCTCTCTCTCTTTCTCTCTCTGGTCAGTCTGTGTCTTTGGCTCCTGCTCTGTTCTGGGCTCCTAAATCAAATAATCAAATTCCCGCTGTCTGGACGGATGAGGCACAGCACCCATAAGCCCGTGGGCCTAAGGCTTAAAGAAGGGCTGTAGCTCTCTTTAATTCTGCCTTATTTCATTTCTTGCAACACAGATCTGCCAAGTCTGAGATCCTGCAGACCAGAGCTGGAAATCTGGCATGGGGTGAAATATATACAGAGAGAAAGAGAAACCATAGCCCTTTTACCCTGTCTTTATGGCCCCTGGGAACCCCGCTGACACTGCAGCAAATAGAAACCCAGAGCCATCCTTCAGACAGTGACCTATGTGTGTGAGGGGTTTAGGTGTGTGTGTGTGTGTGTGTGTGCGCGCGCATGACACTAGGGTAACTCTCCTTTATTTTGTTGTGCGTAACTGTGTTGAGTGTCCTTTAGCACTCAGGCACACTAATACACACACTGCATGACAATCAAACAGATACTGCTAAGTTAGATCACGTTGACGTGTAAATTAAAGGCAGGTTGCCTACAGATATCTGTTATATTTGTCCATTTAATTAGCCCAGCAGCTTTATTAGGTCTGTTAAATTAGCTTTTCTTTTAAAATTACAGATCTGTACTTTAGCTTTGGTGGAAATGACAAATAAGATTAACTTCCATGACATTTAATACATGTCCACTTGTATGCTTTTATGACAATGACAAAGCTGTTTATATATATATATATATATATATATATATATATATATATATATATATATAAATTTTCATAGTATGTAAGATTTAGATATATGTACTGTGTATGGGTCATTCAGTGTCAGCTCAACCAGAGGACCCCAGCTCAAATTTTTGATTTTGATCATATTTTTTGTGAAGAAAGATAGACTTGTATAGTGATGAAAGCCAAAATATTAAATATCACAGATTAGTATTTACTGAGTAATCCACTGTTTTGTAGAGGGGGGTCTAAATGGCAATTTTTTACCTGAATTCAGAGTCAAATTACAGGGGGGTAAAAATTACTTCAGAAAGCTGTCAGCATCATAATTTATTTATTAATTATTTTTACACAGAGATTAGTAGGTCTGTTAAATTTGTTGACTTTATCAATCTTTGTTGCTAAAAAATGCCATTTTGACCCCTCTCAGTATCTCACAGAAGTGAGTACAGCCCTCACGTTTTTGTAAATATTTTATTATATCTTTTCATGTGACAACACTGACGAAATGATACATGTAGTAGTGAGTGTACAGCTTGTATAACAGTGTAAATTTGCTGTCCCCTCAAAGTAACTCACAGCCATTAATGTCTAAACCACTGGCCACAAAAGTGAGTACACCCCTAAGTGAATATGTCCAAATTGGGCCCAGTTAGCCATTTTCTCTCCCTGGTGTCATGTAACTTGTTAATGTTACAAGGTCTCAGGTGTGAATGGGGAGAAGATGTTAAATTTGGTGTTATCACACTCACTCATACTGGTCACTGGAAGTTCAACATTGCACCTCATGGCAATGAACTCTCTGAGAATCTGAAAAAAAGAATGTTGCTCTACATAAAGATGGCGTAGGCTATAAGAAGATTGCCAAGACCCTGAAACTGAGCTCCAGCACGGTGGCCAAGACCATACAGCGGTTTAACAGGACAGGATCCACACAGAACAGGCATCGCCATGGTCAGCCAAAGAAGTTGAGTGCACATGATCAGCATCATATTCAGAAGTTGTTTCTGGGAAATAGACCAATGAGTCCTGCCAGCATTGCTGCAGAGGTTGAATGGGTGGGGGGTCAGTCTGTCAGTGCTCAGACCATATGCCGCACACTGTATCAAATTGGTCTGCATGGCTGTCATCCCAATAGGAAGTCTCTTCTAAAGATGATGCACAAGAAAACCTGCAAACAGTTTGCTGAAGACAAGTAGACTAAGGACATGGATTACTAGAACCATGTCCTGTGGTCTGATGAGACCAAGATAAACTTATTTGGATTAGACGGTGTCAAGCGTGTGTGGCGGCAACCAGGTGAGAAGTACAAAGGCAAGTGTGTCTTGCCTACAGTCAAGCATGGTGGTGGGAGTGTCATGGTCTGGGGCTGCATGAGTGCTGCCAGCACTGGGGAGATACAGTTCATTGCGGAAACCAGGAATGCCAACATGTACTGTGACATACTGAAGCAGAGCATGTGGCTCCAGTGGCAACCTGTGAAGCTCTGGTGAACTCTATGGCCAAGAGGGTTAAGGCAGTGCTGGAAAATGGTGGCCTCACAAAATATTGACACTTTGGGCCCAATTTGGACATTTCCAATTAGAGGTGTACTTTTGTGGCCAGCAGTTTAGACATTAATGGCTGTGTTTTAAGTTATTTTGAGGGGACAAATTTACACTGTTATACAAGTTGTACACTCACTTCTTTACATTGTAGCAAAGTGTCATTTATTTAGTGCTGTCACTTAAAAAGACATAATAAAATATTTACAATTTCTCAAATGTGAGGGGTGTACTCACTTCTGTGAGATACTGTAACAATCAAGAATTTGGGGGTTGTAGGATTTTTGTTGTTGTTGTTTTATTTTGTAGAGCGTTCATCTTTAGAAAACAAATCAAGGTATTTTTGATTAAATCTGAGAGCTTTTTGACCCCTCATAGACAGCAACGCAACTGACACGTTGAAGTCCCAAAAAGGTAGTACGGACATCGATAAGATAGTCCATGTGACATCAGTGGTTCAACCTTAATTTTATGAAGCTACAATAATTCTTTTTCAGCGCAAAGAAAACAAAAATAACGGCTTTATTCAACAATTTCTTCTCTTCCGTGTCAGTCTTCAACGTGCGTTCATAAAAAGTATCATGACGCATGCGTCACCTTAGAACACGGATGTGCTGCACCTTGTTTACAAGCAGAGGAAGACACACTATACATAAAACAGTCTTCGTAAACATGTCTGAGGATTTCAACAGAGAGGATGACTTGCAATTTTCTGCCCAGCCTTACTTATTTGAACCAGAATACACAGACAATGATCTAAGAGAGATGAATGTTCTACGTGGTTGAACCACTCATGTCACATGGACAAATTAACAATGTCCTTACTACTTTTCTGGGCCTTGAATGCGTCAGTTGTGTTGCTGTCTATGCAGGGTATCTAATACAAAAGAAACATCTTCAATTGTCAAACACAAGTTTTCATATCATTAACATGTTTTATGAATGATGATCTGACACTGGAATTTGTGATTTCTTTATGCTGATCGCTCATTGTGATTTTTCATGGAAAGTGGCCATGGAAGTGTTCTTTCCAGCATGATGCATTTTAATCTTTCGCTTCTCCACGGCTCGCTATTCATTCAAGTCAAATTACAAAACAAAATCCAATTGCATCCTAATATACATCTTATGCAGATGCACAACAGATGCAATTTTGGTTTATTAAAATCAAAAATTATCAGAGATTGGAAGTTGGAAACTCTCACACTATAAATGAAACATTACAGGTTGATCAGCAACAGGCTTTTAATTACTCGTCCACTGACAGTTAAATATGTAGAAAATAAAGTTATTATTACTCCATATTATTGTCACAAAGGAGTCATAGGCGGGTGGATCCAAGTGCAAAGCTTTATTGTGAACACTCATAGTGGTCCAGGCAAGGTCGAAACACAGTTTACAGGAGTGGTGCAGATAATCCAAAAAACGTGGTCAATCCGAGCAAAGTGGTCAAGGGGCAACTAGCAAACGTTCGTAATCCAGAAAACGGGCGAGGGTCAAGGCGGGCAGAAAACGATCACAGGAACCAGGGAACCAGGGAGTCGGCAACGGAGAAAACAACCAGGGGAAAAACACTCAGGATTGGCCAGGGAATCTAACTCAAAACTTCGCGAGGAAACAGTGGGAGAACCGGTCTATATATACTGAGAGTGGGTGAACTAAGATGGCCGACTAAGGTGACAGGTGACAACAGAGGGGTGATGGGAAATGTAGTGAGTAAATAGTCCATAATACATTGAAGGCTCCCTCTAAAGGCAGACGGAGGGAGCCATAGCAGCACCGTTTGTAACAATTATATTAAATATGTTCACTTACAGTAATGATATTGCTTGCATTTATATTAAAGATAATATGCTATTACAGACCTGATCACATAGACGATTTATTCATCAAAAGTCAACGATTTTTTATAGACGATTTATTCATCAAAAAAGTCAATGATTTTTTATGAATTATTGAGGAATCAGGTGAAGATTTTGCATTTTAGAATTATGTGATGCAGGTTTTGCCCACCTGTGCATTTTCCAGAAGAGAACAGAGCTTGCTTCAAAAGGAATGTGAGATGAGAGACAGTAACATCAGTCCAGCTGACCTTTCCAGACACCCACGCCTGTGATATTTCTTTTGAATGAAACATCACACCCTTTTTGAATCAGACAGTGAAAGGTCAAAACATAACTAAGAGTACAACCGTGTGGGAAAAGCAAACAGATGTACTTGATCTTTTAGAAGTTTTTGAAGATTTTTTTAAACCCTAAGGCAAACAGCAGAGCGCTCTTTCATTTAGAGATGTATTATTCATTTAGATTAATGAATACTTTTGGGGTTCCCACTATCAGGTCAGCTTTCTATCAAAGTATGCCTTGGACCTTGCACTATGTTTTTAGCATTGCATTAAGCCCCTTTTTCACCATCTCCAACAAGCAACAGACCAGAAATCATTCATTTCCACTGGAGAACACAAGTATTACAATTTGAGCTTTGGACGTGTTAAAATACCTCAGATCTGATCTGATGTGATGTATTCTAGCCAAGACTATGAGATTAGTGAAGAACAAAGAGAGAATTACCAATATTTTCTCCACTAAAACATTATTTTGTAAACACAATTTCTCTCAAATTGGTAGTTATGAATAATTCTGTCAGAAATAAATAACAATTATAGCTGAGAAATAATAATTTTGTTGATTAGCCCTACCTGCTATGTTTTTTAAACATATTGCTAGTCATTTGTTTTGCTTGCCTATATTAATACATTCATTATTTTGTTGGTGAATAACTGGAAGGTAACAACTGCTGTTTTTCTGTGTGAAAATATGTCAAAATGTGACAAACATATGCAAATGTCAGAGAATCTTTTGGCAATCTTTAATATAATAACAAAAATTCATGTATATCACAGTTTTTTTAATTTATAAATATTTTAAAGACCTATATCCTTGTAGTATTTTTACTGTTACAGTTTTATTCACAACAGAACAATAACAAAAAACACGTTTTTACTTAAAATACATAATTATATTAATTAAAAATTAGTAATATGTTATAATAATAATGTATATTATATGTGGTATATATAATAACTATATATAGGCCTATGTGTGTAATAATATATATATATATATATATATATATATATATATATATATATATATATATGTATAATAAATAGCTTACATACAATTTATATTATTATATTAACATATTATTCATTAAAATACATTAATATAACATATATATATACAATGTATTTATTTATTTAAGACCTGTAAAATATGTAAAGAGTCAAAAGAGCCAAGTTCAGGTTAAAATTATATTTGTTTATTAATTTAAATGAGGGAAGGTGTATATTTTATATATTTACTAGTCTTTCACCATTTTGTTTAATTTAATTATCATTTGTCATTTATTTTACTTTAAAAACAGGGTTTACATGAGTGACATGATGCCATAATATAACAGCAATTTTGGTTTTAAATGTTTCAATAAATAAATAACTAGATATGAACTAAATCTAAAGCTGAAACTGAAAAAAAAGCAAATGCATACAAAAGTAGATTACAAAAATGCAATTAATAATTTAAAGGAAAACTAAAAATATAAGTATTATAAATATGTGCTAATTCAAAATATGGATAAAAACTATAATGGTATGTAAATAATACTATAATAACAATGCAGTAATGCTATAATGACAAATTTTGTAGACAAGCCAAGGTTATCATTCACAAAACTTATTCTATTAAAATATTAAAATATTCTATTATAAACTATTCTATTTTTATTTATTTATTTTGTTAAATGAAATGAAGCTGAAATAAAATAAATCTTAAATATTCTATAAAATGTTGAAGCTCTAAAATTATTAACTAAAAATAAGTAAATAAATAAATTTGAACTAAATATAAAACTAAAACAGAAATAAAAATTATGTTTAATTTATATAAGTGAAGGTGTACAAATTATATATTTATTTAGTCTTTTACCATTGTGATTACTATTTGGCTTTTTTGCAGTTTACTATATCATTTAATGATTTCATTCAATTGTCACTTTTTTTTGCGAAAAATAACATTTTAAAACATTTCTTAATCTTTTTTGTTCTTGTTCATTTGGTTGATTCTTAAACGACAGGATGCCATAATATAACAGCCACAATTTTAGGTCAAAATGTTTTTAAAATCGTACATTAATGCACCTTTCCGATACTAATTTCTTAGAACGACTCACGTCTATTTACTCCCATTCTTTTTTCCATCTTTTTATTCCTTTTTCTTCTATCTCCTCTGTTTATTCGCCGTAACTCTCTAATGTTATTCTCTCAGTGGGGTTGCGACTATAACTCAGCTTGTGCTGTCAGAGCAGCGGACGCCCCAGGGGGATCTCTGGCTGTCGCCTCCCAGGCCGAGTGTCCCCTCTCTGGGTGGCCGCAGTGCAGGAGGGGCCCTGTCAGATAGCCGGCTCGTTGGATGGAGATTAATTATAGGCTCACAGCAGGGCTCATTAGCACTAGCCGCGTCAGAATGGGGCCGCAGCACCACGAGGGACAGCCCCTCTCTCTCCGTGTCATCCCTCCATCCCTGCTGCCCATTACTTTCAGAGGTAAACAGGTTGAAAGCAATTTAATTTGGTCACATTATCCCGTCGACGAACGGCAACACACCCTCCTCCATTAGTAGCGGCAGAAACACAAGCCCACGAGGTCTTCTGAGATTCGGCGATGTAATTGGATAAGGTCTGGAGACTGCTGTTAGCGGTGAGGAAGGGCTTCCCCTGCTTGATTTAACCGGCACAGGCGCACCTGGGAGGCGTCTGAATAAACATGCTTGCATTTATCAGTCCGCCACATCAGTGGAACAAATTAGAGCTGAAATATGTCAGACAAACGCTATTGTGTTGGAGTCTCCTTTTATTTCTGTGAAGCTAATTTGTATTCACGGCGGTGCGCGGCAATGAGAGCGCCACTTTCACAACACAGGAGACTGAGAGAGCAGCCGTATCTTCAAGCACAAAAAAGTAATTTAGCGGAAATAATTCTTTTTAATACCGCGGCTGAGATGCCTCATGCTAATTAGGAGTGCCAGTGAATCAGCAGTAACGGGGTAATTAAAGCTGTCACCAAATGCGTGCGTGTGCTTGCATTCAACAGTTGCCACCTTGCTGCATGATCGTTGGACTTGGACTATATATATATATATATAATATGTGTGTGTGTGTGTGTGTGTGTGTGTGTGTGTGTGTGTGTGTGTGTGTGTAATTATATTATATCAACTGAAAAAAAACAATAAATAAATAGCACCATTAAAAAAAAAAATGGTATATAACTTGACAAAAATGTATAAATGAGAGTTCAAAACAAGTCAGGGTTATCTTCACAAAACCTAGAGCTATTAGTTTTTTTGTGTATTAATTGAAATAAACCCAAAATAAAATAAAATGTAAATATTAGACATTAATAACTAAAACAAATAAATAGCTAAATATGAACTAAATCTAAAAACTGAAAAAACAATAAATAAATAGTACCAGAAAAAAAAAATGGTACATAACTTGACAAGAAATATACTAATAATTAAAATGAAAAAGTGTAAACGTATAAATGAAAGTTCAAAACAAGTCAGGGTTATCAGTCACTAAAATTGTTATAAATAAATAAATAACTAAATCTGAACTAAATCTTCAAAAACAGAAATAGAAATAAAACTAAATTGTAACATTAAAACTGAATAAAAATGCATACAAAAGTACATCAAATGACAAAAAAGTAAATAATATAAATATTGTAAATAATTGCTCATTCAAAATATATATATATATATATATATATATATATATATATATATATATAATGATAATCTATTTTGTTTGAAAAGTGTAAATGTATAAATCAAAAATTCAAAAAAGCAAAAAAAAATGTAATAATAATTTATCAATCCAGGGTTATCCGTCACAAAACCTAAAACTATTAGATTTTGTTGTTGTTGTTGTTAATTGAAATAAAGCTGAAATAAAATTTAAAACAAATAACTAAAATAAATAAATAACTATATCTAAAACTGAAAATAAAATAGTAACATTCAAAGAAAAAAAAAAAAATACATACAAAAATACATGACAAATACTTGACAAAAAATATACTAATAATTAAAATTTAAAAACTAAAATATAAATAATTGACAAGCATACATGTATAAATGAAAATTCAAAACATTGTATCAAGCCATGGTTATCAGTCACAAAACCTAAAATTATTAAATTTTTAATTAAAATAAAGCTTAAATAATATACAATTTAAATATAAAAACATGAGCACTAAAATTATTAACTGAAAATAAATAAATCTGAACCAAATTTTCTGAAACAGAAATAAAAACATACAAAACTACATCAAATGACAAAAACGTAAAAAAAAATAATATAAATAATGTAAATAATTGCTCATCCAATATATATCTATTTTGTTTGACAAGTGTAAATGTATAAATGGAAGTTTAAAAAAAATTATCAAGCTTGAGTTATCAGTCACAAAACCTAAAACTATTAGATTTTTTTTATTATTGAAATAAATATGAACTAATTCTAAAACTGAAAAATACTACGTTTTCTGAAACAGAAATAAAACTAAAACTAAATAGTAACAAAAAACAAAGTACATACAAAATACAAAATATTTTTTGTTAAAATAAAGCTGAAATAAAATAAAATGTAAATTTTAGAAATGAATAACTAAAATAAATAACTAAATCTAAAACTGAAAAAAAATAGTAACATTTAAAGGGAAAGAAAAAGAAAAAAAATAAACTAATAAACTAAATAAACTAATAATTAAAATAAAAAAAATTAAAATGTAAATAATTGACAAGTGTAAATCTATAAATGAAAGTTCAAAAAATTGTATCAAGCCAGGGCTATCAGATTTATTGTTTTTGTTGTTGTTAATTGAAATAAAGCTGAAAACAAATAAAAAGTAAATATTATAAATTAATAACTAAAATAAATAAATACATATGAACTAAATCTAAAACTGAAGAATAAAGTAACATTAAAATAAAAAATACATAACTACATAAAGTACACAACTTGAAAAAAATACTAATAATTAAAATAAAAAAAATGAAAATATAAATAATTGACAAGTACAATAAAAAGCTAATTCAAAATATTAATAAATAAACAAAATATAAATATTAGGGGAAGAAACTAAATAAATAAATACATCTAAAAAACTAAATCTAAAACTGAAACAAAAATAAAACTAAAACGTACAACATAAAAAAATACAAAAAGGAGATAACATACTAATAAATTAAAATAAAAAAAAATGATAATAAAAAAAAATGAAAATATAAATAATTGACAAGTGTAAATGTATAAATAAAAGTTAAAAAAATGGTATCAAGCCAAGGTTATCAGATTTATAGATTTTTTTTATTATTAAAATAAAGCTGAAATAAAATAAAATGTAAATATTAGAAATTAATAACTAAAATGAATGAATAACTAAAGTAACATTAAAAGGAAAAAAAGGAAAAATACATACAAAAGTACATAAATTGACAAAAAAATACAAATAATTAAAATAATCAACAAGTGTAAATGTATAAATGAATGTTTAAAATATTATATCAAGCCAGGGTTATCAGGGTTATCAATTTAAAACTATTAGATTTTCTTTTTTGTTAAAATAAAACTGAAATAAAATAAAATATAAATATTAGATAAAACATGAGCACTAAAATTGTTAACTGAAAAATAAATAATTAAATCTCAACTAAATCTTCGGAAACAGAAAAAAAAAATAAATTAAATAAATTAAAATACATATAAAAGTACATCAGATGACAAAAAAAAGATTAAATAATATAAATATTGTAAATAATTGTTCATTCCAAATATTTAAAAAAATATATATAATGATATGTAAATAGTTCAAAAACCTGTATCAAGCCAAGGTTATTAGTCACAACACCTAAAACTATTAGATTGAAATAAAATAAAAATAATAGATAAAAACTTGAAGTACTAAATAAATAAATACAAATGTTAATTTAAATAAAAATAAAATAAAATGTAAATATTAGACAAAAACTAAAGTCTAAAAGTTTAAAATTATTAGCTGAAAATAAATAACTAAATCTAAAAATGAAAAAGAAGTAAAAATACAACTGAATAGTGACAAAAAGACAAATAAAATACATACAAAATTACATAAAATGAAAATAATATAATTCATGATAATAAAAATATAATAAGAATATAAATAATTTAATTTTTTTAAATATTTGCTCATTCAAAATATTAATAAATAAAAAAAATATATATATAAATATTAGGGGAAGAAACAAAATAAATAAATACATCTAAAAAATTAAATCTAAAACTGAAACAAAAATAAAACTAAAAAGTAACAGAAAAATACAAAAAGTAGATAACAGAATGACAAAAAAATAAATAAATAAAATAAAATGATAGTTAAAATGAAAACCGAAAGCATAAATATTATAAATAATTGCTTATTCAAAATATTAACTATAATGGTATGTAAATAATACTAAAATTTAACAGGTGTAAATTAATAAATGAAAGTTTAAAAAATTACATCAAGCCAGAGTTATCGTTCACAAAACCTAAAACATTTGTTAATTCAACTAAAGCTGAAATAAAACAAAATGTAAATATTAGATAAAAACTTGAAGCACGACAATTATTAAGTGAAAATAAAATATAAATAATATAAATATTATAAATAATTGGTCATCCAAAATATTAATAAAAACTATAATGGTATAATAACACTAAATTACAATTAATTAAGATACTTTGTTTTTGACAATTGTAAATGTATAAATGAATTTATACATTTATTAAAAAAATAAAATATATGTATATATATATATATATATATGTGTGTGTGTGTGTGTGTGTGTGTGTCATGCCAGGGTTAAAATAAATAAATAAATAATTAAATCTGAACTAAAACTGAAACAGAAATCAAAATAAAAATAAAGTAACATTAAAAAACAATACATAAAAAGTACATATCAAAATGTTAATAAAAACTATTGTGGTATGTAAATAATACTAAAATTACAATAAACATGCACACATTAAATAATATATTAACAATACTAAAATTACATATATTATGCATTTTAATATACTTAAAGTAAAATAAAAATAAGTAAATTACATGAAGTAGTATATATTATTAAATACATTTTAAAATATTATCATTATTATTATTATTATTATTCAAATATAAAATGCATTACGAAATATATTTTAAATAATTGTTATAATACTGTGTTATATATTTCAGTGATGCTTTATATCAGTTTTATATAGTGTACTGTATAAAATGTTTGGAATATGTAAAAAAATCTTCCTCTTTTTAAGAGGGAACTAAGTGGATTGTAAATGGTGTGTGCTTAGACTGCATGGTCAGTGATTAAACATTTAGCCACTAGATGGCACCATTGTCCTCTATAGAGAAATATTAAATCAATGGGCATTTTGCACTACACCACTAGCAATAGACATGGCAGTTTAGTTTCTGTGTCTTTCTGTTTTCATTCTTTATTACTTGTATCTCTTGTCTTTCTTTTAGCTGGATCATTATCCTCCCGTCAGCTACACCTTGCCTGAAGCCTCAGACACACAGTTCACCCTGGTCAAGTCACTCTTCCTGGGTAAAGTCTTTGGTAAGTGCTCTCTTTTCCTTTTCAAACTCCCCTCAAAACTCAATCAAAAGGTAATGTGCTAATGTGTTGGTGTGGACAGAAATTAATATAAAAATCTTTAGTGTCCAAGTTTATCCACTAGGTGGTGCTAATAGACAATTCTGTGGGAATATGATTTTGGTGCATATACTGCATGACATAATATTAATAATTTATGATTTAGTGTTAAATCTTTGTGTTTTATGCTGTATGCTTATTCACATTTCGCATTACTAGTGCAGAAAACGCAGTATATTTTTATCATGAACAAATCACTGCAAATACATATTACATCTTATTTCACAGAATTAGTAGATTTTAAGAAAAAAATATTTGATTCCTTCTTATT
Organism: Cirrhinus molitorella; assembly: GCA_033026305.1. NCBI lineage: Eukaryota > Metazoa > Chordata > Actinopteri > Cypriniformes > Cyprinidae > Cirrhinus > Cirrhinus molitorella. The sequence continues at coordinate 15,842,543 of CM065140.1, read as the reverse complement.
CCAGTACAATACTGTGTAAAAATTCACATAGGAATGATGTGAGGAAAATTATATACCTGACTTTGGGGTAGAGAAAGTCAGGAATTTAATTTCCATCTGGAAGTCCACAGAGTCCTTGAATGCCCTCTAAAGATGTCAATGTCTATAAGACAATCGCTTAAAGGTCTCTTACCCAGAGGCATGTAACAGACATGCACTTTCTTCAATGAATACCGATGAGACACCAACCAGACCCCATTATGCTCAATTCAGCTCTGCCTGCTGACACGCCAAAAACAGCAAAGTGACCCGCTGTTGTTACCAATAGCAGAGGCAGTTCAGTCTGGCAATTAGACCCACCACACAAAACACCCAAAGCCTGGTGGCCTGCATATTCATTATTGTATTGGAGAGTGGAGAAGAAAAAGTGTTAATCTCTCAGCTGAACCTGGTGGACTAGTCCATCAGACAACTTCTGATCTTCTTCTTGTCTGCAGGCGCTTAATCTGAGTCGTGTCTATCAGAGCGTGCTGTCTTCCTGTTTGCACAGTCTCTGGAGCCTCTGCATCAATTCATGCTGAAATTGTGAGCTGTGTCTGTCCACTGCCCTACCTGCCTCATCAATGATTTATGGCTGGAGACCCCTTTCACATCAATAAGCCACACACTTTCACCATGTTCTGCTTAAGGCAATGTCCATGCTTGACCTGCAAGCTGTTTGTCATGGAATATTTACCTTCCTGTATTTGGGAAGAACAGATATGGTTCATGCTGTTGACATGTAGCTAGAGGTCTGTGCTTGCAATATTTTTTTTTTTTCCATTTATTCTCTTTGTGCAATGGAAAGGAAGAGTGATAGTCCTGTTTTGACTTTTGGTGAATTTTAAGTGAATTTTAAATGTGATAGAGTATGTGGTAACAAAATGCTGTGCTATGATATTAATTTAGTACAAAGTCTAAATTTATGCTGCAAATTGGGATGTGGAATCTGGCCTTCAGAGCTTTCCAACATTGTTTTTAACTGTTTGCCATTAGGCAAAAAGCACTGACCAAATATCTTAAAAAGTAGCATAATTATTAGAAGCTTAAAGGGGTAGTTCACCCAAAAATAAAAATTCTGTCATGAGTTACTCACCTTCAGTTGTTCCAAACCCGTAAGACCTTTGTTCATCTTCAGATCACAAATTAAGATATTTTGATGAAATCCAGGAGCTTTCTGACCCTGCGTAGACAGCAATGCAACTGACACATTCAAGGATATCAGTCAAATAGTCCTTGAGTGGTTCAAGCATAATTTTATGAAGCTATGAGAATACTTTTTATACCCAAAGAAAACAAAAATAATGACTTTATTTTTTAAGGTTGTGTTGCAAAGTAGCCAAAATCCAACATCAAGCCAAAGTCATATTGACATCAAATACTGACATTTAGGGTGTGTTCACACTTGTCATGTTTGGTTCGATTAAAACGAACCCTGGTGCAATTGTTCTGATAGTGTGGTTCGTTTGAGTAAGTGTGAATGTTGCCATCCGAACCCTGGTGCGCGCCAAACAAGCAGACCAAGACCTAAAAAGATAGGTCTTGGTCCGCTTCCAAACGAACTCTGATCCGGTTCGAATGAAATATGAACGCAATACGGACCAAATAATTATAAACGAACCAAAAACAGGAAGTAATGACAAGACGTGACGCTATGCAACATAATTTCACAAAGAGAACAAGCGGTGTATTCAAAACAAAACGAGCAGAAGGCAAATGCAGAGCAACAAGGAGATAAAGTACCTTGTATGAGCTCTTTGTGAGTTCGTAGATGGTGAAAATAAAACATATGCACGCAAAAATGAACGTGCTTAGTCCAGCAGACGGTAATGCGTAAATCCGACTTAAAGCTGCAATCATCAGACCGATCAGTGAACGGGTACTCTGATGTCATACACCCGCAGTGCCGCTTTAAGTCTAAATCACCTTTTCCTGTTGTTTGGAGTGTTCAGTGAGTTCCGTCCACTGATCTATATATTCTCTATACAGATCACTGGTTCTGTCACAAAATATACATCATTCAACCTGACCAATCGGCTTTAGGTTCGGTATCTTTTGGTTTGTTGTCAAAAATACCAGTGTGAACGCTAAGCGGACCAGGACCAAATGTATCATTTTCCTTTTTGGTCCGGACCAAATTAACCGAACGAACCGAACTACAACTGTGAACTCACCTTTAGTCTTGAGGTATAGTGACCAAAACCCAAAGTCTTTTAAAAATCATAATATGGTAATGTCCACACAGCATCAAATTCCAACATCAACAGACATTGAGCTTTTGTTGGTTTTTAGGTTGTAGTGTTAACTAACCAAATTTGGAGGTTGACACCAATCTGAAGTTGATGTTGGGTTCTGGCATCAACACGCTTTTCATTTCCAACCAAAGCGCAAAACATCTGTCCAACGTCAGAGGCTGACGTCAGTCTGACGTTGGGTTCTGACATGAACCCAATTTTCAACCAAAATGCAACATCTGTCCGACATTGGAGGTTGACATTAATCTGACGCTGGGTTCTGATGTGATCCCAATTTTCATTTTCAACCAAAATGCAAAGTCTGTCCGACGTCGGATGTTGGCGTGTACCTGACATTGGGTTCTGACGTCTACCCAGTTTTCAAACAAAATGCAATGTCTGTCCGACATTGGAGGTTAATGTCTATCTGACATTGGGTTCTGACATCAACCCAATTTTCATTTTCAACAAAAAACAACATCTGTCCAACATCAGAGGTAGACATCATGGGTTCTAATGTGAACCCAATTTTCTTTTTCAACCAAAATGCAATGTCTGTCTGACATCGGATGTTGACATCTATCTGACACTGGGTTCTGACACAAACCCGGTTTTCATTTTAAAGGGATAGTTCACCCAAAAATTTAATGTTTATGTTAATGTTTGATGTTTATCTGCTTACCCCCAGGCCATCCAAGATGTAGGTGACTTTGTTTCTTCAGTAGAATGCAAACAAAGATTTTTAACTCAAACCGTTGCAGTCTGTCAGTCATATAATGGCAGTCAATGGCTACCAAATCTTTGAGAATAAAAAAAACATACACAAACAAAACCAAATTAAACACTGCAACTCGTGAAGATACACTGATGTCCTAAGACATGAAACGATCGATTTGTGTGAGAAACTGAACAGTATTTATGTAATTTTTTACCTCTAATTCACCACAACATCCATCTGTCCTGATTCAGCACATGCACAGCGTCCGGCAGGTGATATATGCACAAGCTCTGGCGTAGTATCCACGTTGAAAAATCCATGTTGTCTGATGCATGGCTGCTGATTTATGTTTCTGCCGGTGGGTGCTCAACACCGTATCTCATATCTGTTTACAATAAGCACTTATTTGTGCGTACACAAGACAAAGTTTGAGGGTGCAAACATAATATCTGAGGGAGCGCGCTGCAAGCCGAAATTGTAATACACGCACCTTCTCTCGTATTACAATAATGCACTCTTGACATTTGTCATTAAAATAACACCAAAACCTGACTCAAATATAAATTATGAAAACAAGCATAAAGTCGTACAAGCTACAATACACTTCTAATTGGTTAAAATGAACCAAGAATTGAACTCAAGAAAGCACAGATCGCTTCCACTGCTTGCGTGTACTACTCCAGAGTGCGTACACATGTCACAAGCCCGAGCTGTGCATGCGCTCAGGACAGATGGATGTTGTGGTGAATCATAGGTAAAAAATTATATAAATACGGTTCAGTTTCTCGCACAAACCGATTGTTTCGTGTCTTAGGACATCAGTGTATCATCACGAGCCGCAGGGTTTAATTTGGTTTTGTTTGTGTGGTTTTTTTTTACTCTCAAAGATTTGGTAGCCATTGACTGCCATTATTTGACTTACAGACTGTAACCGTTTGAGTTAAAAATCTTTGATTGTGTTCTACTGAAGAAACAAAGTCACCTACATCTTGGATGTCCTGGTGGGGGTAAGCAGATAAACATCAAATTTTCATTTTTGGGTAAACTATCCCTTTAAACTAAAATGCTACGTCTGTCCAACATCGGAGATTGACGTCTATCTGACATTGGGTTCTGACATGAACCTTGTTTTCGTGTTTTTAACGAAAATGCAATGTCTGTCCGACATTCTGGAGGATCAGAAAGCTCTAGGATTTCATCAAAAATATCTTAATTTGTGTTCCGAAGATGAACAAAGGTCTTACAGGTTTGAAACGACATGACAAAATTATGAACAAAAGAAATGACAAAGAAATGACAAACAAAGTTGTTAATGACAGAATTCTCATTTTTGGGTGAACTGTTCCTTTAACTTTTGGAGCATTCTTCTTGTTGGGAACACCTATAAGGCTTTAAAATGCTGCAAATGACTTTCCACTCACATTTCATATCAAACCTAGAGATGAATTCAGATTATGTCAATCACTGTGAATTAAATGTTCATTCTAAAGAGAGCACGTGGGTGTTTCTGGGCGATGAGCATGTGGATGATCTGGCAACCTCAATCTGTCATGCCTACATGCTCAGAATGGATTAAGACAGCTTGTTATACAAAATGAGAACTCTTGACATGGAGACCTGAAAATAAAGTGAAAGTTAGTCTGTGAGCTCCATGAGCACTGTGACTGGAAACACTGGCTGCTGACATCCTCATGTTGTTCAGGTGATTGTTTTCTGTGTAGGCTGATGCAGAGTAGCTGCAGGGATTCGTGAGTGGTGCAGAGGCTCATTTAAGCATCCAGATATGAGTTTCTCTCTGAGCCTGTACAGTATTCATGAATCAAGCTAATTGGACATTGAGCTGAGTGTGCTATTTGTGTCTACGGACCGTAATTGTGTTTTAGGGAATCAGAGCAACATTAAGACTGGAGGAGAGGAAAAGATCATTAGATAGTGGCTGAACGAATACAGCTTTTGTGATTGTGTCGTTGTCTTCAGGTACTGTATATGTGTCAGGGTGATAGTACTGTTAAAGTATTGTTTTTAATCATGCCACTTAAGGCTGTCAATACCTCATAATAAATAATATCATATGTTAAAGGAGATCTATTATGCCACTTTTTACAATATGTAATATAAACCTCAGGTGTCCCCAGAATGTGTTTGTGAAGTCTCAGCTCAAAATACCCAACAGATCATTTATTGTATTTAATATTTTGAAAATATTACTTTGAGTAGAAGCAGAAAGACACTGTTTTTGTGCATGTCTCTTTAAATGCAAATTAGTTGCTGCTCCCCGCCCCCTTTTCCAGAATACAACTGTGCCTTTACAGCTCGTACCTCAAATATTCTGATAAAAAACAGCTGCTTTATTTTTGATTATCATGTCTATTGCATTAAAATCATGCGTTTTAAACCATATTAGTTTTAACTTTTGATATAGAGCTTTCTGAGCACACACATCCTAAGCACGCAAATATATAGCGGCTGTCACACCTCATGTGAGTACTGAACTAAGTTCTCTTTCATGTCTTGTTGTGCTTAAACTGTCAAATACAAACAAGTTTATGTTAAAAACACACAGGAGTTACAAAAACAATTGGTTATGTCTGTGAAGATAAACAGCTTGGAAAGAAATCACAAAACCTCCTCCTCCCCAGCTCCACCTGTAAAACCAGGTTATAATATATGTGTTTTGTGCAGCAGCAGCAGCATGCCTTAAATACTGACTCATAGCACTGTGTCGGTGTATGTATTCGCAGTAGCAAGTTCCTATACTTGCTTTTCAGCAGCAGTGATCTTCAACAAGAGCAGTGACTAATAGCAGCAGCAATTCAGCAGATCTGTTCTGCCAAGACCAAATATATTAACATTGTCAAATCCATTACCATCCTAAAATTATCCAAGAGTTGTCATGATAGAAATGCGGTTAGGTCAGACAGTGCTTTAAGTGAAATGTGCAGTATGCAGTACTTTGCTCATTTGATATGCTGTTGGCAAAGATGCTGATGATACAGCAGTTTGAGCTTTCGAGAAACCACATGCAGTCTCTGTCTCTCTCTTGTTTCTCCTATCCATCTGTCCTCTGGAGCCAGCCGTTTAGTCTTATCGATGGCACTAGGAGACTGATTCGATCAATACTGAATCTTGCTATATAAAGGTTTTCTGCAAGAGGATGTTTATAATGTTTTAATGTTTATAGTGAGTCTTGCTAAAGAAAGCTTCATTTTTATTATCGCTCAAACAGGGTTAGGGCTTTATTCTGAACATCTTAGAACAAGTGTTTGACCTCACAGCTATGAATGATATCTTAAAAGAAATGCTTCTCCATCTAAGCAGATTTGGAGAAATTTACCATTATATCACTTGCTCAGTGCAGTGAATGGGTGCCATCAGAATGTCTAAACAGCTGATAAAAACATCAAGTAATCCACATGTCTCTAGTCCATTAATTATGGTCTTGTGAAGTGAAACAAACTAATCTTGGATATTGTGTAAATTTTCAGCACATTGGCTATTTCTTTAAATCATCCTGGTTATTTAAAATATGTGTGCTGTTCATTTTTCAAACAGTTTTAGACTTACAGTTTTCCCTTAGCAGAATAAAAAATGTCTGAACAAATCTCATCTATGTACATTAAAAGGTGTTTGGACCATTATCTATACATAATTTAATTTATTCGGTCTTTCAAAGAGTGAAGCATCACTTTATATCCCAGAAAGTAAGCATCACACACTGACTGACCGCTATCACATCATCAGCCACTCAACACACACTAAACTCTGTCAATTTATAGTAATTGGCAGTGAGATAAAGCTAATTAAATGACCATGCGCTTTATGGCCCCTGTAGGCCGCATCAGACATTAGTATTCAGCATTCCATTACAGACTCCGCCTCCGGCCGAGCCGCATGGCTGTGATGATCTTAATTCTGTACCGATAGAGCAGTGCGTTTCACCAACCGCACCCCGCTATCAGAATTCAGCCTCCATCCTGGTGTGCTCTCACAGGCGGCTTTGTCCTGGATGAGTGGAGAGGCTTTTCATCTGAGGTTTCTGAGTGGGCAGAAGGGCTGCTGCAGCTGCTCTTTGTTCTCTGTGGGTGGTACTGCACCACTGCTGCCTTATAACACTCGAATCCTCTGGAGTAGTACTTCTCAAGCAGGGGACCTCAGCACACTTCCAAGGGGGGATGCGAGATGGCTTAAAATGATTTATAATGAGACAAAACAAGGTTTAAAATAAGCTAATTCTGTCAATAACTGCCATTTTTTAATTGAATAATTTTTTACTGTAATTCAATTAATTTAATTTATTTCATTTTTGTCTTGGACAATATGGATATACAGTTAGGTCAGGTTTACAGCCCCCTTTCAGAATCTGCAAAATGTTATAAGAGGAATCATACAAAATGCATGTTGTTTATTTAGCACTGACCTGAGTAAGATATTTCACATAAAAGATGTTTACATATAGTCTACAAGAGAAAATAATAGTTGAATTTATAAAAATGACCCTGTTCAAGTTTACATCCCCTTGATTCTTAATACTGTGAATCTGAATGATCCACAGCTGTGTTTTTTGTTTAGTGATAGTTGTTCATGAGTCCCTTTTTTGTCCTGAACAGTTAAACTGTTGTTCTTCAGAAAAATTCTTCAGGTCCCACAAATTCTTTGGTTTTCCAGCATTTTTTGTGTATTTGAACCCTTTCCAACAGTGACTGTATGCTTTTGAGATCCATCTTTTCACACTGAGGACAACTGAGGGACTCATATGCAACTATATTAGAAGGTTTAAACGCTCACTGATGCTCCAGAAGGAAAAACGACGCATTAAGAGCAGTAACAGAATGGAGATGTGTACATTTTTCTTATTTTGCTTAAATATATATATATTTCTATCATTTAGTATTGCCTTTCAGAGACTACAGAGGATATGTACATGTTTCCCAGAAGACAAAATATGTTACCTTGACCTTCAAACCCCAGCTCTTGATGCATAATTTTCGCTTCTGGAGCATCAGTGAGCATTTGAACCTTCTGTAATAGTTGTATATAAGTCCCTTAGTTGTCCTCAGTGTGAGAAGATTGATCGCAAAATCATACAGTCATTGTTGAAAAAGATTCAAATACACAAAAATGCTGAAAAACCAAAGAATTTATGGGACCTGAGGGACTTTTCCGAAGAACAGAAGGCAGTTTAACTGTTCAGGACAAACAATAGACTATCACAACTATCACTAAACAAAAGAAAAAAACACAGCTGTGGATCATTCAGGTAACAACACAGTATTAAGAATAAAGGGGATGTAAACTTTTGAATGGGGTCATTTTTATAAATTCACCTATTATTTTCTCTTGGTAAATATCTTTTATGTGAAATATCTTATTCAGGTCAGTACTAAATAAAACAAAATAACATAAATTTTTTATGATCTCTCTTGTTTTGGTAAAATAATTAACATTTTACAGATTCTGCAAGGTGTATGTAACCATTTGACTTCAACTGTATATGAAATTCTCCAAACTTGGTCCAATTATGTTGATAGTATCAATAATTTAATGAGACATGAGTCTTGATGTGTCAAAAATTAGATTCCTTTTATATATACAGATTTAACAAAGATGGATACAGCAAAGAATGATTCAGAGAAAAAGAAAGAAGCCATTTTTAGAGGGAATGTAGGACGCCTTTGAAGTGTATTCCACAGTTTTGACAGGCTCCCACTGCAGGATAATGAAGGAAAAAGGGTTGAAGGAGAAAAAGGAAACTCCACAGGGAGGAAATGACTCAAATATAATACATTTATTTTGGCAAGTTTGCGTGTTTTGCATCTCACGCATCGCATTCCGTCTCACCCCCCACAAAGGAGATAAATTACATATTTGCTAAAATTAGCTGTTGTACATAGATGAGTGAAATCCTATCGGTTAAAATCCCTGATAATCACTAAAACCCAATGGTGTCTGAAGCAGTCACATCGGGTTAAATGAGTTTGCAGTGATTCAGCAGGTTTGCGCAGGTTGTTTTCACAGTGAGGATTGCAGGTGGGAGGTAGACGACTGCTTATCTTTTAAAAAACCAAACATCTCTGAAATCCTTTTGTCAAACATCACTGAAGGTTATGTGCTTTCATGCCTGGCTGTCTTCTTAATGCAACAGAATGAGATTCTGTCATTTTTCTGTTGTTTATCTCCTGGCAGTTTTTCAGTGCTTTCTGTGCAAATCTGCAACCTCAAAGAGATGCTAATGCTTTAGAAGATTTGATTTCTAGCCAATTATTAATTGTTTCAGAGCATTGTTTGTGTAGACGATTTTTATTGTTGCAATTCTCAGCAACATATACATGCTGAATTTCTTTAGGCCCCTTCAGATAAGGCTAGTTTTTCCTTAGGAGGGTAAATTTCTTTTTCAGATGTCCTTTTTGATGTTTTTTTCTCAGATTCTTATCATTCAGAACCTCCGGGAAACCTAATGCTTGTGGTGTGTTTTTTTTACAGTGCATCTCCATGTATTTTTGCTGTTGTTTGTACAATATTATAATTAAAATAAACAGAGATAATAATATTATATTTTTAAATATGGATAAGATTTTTCTTATGCTCACCCAGGCTGCATTTATTTGATCAAAAATACAGAAAATTATGAAAGAGAATTATGAAATATTATTACATTTAAAATAATGCTTTATATTTGAATATATTTAAAAATATAATTTATTTTTGATGCAAAGCATCATTTTAAGCATCATTATTACAGTTTTCAGTGTCAAATGATCCTTCAGAAATCATTCTAATATGCTGATTTATTATCAGTGTTGAAAACAGTTGTACTGCTTAATATTTTTTTTAAACCTGTGGATTTTTTTTACAGGATTCATTTATAAATAAAACATTAAAAAGAACATTTTTTTTAAATGGAAATATTTTTAACAATGTACACTAACACTTCTGTTTAAAATTTTGGGGTCAGTTTTTTTTCTGATAGAATTTAATACTTTTATTCAGCAAGGATGTGTCAAATTGATAAAAAGTGATATTAAAGGCTTACATTGTCTATTGAAAAGAAATGTACTTTTAAACTTTGTATTTATCAAAGAATTATGAAAAAAGTGTCACAGGTTCATATATATATATATTAAACAGCACAACTGTTTTCATTGCATTGATAATTGATGATAAACTAGCATATTAGAATGATTTCTGAAGGATCATGTGACACTGAAAACTGGTGTAATGATGCTGAAAATTCCACTTTGCATCAAAAATAACTTTTGTTTTAAAATATAAAGCATTATTTTAAATGTAATAATATTTCAGAATATTACAGAGGGTTTTTTTCTGCATTTTTTGGTCAAGTAAGTGCAGCCTTGATGAGCATAAGATCATTTATATTCTATAATTGTGAGACTTAAACTCAGAATTGCATGAAAATTCTAAATTGTAATGATAAAAGGTCCCTTTTTTATTTTTTATTTAATCCTGTGGTAGAAACAAGCTTCCATAGTAATATTGGTTCATAGTCACAAATGTCCTTTATTAAACAAGTGTGACTCAGACATTGTTAAGAGAACTAATTCCATCCAATTAGAGCTTTTGTTTCATTTCCAGTTATTTTTTCTGCTCATCTCATCTCTTGCTGTCTCTTAGGTTGATTAAAATCACCAAAAGCAGACTCTCACCTCTTCAGTGTTCTGCCCTAAAGCCTTCACAGAATTAAACAGGCTCAGTCAGGAGATTTCATTCCTAATTAAATTACTCCAACGGATGTCCTTTTCACCAGTCCAGGTGTGTGTGAAGAGATTTATGCCATCCTTGCATCAGTCTGAATTGCTTCACCACCCATGATTCATATGATTCTGCACATGTGTGCTTCGGTTGTGTTATAAGTATGTAACAGTGGCTTTTGAACTCAAGCACTCCCATCTTAAGATAAAGATTTAGGCTACAAAAAGCAGCTCAAATTACATTTTAACTTGTTCTGTGGCTGCTTTAACTAAAACAAAAGCGTCACACCTCTGCTTTTAAACTGCGAACTAGGTTGTAAATCTAATATTACCGCAATGAACAAATGATTCCCGTGAGTCTGTTTTGACACAGTCATTAAGTACCAATTATGAGAAGCCCCCTCAAACCTGGACGCTTTAAGATGAGGATAATGTACAGATTTATAGCCAGCTATGCCCTCGAGGGGCCGATTTACATTAGAAAGGCGCACAAAAGATTTCATTTAGATGAATGATTGCCTCATAATGTTCCCTGAGGACTAAACACTATTCACTCAGTCTCTTTCATGTGTTTACCGTATGTATCACATACAGCTGAGTGTGTAGTATGCGAACACAAGCAATATTTAGTGTATTTTTCTACTTGAAAATTGTATCAGTAAAGCACATCTGTTGCAAACTGTTGATAACCACAGACAATAGTTTAGACTTGTTCCTATAAAAGCCTGTTTCTGCCACTGATTTAAAAAATAAATGTTATTGCTTTACTTTTTATCTCACAATTCTGAATCTGTTTTCTCTCAGAATTAGGTGATATAAGCTTACAATTGCGAGAAATAAAGGGCAAATTTAATGGGGATAAAAGATTGATGTGTTCTCAGAATTGCAAGTTTAAAACTCAGAATTGTGACATAGCTCACAATTGCGTATTATAACGTCAAAATTGCGAGATATAAAGTCACAGTTTGGGGGAAAAAAGTCAATTGTGTCCATTTCTCAGAACTCCATGTTTATATCTCGCAGTTCTGACTATAACACACAAGTACAAGTTTATATCACACAATTCTGAGAAAAAAGTCAGAATTGTGAGGTTATATCTTGAAATTTTGACTTTATAATATGCAATTGCGAGTTTATATCTCGCAATTCTGAGAAAAAACTCAGAATTGCAAGTTTTTTTCTTGCAAAATTGACTTTATAACCCACAATTGTGACTATATTTTTTTCTCAGAATTGTGTTTAAAAAAGTTTAAATCACATAATTCTGAGAAAAAATATCAATTGTCACTTTAGAATGACTTTATATCTCGCAATATATGAGTTTATATCATTCAATTCTGACTTAATTTCTCAGAATTGTGAGTTTATGATGAAAAAATTGCAACTCTCACAATTCTGAGGAAAAAAAATTAAGAATTCCGAGTTTGTATCACACAATTCTGAGAAAAAATATAAACTGTCACTGGAACTCGCAATTGCAAATTTACATCACACAATTCTGAGAAAATAAGTCAGAATTGAGAGTTTATTTCTTGCAATTTTGACTTTATAACTCACAATTGCAAGTTTAAATCTCAATTTAAATTTTGAGAAAAAAAGTACAAATTGGGAGTTTGCATCATGCAGTTCTGAGAAAAAAAGTCAGAATTGCGAGCTATAAAGTCAATTCTGAGGAAAAAAAGTAAATTGTGACTTTATATCTTGCAATTGCGAGCATTTAATTTCTTTTTTACTTTTCTTTTTACAAGTCAGAATTGCAAGATGTAAACTTAAAATAATGTAATCATAATTGTGAGATAAAAACTCGCAATTACATTTTTTATTTTTTATTTAGTGGTACATTTAGAGATTCTTAAAATGAAAATCAGCCCAGTGGGACAAAAGTCTTAATATTTAAATTATTTTTATTGAATTAAATATATATTGCATTTACATTTTTAAAATATTAATATAATGTTTTGTATATTATTTTAATAATTTTTATAATTTTCCAAAAAGAAAACTGTGAAAGTACAAGTAATGAGTAACAAGTTTTCTGTCTTTCCCACATAAAAGACTATAGCAGAATAGTCGTTTGGACTAGAACGCATAATGTCATCTCATGATAATGAAAACAAAATTATATTCCATTAGACTGAACAGACTTGCTTAGACTCTCTGAATGACATCTTGTAGTCCGTCTGGTCTCCATCAAAGCCTTGTTGAACAGATGGGTGATGTCATTGGCTATTCTGTGATCATTACACGGCTCTGGGCGCAGTCATCGGCCAGCGTGGAGTGGGGGACTCCAGATCCAGATGACAGTAGAATCCAGTTTCCAGGTGTTGTTGAAGCAGGATATCAATGAGTGCGGAACAGGAGAGGGGCTGCAGTCTGTGATCACCCAGCCCCAGCTGCAGACATACATATACACACACACACACAGGCATCCGCAGCGTGGAGAGGAGCATACACTGACAGAGAAGAAGCCTGGTGATTTGGAAGAAGAAAGTGAGATCCACCTGATAGCAAACGCTTGTCTGGCAAGTAATGTTTGTTTTGTGTACTGCAGCATTGAGGGGTTTGATTGAGGATGTGAGACTGTGATTCTAGGGTAAAGGATGCTGTACATGTGTTTAGTGTGTTTCGATAATTCACTCATCAGTAGTCTTTCATGTTTTTCTGTTCCTAATATTGAATTAGAATCAGAATGTGTTGTAGTATTGTTTGGTTATTGATTTGCTGAGCAGAGTGTCTGCATTGCTGGAACGTGTGTGTGATGCAGGTAATGTAAGGTGGTGCCTGCCCCTTTCAAGGGTTGCTGATTTAAGAATAAGTAGAAATACTGAGGTGTGAATTCGCTAAATTTGTGTCGTTTTGTGCATAGTGTTTCAGTACAAAAACCTGCATCTTATTAATTAATTAATTACATTTTTTTCTTTCTTTTTTGTTTTATAAAATAAATGCTTCATTGATGAGCATAGATAGATAGATAGATAGATAGATAGATAGATAGATAGATAGCTGTCTAACCGATTAATCGCGATTTAATATTGTAACTTAAAGAAACATTTACCTGTATATACATATTTATATATGGTTTATATTATATGTAAATATAAATATATATTACTTATATTTCTTAAATATATATATGTAAAAAGTACACACATATTATGTAAACACATACTTCTATTTTGGATGCAGTTAACTGCGATTCATCGATTTGACAGCACTAAAGTACATGAAAATATACACAGTACACACAAATTTATTATGTAAACAAACTTATTTTGGATGTGATTAAACATGAATAATTAATTAATTGTGATTCATCGATTTGACAACACTAATATACATTAAAAATACACAGTACACACATGTGAACACAAACATTTATTTTGTAAGTGATTAATCGCGATTAATCATTTTGACAGCACTAATATACATATAAATAAGCACAGTACACACATTAATTATGTAAACATAAGAGTATATTTTGGATGTGATTAATCACATTTAATCGAGTTGACAGCACTAAAATACATATAAATATGCACTACACACATATATCATGTAAACTCAAACTTTTATTTTGGATGTGATTAATCACGATTAATCGATTTCACAGCATTAATATATATATATATATATATATATATGCACAATACACACACATATATTATGTAACCAACTTTATTTTGGATATGAAAAATCGATTTGACAGCAGTAATAACACACATGTATCATGTAAACAAATATATTTTGGAGAGATTAATCACGATTAATCGATTTCACAGCATTAAAATACATATAAATATGCACAGTACACACACATATATTATGTAAACACAAACGTTTATTTTGGATGCGATTAATCACGAATCGATTTGACAGCACTTATATACTTATACACAGTACACACACACAAATTATGTAAACAAACTTTTATTTTGGATGCGATTAATCATGATTAATCGATTTGACAGCGCTAAATAAATATACACAGTATGTACATATATAATATGTAACAAACTTTTATTTGACAGCACTAATATACATATAAATATATACAGTAAACACACTTAATTAATCGATTCGACAGCACTAAGATGTATACTGTTTTTTACTTTATTTTTTATCAAATATATGCAGGAGTTTTTTCAAATAAGAACCTGGGTTTACTATGAGTTTGCTAGAGACTCACACTTGAACACAAGGCCACCACTCTGATATGCTTCTTTTCTATTTAAATAATAAATTGCACCTTTTACACTTGTTTATGCATTATTAAAGACTGATAAAAGTGACAGTTTTACATTTTTAAGAGCCAGTCCTAGTAATGTGTGTCAATTCTAGCAATTGTGGTAGTCTGCTGCATACTACAGGGAATTTCTTTGTGCAAATTGTGTGCAGCACTAATTGTTGTTGGCCTGTTTGCATAATTCATTTAGTGAGTATAGCTGTGTGTGTGTTTCCTGAGGAAGCTGCCTTTGTTACTGGTATTTCTGAGGTTGCATGACATTGAACAGGTGTTGTTCTGTCTCAGTTTATTAGCACATGGTGCATCATGCAGCAAGATCTGAAGATTGGCCTTTGCCATTCTGAGCAGTTCAACTAGAGCAAATGACATTTTTGAGTGTGCAAGAGATAAAAAGAGAGGTGTAATGAAATGCTCGGCCATCATGATATGTGTTGACACTGTGTCATTGTAATTCACATTATCACTTTTCTTTTGGTCTAGCATCTCCCACCTCCCTCTCTCTCACACTCCTGCTACACCAGCTTCCATTTGTTACCATGGCAACCCTTTCATCCCACCCTTTCTCTCCATCTCCCAACCCATCCATCAAAAGACAGTCTTCAATCCCTCATTTGCCCCCTCTTTCCCTGTCTCTCCCCCTCAATAATGGCCCCCACCAGGATAGCAGTGTTTACTTTAATGTCTCTGAATAATTCATAGTGTTTCTCAGCAGCTCAAAGACAAAAGAGCTGTTAAAATAATTGTATGGGTATTCAAATAGCAGTTTTACTTGTGCTGCATAATTCTACATATCAGCTCTCAGCGTGAATTGGTTTTAAAGTTATGCTGTGTTGTTTACTGCAATGACGAACATGCTTGTGGAATTCAGTATCAGTTGTTTCTGTTGAGCTTTACAGTATTATCAAATGCATGTCTTGTGTCTGTTTTCTACGCTGAACCAGGTTACAAAACAGGAAGAAGCATTTACAGCAGGTGGCTACAGGTGGTGGTGCTGTTAAAGAAATTATATTATCATGTTTTTTGATGATTTAGCAAGTTTTCTGCTGTAAATGCTTACCAGTTTAAAGTAAGTATATTTCAATATTTTATTTAATTGATAAAAAAAAAAATTCAATTTATGTTCAATAAATTCAACTAAATTTTTATATTTAATAATATATTTAAAAAATAATAATATATATATATATATATATATATATATATATATATATATACCTATTAATAGTTTTTAATAAAATAATAAGTTACTAATAAATTATTAATTTTTTTTTATAAATTATTAAAAATATTTTCTACCACAATGTTTATAATATATATATATATATATATTGTGTGTGTGTATATATATATATATATATATATATATAAAGAGATAAAATAAAATAAAAATTATTATAAAATATATATAAACATTGTTATATTGTGGAAATTATATTTATATTTTTTATATTTATTAAAATTAGATCGATAAATAGATGTTTTTATCTAAAATATCTATCTATTCTATCTAAATATGTTTATATGTATATATAGATATATATATATATATATATTTTTTTTTTTTTACAAAAAACTAAATAAATTGGCAAAAAATATATTTTTCCTAAAATGTGTTTCAAAATAGATTTACTTTAATTATATATATATATATATATATATATATATATATATATATATATATATATATATCAAAAAATTCTAGATATTTCTAGATATTTCAAATTGCACAAAAAAACTGCAATGTTTCAAAATATATTTGCTAATATTTTTTGCCCACATGTTTTTTTTTTGTTTTTTTTTATATTACTAAATATATTTACAAATTTTTACAAAATAAAATATAAAAAAAAATATTTGCCAAAATATGTTTCAAAATGTATTTACTTAAATATATTTTCTATTACAATATTTTTTATTTTAGTTTTCTTTAATATATTAATGTAACATATAATATAATTAATATATTGCCAATCGTTTTTGTATTTATAGAAAACAAATATAAAATTATATGTAAATATAATATGTAAATCATTATATATGTAAATCATTATATATAAATCTATATATACATAAGCATAACAAAATCAGCTGTGGATCCCTTTGTTTACCAGCCTTATTTTAGCATTCAGTGCACACAAGCACAGTGAAATAATGCAATGTGGTGGTGCTGGGTGGGGGGATATGCCACCACTTTCAGGTCACACCATCCACGCTTTCTTCATATCAGCCAAATCTTGACCTTGAATCTAATTAGCCTGGATCTTATTGCTCTGCACCACACTGAAAGCACCGTATGCCCTCCAAGATCAACAGGATACAGCCAGCCAGATGCAAGCTTCTGCTTTTATTTATCAGTCACAGGGAGATAAACAACACAATGTGTGTTTATAAAAGCAGGCCATTATGAACTTTAAGCCAGAATTGTGAAAAATCAATGTTTATTTGTTCTCGTAACTATGACTCGAGGTAAAGTTTGCAGCACTGAGAAACAAAGAAACTGCAGTGCACCCTCCTCCCTGTTAACGCTGGCTGGAGAAAAACAGAACTGTGGCTGATTTGAGCCCTGATCTGCTTGCAGTATAAAATGTTTTCATCAAAGGGGTAAAAACCATATAATGGAAGTGCAGTTTGCACAAAAAGAAGGAGTAATGTAAGTGCAAATACTGCAGCACGTCTCTAATAATCAGAGCAAATCTCCAGAGCTTTCCACCTGAATTTGCAGCAGCAACAATCAGTCAATTCTCATAAATATTCCAGCCACGTTTCACGCCTCTGAGGAACCAATACACAGCACAACGTGCTCTATTTCATACAACAAACATAAACCTGTATAGTCAAAGGTTTACTGTGTTTTCCAGTTCGGTTCTCTGCAGTAGCAAATCATTGAAAATATTTGCATGTTAGATCTGAATGTGGCCAGAATGATAATCGTTTAATTTGCTGTGCTTTGATGTCGTATTTTATACAAGTGATGAGACACTCACATCTCTCCAATTTCATATTCTAGAAACTTAATGAGATCATTCACATCAGAGATACAACATCTCTACAGCTCTGTTGTTCACTTCACATTGAAAAACAGATCGCTGAAACAAATGTGGATCAGATTTTGTGTATTGGTATTCATATGTGTCTTACTGAAAATAAACAAGTGTTCTGTATGGCTTGTGCCTGCAAGAATCTAAGATGGAGACTAGTTTTCATGAGGATGTTATCACTTTTTTTCACTTTCTGCTGAGCATTGAGTTGAGAGGATGACTTTTGTTGTGTGGGGAGGTCAAATGTGGGGAGGTCCATTTTACCCCAGTGAGCCCTAGTATGTGGAATATTTTTTGTTTTGGCTCATTATTTGTAGATGTAGCAATTGTTTGTAGACTTTCATTAGTGCAACATGTATCCTGTTACAATAAAAATGATATTGTTTTAATGTCACACTTTATTCTCTCTATTAACTGAAAGCTGAATAAATATGTAGACTTTTGATGTATGGTTTGTTGGGTTAAGACAATAATTGGCCGAGATATAACTATTTGAAAATCTGGAATCTGGGGGTGCAAAAAAAAAATCCTGTTGAGAAAATCACCTTTGAAGTTGTCCAGATGAAGTTCGTAGCAATGCTTATTACTAATCAAAAATTAAGTTTTTATATATTTACGGTAGGAAATTTACCAAATATCTAAATGGAACATGATCTTTAATTAATATCCTAATGATTTTTGGCATAAAAGAAAAATCGATCATTTTGACCCATAAAAATATTTTTTGGTTATTGCTACAAATATACCTGTGCTACTTAATACTTGTTTTGTGGTCCAGGGTCACATATGTGCTTTAGAAGTACTAATATACAGTAAGCTAGTAATATGCATGCTAACTAATGCTAACAAATAATTAACAGTGAGAATTGGTCCCTATACCAAAGTTTTACTTGTTTTAAATTATCAATATTGTCAGTAAGTTTACGGAACGGTTTGTTTTCTCTTATTTAACGAGGATGCATTTAATCAAAAGTGGCAGTAAGGAAATGTATAATGTTATAAAAGACCTATTAAAATGCTGTTGTTTGAATTATTCTATTCAACATAGAATTAAAACAAATGTAATCAAATCCTGAAAAAAAATGTAGGATGGTTTCCATAAAAAAATCAGCACAACTTTTCCTAGCATTAGAAATTAATAATAATAAAAAAAAAAACTGGAGTAATGATGCTGAAAATTCAGCTGTGCATCACAGGAATAGTTACATTTTAAATATATTTAAAAAGAACTATTGTAATAATAAATTACAATAGTTAACAAATTGTAATAATATCTAATCTATTAAAAATTACATAATTAATTACATTTCTTTCTGAATTATTCCCACCTAACATTAAAGTTTTTAAATATACTTTTATATTGCAATAATTATATAATCATGGTTATATTGTGGAATTTGTGAAGACATAGAAAGTGTGTGTGTATAGTTTTGTTTTCACATAAAATAAATCTTAAAATTACTATAAAATATATATAATCATTGTTATATTGTGGAATTTGTAAAGAGTTCATAGAAATTAAAATTCTTAAAAAATTATCCTTAACTGTGCATCTTGATTGCATATACCCATACAGCATATATATACTTCAATATATGTTCTAATAATTTTTAGCCATTTAAATAAAATTTATATTATATGCTTTAAAAAAAAAAGGCAACGGCTATTTACACTAAGTGCAAATAGCAATGGGTTCTATTTACACTTAAGGATTTTCTGCTATTTATAATACTTATTGCAAATACATACAATTATTGCTATTGTATTATATTAAAACAGTATTCAGTAATTATGCATTGAGTGTAAATTATTGTTTAATTCAATTTCTTAAATGGATGCAGCCTTAGTGGGACAATAAGCCCTCCCTACCCACTTACCCTAACCGATACTTTATTTTACAATTTTCGATTATTTCCTGAATTTTTATTGAAAGTCAATGGTTTCCGATATTATATGAGATTTAAAAAGGATGAAAAAAAGATCGCCATAAGGTGGAATTGAACCCGGTCGTCCGTGTCGAAAAGATTTATCCACATGCTTTAACCGCTTTGCCACTGGATCTGATGACTGACAGCCATCTTTTGTAGTGTTGACTAGCCCCATTGCCAACAAGGTGGGCTATTTGCACTTAGTGTAAATAGACAGTCCATAAAAAAATAGAATCCTAAAAAAATTTTGGTTGTTTCCACAAAAATGGCTTTACATATTCATATTTCCTTTAAAAAATGGCACAAAATCAGCATATTAGAATGATTTTCAAAGGATACATGTGACACTGAAAACTGAAGTAATGATGCTGAAAATTCAGGTTTGTCCTAACAGGAATAAATTACATTTGAAATATATTTATATTTAAAACCTTTATTTTAAATTGTCATAATATTGTTTTACTTTTTTTTTTTATTAGTGCTTTCAAATGATTTAAAAAATTAACAAATTAATCACACATTTTTTTTCTGAAATTAACTGCAATTAATCCCACCTAATGTTAAAGTTTTAAAATATATTTTTTATTGCAATAATTTCATTCAATCTGGTACATTCAATCTTCAATTCATGTAGAAACAACATAAAGACAGTATATACATTTTTTTCACCATTTACTATGGTGTAATTAAGAGTTATCAATTTTAACATTTATTAGACTTATAAATAACAACATAAAAATATTTTCTGTTAATGTGCTTATTAAGCAGCACTATTTTTCTACATTAAAAAAATCCACTTTCTGCTGTATATTTGATCTAGTAAATGCAACCTTTGTGAACATAAACGAAAGAACCCCAAACTTTTGAACAACCGTGTATGATATACTATACATACATACTTTTATAAATTCATACACAATTGTGCATCTTGTTTATTGGTGCAAATAAATTTCAGGAGGCATTCTTAATTTACATCTGAATGCCGCACAACCTTGAATCTCTGATAAACTGTCATCTCTCAAGCTGTAAAAGCTGTTTTACTGTGATACTCTGAATAAAAAAAAAATCATCTCTATGAGGTGTTCTTGATGCACAACACACAGAGCTAGCGTTGTTGTTTTTTTACATCTATTGTTCTTATCGTGCGGTCTTTTACCGTAGAGACAGTGTGTACTTTACCCCTGGCTGTGGTGAGAGAATGCTGAATTTAGCTTTGCGCTGCGGCTGCTTTGAAGAGGCTTCACAAACACAGGTTTAAAGAGGTTTCATCTGTAATGTGCAGCAGTTAGACAGACTCTTATGTCTGTGTTCGGTGGAGGGGGTTCGGTAGGCAAATCTCTGCTGCACTTTGAAGGTACCAGGATACATCAGTGTGCCTGAAGACAAGAAAGAGGGGGAGAGAAAAGAGCAGAAGTCTAATATTAAGTGTTTTATGAAAATGCCTGAGGATAGGGTTTTAGTCTTATGTCAGGATTACTCTGCTGTTTGGATTTAAATATCAGAGTATAAAGTTCAGGTTGGACTGTTGAGCAAAAGTCAGGGTTTAAAGGTTAAATCAAGGTTCTTCCAGAAATGTATGTTTGTTGTCATTTACGCACCTTTATGTCGTTCCAAACCTGGATGACGTACTTTCTGCTGTGGAGCATAAACGATGATGTTTTGAAGAATGTTCTGGTCGCTCTTGTCAAAAAATGCACAAAGCATAATTAAAATATGATGAAAGTGGCATATAGTCTTATATAGTCATAAAAGAGCCTTATGTTGGAAACAAATCAGTGTTATTTTAGTAGTATTTAGTAGTATTAATTATAATATTATTATTATTATTTTTTAAATGTTTTTCATTTTAGTTCACATTTTAGTAATTTGCTTTTGTCATTTGTTAATCATTTGAATAAGCTATAATCTGTATTGATTCAAAATGTTTAGAAATCATTTTAGTAGTTGTTTATTTAAAATAACAGCTTATATATAAAAAAAAAATTATATATTCAGACTTATAACTATATATTCACAATTTACATTTATATATTCAGATTTCTAAATATATATTCTGATTTACTTCTACATATTCAGAATTATAACTATATATTCACAATTTACATTTATATATTCAGATTTCTAAATACATATACTTCTATATATTTAGATTTATAACTATTTTGATTTTACATTTGTATATTCAGACTTAGAACTATTGTCTGATTTACAACTATATATTCACGATGTACATTTATATATTCAGATTTCTAAATATATATTCTGATTTACTAATATATATTCAGAATTATAACTATGTTTTCCGATTTTACATTTATATATTCAGACTTATAACTATATTTTCAGATTTATAACTATATATTCACAATTTACATTTATATATTCAGATTTCTAAATACATATTCTGATTTACTTCTATATGTTTAGATTTATAACTATGTATTCTGATTCTTATATATTCAGACTTTATATAATTAAATTATTATTTGGCGCTTCATTGTGTGTGTGTGTGTGTGTGATTTCAGTTATTATTTATTTTAGCTTATTTTTTGTTAAAAAAGTCATTGGATCAAACCACAATATTCCTTATAGTCCTTATTCACTAATTAATTACTAATAATGAACTTCTGAATCAGTGAGATTACGGTTGATAAATCATTCTGACCATTTTTGTGAACTTAATTAATAATACATTAAAAAGATACAGAAGCAAGTCATTTTTATTTTAAGTGAACTTTTTTTTTTGCATTTAAATTCTCTAAATGACTGAATGGGAAAGGCATACATGCAGAGAGCAAAAGAGTTTGTTTGTAATTTGAATGTAAATGATACATTCTTTGTTCAGATACAGTTGTTCCCTCAAGGTTTTATTTTAGGATCGCATTGTAATGCAGATCTGATGTATGTACATAATACATGAACATGCATTGATCTTATCCTTTTATTGCAGTGAAATGGAACACATTTCCTGGAACAAGGCTTGGATCAGTTTTCTGCAGTTATCTTGTATTTCGAGCTGTCTGACATTTCAAACATTTCAAAGCTGGTTGTTCTCTAACTTTAGATGCCTATCTGTATCTCTTGCAGAAACTGGGTACATTGATCCAGTGATCATTGAAAAGTACAACACACCCGGGTTTGTGGGTTGCCTATCCAGAGTGCAGTTCAACAGCATTGCTCCTCTGAAAGCCGCTCTCAGGTCCCGAGGTTCTGTGCCCGTCTCTCACCAGGGTAAACTGGTGGAATCCAACTGCGGAGCTTCACCTCTTACGATCCCACCTATGTCTGCTGCAACCGACCCGTGGCACCTCGACGCAGGTGAGCAAACAACCCAGATAATAATAAGAGAGGTTTTGGAGTCCAGTATATGCACTGAAATTTCTCACTTCTGCATTATTTCCCAAGAGTGGTGTAAAAGACATTTCATTTCCAATGCTAGTTTATTGATTGCAGCACCTCCAGAGTGAAGCATTGACCTGACAGACCAGATCTGTCCACTGTAAACCTCTTTATAGAAACCCACCTAAATGTGCGTCTTCACTGCCACAGTTAGTGTACTGCTTTGAAATTAATTTAAATATAAAACACATACTGATTAAAAGTTCAATAAAGCAGTAGGACATTCTAGATTTTACTTAAACCAGTCATTCCAGCCATAATTAAATAAACAGGCCTTCTGATATTGTGCCCTGCTGTTCTGTAAAATGGTCAATGGCCAGTTAGTGAACAAAATGGTTTCTGTAAAGACCAATATTCTTCACTCAGCTATAAGTGCATTAGTGCATCAAGTTAAACCGTTATATGTTGTGTATCTGACAAACATGTTGAGAAGAATTGTTTAGCTCCTTAAAAAAATAATCTACATTTTGACATAGAGAACTTGATTTTTTTTTTCTTCTCAGAATTGGACATTTCAAACTGTTCAGTGTTTTCACATTTATTAATTTTTAGTCTATTAGGGTTATTATAGTTAAATGAAACTAAAACTAGTGTAACTAGTGTAAACCATTTTCACTCAGAAATTGCTAGTAAATCTTTTATCTTTAAATTTTTTAATTTGGTTAATATCTTTGTTTTTTAAAACAAATTTTTAAAGTAAAAAAACTGAAATAGTATTTTCTTGTAAAGCATATTCCATTAAACTTTAAAAAATGTAAATCCATAAAAACTGCATAGACGTTTAAAAAAAACTTGAATAATGCAAAGAACACACTGCAAAATTACTGTAACTAAAATTAAAATGAAAACCATAGTATCTGATAATTATTTTGATTATTATGATCATTTATAGGTGCTGATTTTCCCTTCAATGAGGAAAGAGTGATACCGGATGGAGTTAATAGGAATTCCGCTATTATAGGAGGTGAGATGAAAACATATTCTTATTAAATTCAGATGAACAATTACTTCTTTTAAAGGAACACTTGAAAATAGGCTCATTTTCCAACTCCCCTAGAGTTAAACAGACGAGTTTTACCATTTTTGAATCCATTCAGCCGATCTCCGGATCTGCCGTTAGCACTTTTAGCATAGCTTAGCATAAATCATTGAATCAGATTAGACCATTAGCATCTCGTTCAAAAATGACCGAATGTTTTCTATATATTTCCTATTTAAAACTTGACTTTACATCGTTTACTAAGACCGACAGAAAATGAAAAGTTGCGATTTTCCAAGCTGAAATGTATAGGAACTATGCTCTTATTTTGCTGTAATAATCAGGGAACTTTGCTGCCGTGCCATGGTTGCAGCAGGCGCAATGATATTACGCAGCACCTGAAAATAGTCCCCAGCTATGTAACTTCCACATGACCAACACTAAGCCACTAAGGTAATAGTAAAATAGCTGGGGACTGTATTCAGGCACTGCGTAATATCATTGCACCTGCTGCACCATGGTACAGCAGCAAAGTTCCTTGATTATTACGCCAGAACGAGAGTATAGCTCCTATCCATATCAGCTTGGAAAATTGCAACTTTTCATTTTCTGTCGGTCTTTGTACATGATGCAACTACAAAAGAGTCAAGTTTTAAATAGGAAAAATATCAAAAATCTTTGGTCATTTTTGAACGAGATGCTAATGGTCTAATCTGATTCAGTGATTTATGCTAAGCTATGCTAAAAGTGCTAATGGCAGACCCAGAGATTGGCTGAATGGATTCAAAAACTGTAAAACTCATTTGTTTAACTATAAGGGAATTGGAAAATGAGCCTATTTTCAAAAAAAGTTCCTTTAAGTTATCTGTTCTTTTAAATGAATATTTCATCCAAAAATGAAGATTTGCTGAAAAACTCCAAGATCAAGTTTGTTTCTTCATCAGAACATATTTGGAGAAATATATCATTGTATCACTTGCTCACCAATGGATCCTCTGCAGTAAATGTTAAAAACATCACAATAATCCACAATAATGGATTTATTTATAACAAACACAGCTTTTCACTTCACAAGATGTTAGTTGATGGACTGTGGATTACTTGTGGAGTATTGTGATGTTTTTCTCAGCTGTTTGAACTCTCATTCTGATGGCACCCATTCACTCCAAAGTAGGGCTGCACGATATTGGAAAAAACTTGCATTGCGATATTTTGTTTTTCTGCGATAAATATTGCGATATGAAAATAAAAAATCACCAGATTACTTGAATAGCTCTTTGGAAAAAAATGGGATGATTTTATAGCTGAGTAAATCAGCATTGAAAATAAACAAATTACAAACATAGATAAAGTTAATAGAACAAAGATACAAATAAAATAAAACACTTTATAGTCTAACAGTATTCAGGTACAGAAATTGAACAATCAAATGTAAAATTGCACTGCATATTCTTCACTGTATAAATGTAATCTAATAAATCTGTGTCAAAGCTAAAAACTTAAGCAACTGTGTTTACAAAGATACTTGCAGAGACCTGTATTTTGACATAGTTTCGCGTGTATGTGTCATTTCAGGCATAAAATAGCAGCGGAAGTGAACGGAATTCCGTGTTCACATGCATCTGCGTGGCTTTCACCTTGTCAACACCGGGCGCGAGCGTCGCGACACGCCAAATGCGGTAGAACACATTATAATCAGTGATGCTGTCTGCACTGGACGCGAGCGGCGCTACAAAATACTGTAGAAGTCATTATAATGATGCTCCCTGCACTGGATGTGGCGCGGCACGTCAAATACCCGAAAGTAAACTGCCGCGTTCCATTTATGTGTACTCACACAAAATTCAAATGATATGCAACAGTCGCTTTTGTCGCGTCCAGTGTTTAGACAGACTTTCACTTTAGATGTTGCGGCACAGGCAGCGCGACACGACAGCTGTCGCCTCCGGTGTAGACAAGGTGTCTGTGTGTAAGCAAAGAAAAGACGATAAGTAGCCTATAAATAAATATAACGATCAGTATAGGCTACTAAACATCGCACGTCCTGCGATGTATTGCGGATGAGCACATCGCGATATCGATGCTGAAACGATGTATCGTGCAGCCCTACTCCAAAGGATCCATTGGTGAGAAAGTGATGTAATGCTTAATTTTCTCAAATATGTTCCAATAAAGAAACTTTATTACAAAACTCAACTACATCTTGGGTGCCTTTAAAAGATTAGTTCACTCCAGAATTAAAATTTCCTGATAATTTTCTTCCAAGAAGTAAATTATCCAAGATGTTCATATCTTTCTTCAGTGGAAGAGAAATTAAGGTTTTTGAGGAAAACATTCCAGGATTCTTCTCCATATAGTGGGATCAACGGGTTGAGGGTCCACATTGCACATGCAGTTTCAGTGCAGCTTCAAAGGACTCTACATGATCCCAGCCGAGGAATAAGGGTAGCAAAATGGTCAGTCATTTTCTAAAAAAAAAAAAAAAGAAAAAGAAAATTTATATACATTTTACCCACAAATGCTGGTCTTGCATTAGATGTGCATCCACGACTTCACGCATTACCTGGTGACGTTAGTGGAAGTACCAACCTAGTGTTTACAAAGTGAATGTGCAATAAAAAACATTGATGGTTCCTTTACAAAAAAAAAGGAACCAACAATGTCAAACGATTTTAGAGTTTTTTACCCTACACTCTTAAAAATAAGGGTGCTTCACAATGCCATAGAAGAACCTTTTTTACCTACATGGTTTCATAAAAGGTTCTTTTTGGAGAAAGAAGGTTCTTCAGATTATAAGAAAAGAAAGAAAGAGACTGAATGAACCTTTGACTGAATGGTTCTTTGTGGAACCAAAAATGGTTGTTCTATGGCATTGCTGTGAAGAACCTTTTAAAGCACCTTTATTTTTAAGAGTGTACCCTACCTTTTTGAACTGGAATATACAGATGATCAACTAAACATGCATGACCTTTCCACTGTGTTTACGTAATGTGTGAAGTCATAGAGCTAGTGCAAGTTGAGCATTTGTGGTTCAAATATATAAATTGTAAAAAAAAAATTAGAAGATGGCAGATTGTTTCACTAGAAAAGACTCTTATTCCTCAGCTGGGATTGTGTAGAGCCCTTTGAAGCTGCATTGAAATTGCAATTTGGACCTTCAACCCAATGATCCGCATTAAAATCCACTATATGGAGAAAGACCCTGGAATGTTTTCCTCAAAAACCTTAATTTCTTTTGGACTGAAGAAAGAAAGACATGAACATCTTGGATGACATGGGGGTGAGTACATTTTCAGCTCATTTTAAACTATTCGGTTAACTGTGGTGAATGTATTTTCCTTGCAGGTATCATTGCAGTGGTGATCTTCACTATTCTGTGCACTCTGGTGTTTCTGATCCGGTACATGTTCCGCCATAAAGGCACCTACCACACCAACGAGGCCAAGGGGGGAGAGTCGTCTGAATCAGCCGACGCTGCCATTATCGGCACCGAGCCCAATTTCACAGAAACCATCGACGAAAGCAAGAAAGAATGGTTCATCTAATGGGGGGTGTACAGACTCTTTCAAAATCTTTTTTTGAGTATCAGAACTAATGTTTTGGGATCAAGTTCATCACCAGTTTGAGAAACTGTCCTGTACATAGTGACTGGCTTGTCTCTTTCTATTGTGTTTTGGCAGACGTCTTTTAAGTGTGTAATCTCTGGATCACATGTTAATAAATCATTTCACCATGTGTTTTTTTTTTAACAGAAACATAATTATTTGCCAAAATCCTCTTTTATTGTAAGTTTAATCATTTTCTTTATATGTTCTTTTGCTTAATCTTATAAGAAGTCCTTGCGTGGAAAATGTTTTAGACAGACTGTAAATGTTATATGCTGAATATTTTTATTTAATTCATTGCACAAACGACAGAGATATGAGTTTAAGATGACATCAGATTGTATATCATCAGCGAGGGGAAGAAAAACAAGGCATGCACCAAGAATTATGTCAAATCGATGCTCTGTTTTGTAGCCTTCTGCACAGCAATGCTCATTTATTTCTTGTGGAAGCCTTCAGCTCATTGTTTCTTGCCAAACACCTCTCAGTCTTAAGCATTTGTTTTGCTGAAGGCATGTATTATGGCATAAAGATGTTATTTTGAGATCATTTTGTCTGTGATTCTTTTATGCAGGCTGTGATAAAGCATAGGCATAGTGACATCTATTTGGCAAATGAAAACCCAAACGTGTATCACCAGCGTTTGGAGTTGCAGATGAAAAAGGTGGGACCACTGACACCCAATTTAATGACTTAATTCAAGGTGCCTTTAGGATTCAGCCAGCCGTCTGTGGAGAATTTACTTTGGTTTAATAGGTAAAAGGAGAATCCCAACAAAGCATACATCTGTTTGTATTTATTTGATATATTTGTCTGAGAAGAAAGTAGACCTGGCATTTATGGGTTTAGAAGTGTTCGGAACAGGAATGTTATGAAGGTGTTAAGAATGGAACATTTTATTTTACATATATGCTACATTTTAAGAATTTATTGCACTGTCAATATGTCAAAAGCTTTTTTTAACTTTTTTTGAATAAAATGTCAAATCATCATTTACATACTGATTATCCATTCTCTCAGAAGCTGATAAATGTATTAAATATCTAGATTTAGCATTATGACATATTCGCCATGTATTCATTCCGAGTTCATTATAATTCTCTCATAGAGATGTCAAGCTAAATTTGATCTCTCCTATTTATTTGGTTTTGCGAGAAGTGGGTATGCATCTTATAATTTAGATTGATATTATTTTTGGAAGGTTTTATGTTTAATTGCACAGGTTTAGAAGTGTCTGTGTTCACAATCACATCTTAAACTATAACCATGTTAATTTTGTCTAATATTTATTTTCAAATGGATAGTGATGGATTCATGAGAATGTAAGAGTCTTGATGTTTCACACTTTTATAGTCTAATATCAAATTCTTCACCCCTAATTTACATTGAAAATTTAAACATTGTTTTGTATTATTGTAAGGTTAGTCGGTTAAGATTCACAATAAATGAAATATATGAATATATTTTTATGAGGATATTTTGTAGATGACCTAGCCTTTCGTTGTGTCTCATCTATGTATGTGTATTAGAAGAAGCTTGGATTTTAAAAAATCTGTGAAGAAAAAATGTACTTGAATGTGTAGTGGAGACAGAACGTTTTGATCATTTTAGTTGTCATAATATGACCCCTTTTAATTTACCTTTTACAGTATTATTCTTTAAACATGTTAAATTTATGTTTTGTGAAGGTGACGAGCTTTCTTGTTGGAAAGAAAAAGGTTTTATTATTTACTGAACACAGCTCTGCTGCCTTTCATGTGGCACATGTATAGGCTTTTTTATTAAATGTAAATATAGATTTTTGGATCACAGCAATTCAAAAAGGCTTTGACATTTTATTGTTTATGAGTAAATATACAAGTGAAAGTGTATACAAACAATATACTATATTTACTCATCTGTATCTCATATTATGATTGCATTCTGCTCGTGTATTCAACTTGTTTTAACGGCAGCATGACCACTGTATGTGAAACTGTACATACTGTACTTTAAACTATTGTGCAATATCACAATTGTATTTACTCCTGGGGGCATATTTTTTACCTTTTGTTATGATGTTGACAAGTCAGGAATGAATAGTACAATACTTTTTATATTTAGAACAACTCAGTTCTCGACTGGCTGTTTAACGTGAGATATTTGTACTGACCTCTTTTCATCCATCTCATTACTGTGTGAGGCCTGATTGCAAAATAAGAGAATTCCTCATTAATGTGGCTATTCTTATGGGAAGGGAATAAAAAGAAGTACCTAACAAATTTTTGTCGTCGTTTTTGTTTTTTTTTCAATGTCAACTACAGTCATATGCAGTGTTGGGGGTAACGCCTTACAAGTAACGCGAGTTACGTACTTTTTTCAAGTAACTAGTAAAGTAACACATTACTTTTTTATTTGCAAGAAAATATTCGTCATCTTTTCCTTAATAAAATGCTTGCTACGGATGCGAAAACGCAGAAAATCTTACCTGATCCGACTTTTTTTTTTTGATGACGGACGAAAGTTTCGGAGGCAGTGTGTAAACGTGATTGACACAACGTGACGTCGTATTTGTTTTTTAACATGCAAAATTTTCGGAAGAAAATTTCGGACTCAGTGCAATTACCTTTTATTTGCTTAAAATTTAACTTTTTAGCCTATATTAAAAACAAACAAGCAAGTGCACTGCCCAGATGTAAAAAGTAATGTAACGCATTACTTTACATAAAAAAGTAACTACGTAACGTAATTAGTTACTCTTTTAGGGAGTAACGCAATATTGCATATATGTATATGCATTACTTTTAAAAGAACCTTTCCCCAACACTGCTCATATGTGACCCAAAACCAGTCTTAAGTAGCAGGTATTTTTGTAGCAATAGCCAGAAATACATTGTATGTTTTTTACAGTCTGTGGTCAAAAATAAGGATTTTTATTTCATGCCAAAAACCATTAGGATATTAAGTAAAGATCCTATTCCACGAAGATATTTTGTAAATTTCCGTAACTATATCAAAACCTAATTCGTGATTAGTAATAAGAACATTTGGACAACTTTAAAGGCGATTTTCTCAATGTTTTGATTTTTTTAACCCTCAGATTCCAAATGCTTCAGATGCCAAATATTATCCTATCCTAACAAACCATACAATAATGGAAAGCTTATTTAAAAAAAAAAAAAAATTCACTCTTATTACTGGTTTTGTGGACCGGGTCACTTAGATGGGAATATTTATGAGTTGATTATTGAGTTGTCCTATAAAGTTACATAACCAGACATCCCTATATTTGCATAAACTTGAGACAACTAAACGTGTTTTATAAAATGGATACTGCCTGCGTAACACAAGAATACATAAAGACACATGTTGGATGTCGGTACTCTATACTATGCATATGAAAAGTCCATAATCATTTAAAAACTATGGGTCTCTTATGTTGACACGTTGTGATGACTCTTATGAAACGGAATTTAGTCAGCTGCCAGAGCATCTCGGCTGCGTTTACAGCATTTACAGATTTGCAACAAAATGCGTCCTGTATTCGAATGTTTTCAATTTATGGGACACAGACCAGCCTGGTAAGATTAGCCTAAATGTTTTTAAGTAGTTTTTGCGAGGACATGTCAATTAGAACATATAGTTACAGAAATAAGAAACGATTTATGTGAACAGGTCACTGTTTTACTTAAAACTGCACTGACTACGTCGATGTCAGATATGGGTTTAGCTTATTTTTCGTTGCTCGTTTCGTTTTATTGGGTGTCAGCT
This sequence comes from Cirrhinus molitorella, assembly GCA_033026305.1. Lineage (NCBI taxonomy): Eukaryota > Metazoa > Chordata > Actinopteri > Cypriniformes > Cyprinidae > Cirrhinus > Cirrhinus molitorella. The sequence continues at coordinate 15,810,925 of CM065140.1, read as the reverse complement.
GTTCCTTTTCGGTGTCAGTTACGGTGGAGATCGAAGTTACCAGCCACTTGCTTTAAGTGCTGTAACTAAAAACAATGTAGATGTGTGTTCATATTACATATGTGACCCTGGACCACAAAAAAGGGTCATTGTTTTGAAATTTCAGCTACTGAAAGTTGAAAAAATAAGCTTTCCATATGGTTTGTTAGGATAAGACAGTATTTGGCTGAGATACAATTATTTGAAAATCTGGAATCTGAGGGTGCAAAAATCTAAATATTGAGAAAATCACCTTTAAAGTTGTCCAAATTAAGTGTCCAAATGAAGAAGAATGCATATTACTAATCAAAAAATTACGTTTTGATATTTTTACGGTAGAACATAAGGCACATATATTTGATTGAGGTTTTATTAAGAACATTTTGATGGTGTTTTAAGGTACCATTCAAAAGTTTGGGTTCAGTAGTTATAAACTATAATTAACTGTATAATTAATATACAAGTGTAAGTCTTAATCTATAATAGACTAAGTCTTTTTAATGTCACTAAATGGGTCTTTAAAACATCAAGCAGCGAGATTAAATGTAAATAACTTTTTTAACTACTGCAGATACCTTGCTGAAGTGGTTGGGAACTACAGTGACCCTACAGCACTGCTCAAAAGCAACCTGATTTTGATCCATATCCTTTACAGTCAGCACAAAGATTCAGCAATAATGCCACGATCAAAGGAAATTCCAGAAGATGTCAAAGAGAAGGTCATTTTTTATCACACGTCTGGTAAGGGTTACAAAGTCATTTCTAAAATTATGGGACTGCATCGATCCACTGTCAGAACTATAATTTCCAAATGGAAAACACATGGAACAGTGATGAACCTTCCCAGGAGTGGTCGGCCCACAAAAATTTCACCACGGACACAACGCAAAATCATCCAGGAAATCATAAAGAAACCTGAAATAACGTCCAAGGAACTGCAGGCTTCTCTTGCTGCAGCTAAAGTCAAAGTTCATGACTCTACAATCAGACGGAGACTGGGCCAAATTAGAAAAGGCGAGATGGTATCAAAGCGAAAAACTCTGCCGAAAAAGAACATGCATGCTTGTGTCTTGTTACAAAATAATCTGCAGGACGATTCCCAAGTTTTTGAGGAAAATCTTTTAAAAACCGAAGTGGCAGAAGTGGAAGTCTCTATCTGATAAGCGACCCATCATGTCCAGTGTAAAACCAAGTATTTTGTATCTGTATTTACTTCTGGTGACATATTTTTACATTTTTGCTTTGTCAGGTGTGAGTAGTACAGTACCTTGACTCACTGTATAAGGCCTGACTGAACAATAAGATAAATACTCAACTATATTACTGTTCCTATGCAAAGGCAATAAAACAAGGTAAAACATGCATGTCAAATAATTGTTTTGTGCTTTGTTTGAAATTCAGCTACATTTGTTATGACTTAAACTGGATTATTGTCAAGTTTAAGTGTTTTAGCAGAACTGTTACATTGGTTTAAGTCATAGTTCACCCGAAAATTAAAGTTCTGTTATCGTTTACTCACCCTCAAGTTGTTCCAAACCTGTATGAAACTTAAGAGAAAAAGAAAGGACAGAAGCCAACAAGACACAACAACACTTAAAGAGGGTTTGCACTTGCATCACCCAGACTTGAAAGTAAACAATTACAGCATGGTTTTGCACGGTTAATGTACTAAATATGCGAAAAAATGTGTGGAAGCGGCTAAATTATATAGAGAAGGACTTAGTGAGTAGTAAAGGGTGCAATATTTTGACAAACTAAAGTTATTTGGTGGTAAAGATACATACAAGCAGTATTAATTAAGATATTAACCTAATATTTCACCTCTCTGACCGAAAATGATTCTTGTCTTTGGACTCCTTGCCTCCTGGTTCAGTTTGGCCAACCACAAACACCTTTTGTTCCTCAGACAATTTTTTGCACTCCTCTACTTGATTTGTTTTACCTTTTGTCAGTCTGTAGTTCTCCAAATGTTTGTCTCAGTCTGACCAATTAGTACAGACCAAAACATGACAGTAATTGACCATTTTCAGCAGTGATAATCAGCAAAATATGCAAGTTCTGTTTGGTTAATTGTCATTGTTTATGTTCACTGCCGCCAATATGGCTGACTGATTTCACGACGCGTTGTGAAAACGCTATAAAGAAGAGGGAAAGGACAGCTTTTGAAGGAGTTAAAGGTGTATTCAATAAAAGGTAGAAAATGAGTAAAAATGTTTTTCCAAGAAAACAACTGAAAAGCTGAACACAAGAGGTCGCTGTATTTTCTCTGAGCTGTGGCGTATGACGCTTCAATCGCTCTACGGAATTCCTATCACAATAATCTCCAGCTGCAGAGAGCAAAGACTTCAATACCTCATACAGCGCTGCATTGCAAACGGGTAAGATTAAATACGTATCAACCACTCGGGGTTCAGGATGATATACACCTAGCAATGGGTATTTGACCGAAGAAGTGGCCGTTTTGCACAATACATCAAAAGCTTTGCTACGCTAGAGGAGTTAGTGAATAATATATGTTGTTTGTTGCATGTCAGACGTTTACTTTGCGTTAATATGCTATATGCGTCACTTTACCAGGTTCCTGAAGCTAACCAGCACTGCTGTAGTCTAAAAAGCATTCGTACATTTTTTTGATGCAGCCCGCAATGATTTAACGTCAATGCAAAAAGTAGAAAAATGGACTCACATTTCCCATTAATTTTCTTTGTCTTCACCCCCCTGGAAACATAAGAAATGCCTATGTGTTATTTTTTACCCTAAATATATACCCTAATTCTTTTTTGTTGTCACTTTAGTAGATAAAATGGTCAACAGACAGAATTGGAATTTAGTTTGCTGTGAATATGCCACAGTTATCCCACATTTCGGTCAGAAAGTCTAGCCTTAAATAAAAAGGTTAAAGGTGACCGGACACAAGCAGTTTGACGTTCACAATCTGATTTCAGTACAATACCCATAATCTGAAGTCCGTGTCCTCTTCATCAAATCTGCATCGCTTAATTGTTACCATAAACTGGTATAAAACTTTTATTATTTGCTTTCTCGCAGATGCTTTGTGTTTGGGCTCTGCTGTAACCCTGGATCATCCTGTGAAGATTCATCAAATGCATAATGCCACGATCAAGTGAACTTCCTGAAGAGTTCAAAGAGAAGGTCATTTTGTACCATAAAGCAGGTAAAGGATACAAATCCATTTCGAAGATTATGGGAGTTCACCGCTCCACAATCAGATCCATAATCTGCAAGTGGAAAATGCTGGGAACAGTGATGAATCTTCCTAGGAGTGGTCGACCGTCTAAAATCTCTCCACTGGCGCAACGTAAAATCATCCAGGAAGTTGCAAAAAACCCTGAAGTAACATCTAAAGAGATGCAGGCTGTTCTTGCATTATCTGAAGTCAAAGTTCATGAATCCACGATCAGGAAGAGACTGGACCGAATCAGGCATCACGAGAGAGTATCAAGGCGAAAATCACTACAGAAAAAGAAGAAAATAAATGCTCATCTCTTGTTGGAGCAGAAGCTACAAGAAGACGCTCAAGTTTCTGAGGAAAATATTGTAAAGACAGAAGTGGCAGAAGTGGAAGTTTTTATTTTATAAAGAAACAGGCTTACAACAATCCACGGCAAAAATATGTTGCCACCGGTGTTACACTTCTAATAGGCTTTATTTTGCACTTGTATTTAATTCTGCCACCATTTTCTTTTTTGTGTATTCCCGTCAGGCATGAATAGTTATATATTTTATGTATATATAACAAATCTATAATTTTGTTCTCACTGAAGTGGTTCTGTGCAGTAATATTTTGTGTAGTAATATTTTTGTTCATCTCATTGTATGAGGCCTGACAACCAAACAAGAGAAAATGTTTATCAAAATTACTAATATAAACAAAAAATAAACCTTGCATGTAAAATGTTTGTCATATCAGTTACTGGGATTATGACTGGTGGACTAAAATGGAACATCTGTATAAAAAAAGTCTATGAAGAAATCATGTTTCAAGTTCTAGTGGAAACATTACATAGAATGCAAATATAGTGTACAGTGTATTTGCCCTCAACCTGATTTCTTCTGCTTTTTTTTTTTTTTGTGTGTGTGTATTTCTTACAATATAAAACAAAAGCAACCTGAGTTATAACATAGAGTTTATATTTTTTAATTGAAGCAACAAACGTTTAAAAATGTAAAATCTTGTTGTGCTACCTTTAGCTGCGATAACTTTTAACTAAAGATAACTTGAGATCTGTCTTTCACAGTGCTATGGTGGAATTTTAAAATACTCATTTTTGCAGAACTGTTCTATTTCAGTTTAGTTGTAAGGGTTTTTCAGCATGAACTGCATGTTTAAGGTCCTGCTACAGAAACTAATTTGGGTTTACTTTTTTCTCTTTTTTACTTTGAGCCATTCAGGGGTTTGCTTAGTTGTGCTTTGCATCCTTGTCTTGCTGAATAATCCAGTTGTGCTTGAGCTCAATTTTCCTAGATTTTCTTCTATAATTTTCTGGTAGAGAACTGAAATCAGCAAAGCATCCCCTCAGCAGCACATTGCCACCAACATACACTCTTAAAATAAAGGAGAGATTAAGGGGAGCTTATGAAAATAGAGGTAGCTTATGAAAATAGGTAGAAAATTAGTAAAAAACATTTGTAAAAAATTATTTTTTCTAAGAAATCAACTGAAAAGTCAAGCGCCTTGGAATTGTTGTAGACAACGGGGGATCAAAAATGTTGATGTAACTTGCTTTAGAGAACAACGAGGGTCGCTGTATCTCTCAGTGAACACTAGAGGTCGCTGTATTTTCTCTGTGCTGTGACGTATGACGCTTTACAGCGCATGGTAGTTAGTGCCCTTTTTTCAAATAATGCTTCTTACCTTTTCTGTTTTGTCTGTTTTCCAAGTTATTGTTATATAATAAATAAAGAAATAACATTTTACTTGTTTGTAATTTATATGGCCACTCAGACCGCTCACTCATCCAGATAATATGCTCAACATAGCACCGGATAGTTTCTGTTCTGTGATAAATTATGACACTATTTATATCCAGATGCACACTTTACCAGGAATAAATGAAACAGTCCGGTTGAAGCATAAACTCAATACAACAACGCAATCCTGATCCAATAGGAATAAAGCCATTCATCTGAGTCATCTCTTGTTTAATATGTATTATATTATTTTAATATGTATTTCCCAGGGCACATTATACACAACGTAAATTTACGCCATCATGCAGGGCTGCAAACTTTTGTGTTTAGCTTGGACTGAGAATTCCCACACCACCCGCCCCCCAAGAAGATTTATTATTTTATTTTATTTTTTATTATTATTATTATTATTATTTATTTATTTATATATATATATATATATATTTTTTTTTTTTTTTTTTTTTTTTTTTGACATTTTACAGTTAAATGCACTTTGAGAGTTTTAAATAATTACAATCCAGGTTCAATTAAAAATTACCTATAATACAGATTCTGTGTGCAAAGTAAACAAAGAAAAAAGCTAAATAGACTTGTTCTTGAGGTTTAAAGGGGACTCAATCCTCTTTTTGTTGTTGTTGTTGTTACATTTACATTTACATTTAGGCATTTGGCAGACGCTTTTGTCCAAAGCGACATACAGTTGGGAGAACATAGAGCGATTCTTCTTAAGGAGACAAACAGACACAGGCAGTGCTATAATACCAGATTTCAAGTGGTGCTTCAGACAAGTACAAGCTAGAAAGGGAAGGAATAAAGAGATTAATTTTTTTTTTTTTTTTTTTTTTTATGGTAACAGCAAATAGAGTTGAAAGAGATGAGTTTTAAGCTGTCGCTTGAAGCTTGTCAGGGAATCAGCATTCCGGATAGGGGTAGGAAGATCGTTCCACCAGCCAGGAACAGTAAAAGAGAATGTTCTGGATAGTGATTTAGCACCTCTCTGTGATGGAACCACAAGGCGTCGCTCACTAGCAGATCTCAGAGTTCTGGAGGGGGTGTAGATTTGCAATAGCGAGTGCAGATAAGCAGGTGCAGTAGCTGTGGTTGTCCTATATGCAAGCATCAGAGTCTTGAACTTGATACGAGCTGCAATTGGGAGCCAGTGCAAGGAGATAAAGAGAGGTGTAACATGGGCTCTTTTGGGCTCGTTGAAGACCAGCCATGCTGCTGCATTCTGAATCATTTGTAGAGGTTTGATTGTGCATGATGGAAGACCAGTCAAAAGAGCATTGCAGTAGTCCAGTCTGGAGATGACAAGGGCCTGGACAAGAAGTTGTGTAGCCTGCACTGTTAGAAAGGGCCTGATCTTTCTGATGTTGTGCAAAGCAAACCTGCAAGATCGAGTAGTCTTTGCAATATGATCTTTGAAAGACAGCTGGTCATCAAAGATGACACCCAGATTCCTGATTGAGTTTGAAGAAGTGATTGTGGAAGAGCCCAGCTGGATGGTGAACCCATGCTGTAAGTTTGGAGTGCAAGGAAAAACAAGAAGCTCAGTTTTTGCCAAGTTAAGCTGGAGGTGATGTTCTTTCATCCACGTTGAGATGTCCACCAAGCAGCCTGAGATCCGTGCAGGTACTGTTGGATCATCTGGTTGAAATGAAAGATGGAGTTGTGTGTCGTCAGCATAGCAATGGTAGGAGAAGCCATGTGACTCTATGATGGGACCCAGTGATGTTGTGTATATGGAGAAGAGGAGAGGACCTCTCCTCCCCTGTTGTTGTTGTTGTGATATAGTGTCTCAATCTCACACTGGTGAATTTGGAAACCTACCAAATTAGAATACAATGATAATAATCATTTTATATTACTATACCTATGACAGTAATATTGGAAAGCAATTCTGTAAAATACATGAAAATTTGTATTTCACAGGTATATTATTTCACCTTATTCTATAGAGAAATTGCAATACTTTTGTCCTAATTTTTGCACTTGCAAGCAGAGCCTAAAACTTTTTGCCACATCTACCATTTTAATCATGATACAAACAAAATTTTCTGGTGATTTACGAAAAATGTATCGGCCATAAATTTCTTCCTGCCATTAAAGCAGTTTTAGCAGTTGCTGCTACTACAACAACTAAACACATTTAATAAAAAAAAAAATAATATTATTAAAATTAGAACCAAACACTGCATTTTAATTACGATACAAAAAAAGATGTTACACACATGTAGCATGAGCAGTTTTTAAATTAGATTTTATAATTGCAACATTTGAAGCAAAAACAGAACGTTCTGACTAACTTGAACGCAATGGCCAATCACAGGTGTTCAAGAAATAAACAGATATGTCTGTGATTGGCTACATTGCTCAGCGCTACGAAAACACGTTGTAAATCTGTTTTGCCAATATCTTATTAATACAGTTTTAACTGAGGGTGCTTTTGACTGCGTGAGAAAATATATGTATGACATGAGTCTCACGCTGAATGCGTGAGAGTTGGCAGCCCTGTTTAATAATAATGCAAAGGAGAGCAAGTAGATAATAATAATAATAATAATAATAATAATAATCGCGAAAAAAGGTCACAGTAAAAATAAAAAAAAATAAGCAAATTTCTGTGCAAAAAGTGCACAATAAAGTGATCAGAATGCAATGTAATTTAGCTGGCATTTAGTCTCGTTCATGCACGCATCACGACAGGCAGAAATGTGTTATTCATTAATACATACTGTATGATAATCCGACAGCAAAAATAAAATACAACAAATAACATTTAACAACAATAATGTGCTTACCTTTGTCTTGTGTGTTATCGGACAGAACTACAACATATTTTTCATGAAGTGCACATTTTAGAACATATTGTAGAAATATTGCACAGTCAAAAATGTTCATGTCCAGCAGCTGTCAATGCCAAGTATACCAGAGTGGTCTGGGCGGTTTAAAAGATGTTCTGATGCAGCACAGTATCGTATATATATATAGTCCCATATTCAATTTTGATTTTTAATTAACTTTATTCAACTGTTCTCTTATTTCAGTTACAAATATATATTTCGAAGTCTTCTATTCATATCTCACCAAGTGTAATCCACGTTGTGAGATTTGAGTCACAGACTTTTTCCACAATCACTTAATAAAATAAAATGAATGAATGAATGAATATATAGCTGCCCTTTATAGCGCCAAAACCCCATCACTCACGTCATCACATCTCGCCAACATAAAAGATGGTAAATTGATTGACAGGTCTCTGTTAAACTGAACCAATGGAAAAAATCAGTTGATGACTGCTGCACTACACATTATTTTACTGTGATACTTTAAGCTCTGACATATTAAAATAACATGACTAATAATAAAAGCGAAGAAAACAGCAGCTGATTGGGCCACTTTTAATTATTTAAAAGCATCCCAAATTTTGTCTACCCGCCCAATGTGTTAGCCTTATTCTCCGGTCCAATACTATCAAAACAAGCCCAATTAAGCTGCAACCCGCACAATCTGGCAACACTGATCCGGAAACCAGAAACACGGAAGTGTGAAAGAGGCTCATCATCAGCTGCAGAAGGCAAATACTTCAACACCGTTTAGAGCGCTGCATTGCACACGGGTAAGATTGAATACATGCCAGTCAGTCAGGTTTCAGGATAATATACACCTAGTAATGGATATTTGACCGAAGAAGTGGCCGTTTTACACAATACATCAAAAGCTATGCCACGCTAGAGGATTTAGTGAATAAAATACGTTGTTTGTTGCATGTCAGTTGTTTATTTTGCATTAATATGTTCTGTGCGTCACTTTACCAGGTACCAGCACTGCATCTGTCTTAAAAGCATTCATACATTTTTTTTTTCATATTTTTTTATTATTATTATTATTATTATTTGATCCAGCCTAGAGTAATTCAGTGCAAAAGAAGAGAAATGTGACTCACCATTACTTAAATTTTCTTTGTTTTGGCCCTTCTGATAACATAAGAAAAGCCTACGTGTTAAGTGTTAACATTTTTTTTTTTTTACCTTAATTATTTTTTGTTTAGCTTAAATTATCACTTTACCAGACAAAATGGTCAACAGACAGAATTGACTGAGCTGTGAATATGCCACAACTATCCTACATTAATGAATGTTGGCTATTAGGTCAGAAAGTCTAGAGTTGAGCTAAGAAATTTAAAGGTAATCAGACTCGAGGAGTTTAACGTTCACAGTCTATTTTCAGTACAATACCCATAATCTGAAGTAAAGGTCAGTGTTCTCTTCAACAAATTTGCATTATGGTGTAAAACTTTTATTATTTACTTTCTCATAGCTGTTTGTGTTTGGGCTCTGCTGTAACCCTGGATCTTCCTGTGAAGGTTCATCAACTGCATAATGCCACGAGCAGGTGAACTTCCTGAAGAGTTCAAAGAGAAGGTCATTTTGTACCATAAGGCAGGTAAAGGATACAAATCCATTTCGAAGACTATGGGAGTTCACTGCTCCACAGTCAGAGCCATAATCCGCAAGTGGAAAATTCTGGGAACAGTGATGAATCTTCCTAGGAGTGGTCGACCATCTAAAATCTCACCATTAGCGCAACGTAAAATTATCCGGGAAGTTGCAAAAAACCCTGAAGTAACATCTAAAGAGATGCAGGCTGTTCTTGCATCGTCTGGAGTCAAAGTTCATCAAGCCACGATCAGGAAGAGACTGGACCGAATTAAGCATCGTGAGAGAGTATCAAGGCGAAAATCACTACAGAAGAAAAAGAAAATAAATTCTCATCTCTTGTTGGAGCAAAAGCTACAAGAAGACGCTCCAGTTTTTGAGGAAAATCTTGTAAAGACAGAAGTGGCAGAAGTGGAAGTTTTGATTCCATAAAGTAACAGGCTTACAACAATCCACTGTAAAAACTTGCTGTCAGCCTTGTTGCTTTTCTTATAGGCTTTATTTCGTACTTGTATTTAATTATGACACCCTTTTTTACTTTAATTGCTGTGTCAGGCATGAATAGTTACATATTTTTATGCATTTATAATATGTATCATTTTGTTTACTCACTAAAGTGGTTCTGTGCAATAAGACAGATGCAGTAATATTTTTGTTCATCTCATTGTATGAGGCCTGACAGCAAAACGAGAAATGTTCATCAGTATTACTATTATAAATAAGTAATAAACAAACCATGCATGTAAAATGTCATCATATCAATTACTTGGGTTATAACTGGGTTGGGGCATTGAGTGGAAGATCTGTGGAAAAGTGTATGAAGTCATGTTTGAAGTTTTAGTGGAAACATTACATAGACTGCAAATATAATGTACGGTGTTGTGAAAATGTGTTATATTTTATGTGGGAATTATATTTTGCGACCTGAGTAAAACATACAGTTTATATTTTTATTTTTCTATTGAAGCAAAAACAAGAGTTCCTACACCTATCAACCATGTGGAAAAACTTACATTTAAAATCTTCTTGTGCTATCTTTAGCAGTAATATCTTAAACACTTCAGATAACTGAAGATCTGTCTTTCATAGCGCTATGGTGGAATTTTAAACCACTCGTTTTTGCAGAACTGCCCCCCCACAGCAGCACATTGCCACCAGCATATCATGTTCTTTTTGTGGAGTTCAGAATTTGGTTTATGCCAGATCAAACAGGACCCCTGTCTTCCAAACAGTTCGACTTTTGACACAGTGGATTGTGGAGCCATGACCTTCATTGATGCAAGGAGAGGCCTGCAGTTCCTTCAATTATGTCCTTGTGACTTTTCTGGGTGAGTCATTGCTGTGGTCTTGGAGGAATTGTGGAAGGTCGGCCACTTCTGAGCTGGTTTGCTACTGTGCTAATTTTTTTTGTTTGGAAATAATGGCTATCGAACACGTTTTACAGTACTGTGTCCACCTTATTTTTCCCATAAAAGTGGGCCATTTGTAAATTGAATGTGTCTGTTCTCCGGTCTCATCCTTTTCCAGCTGTTTTTATATGTACAAAACAGCTTGTTCTGCTGCTTGATATTGCAAACTGTCTTAATTACACTGAAAAAAATTATAATTCAACACTTTTGTTTTTGCCCCCATTTTTCATGAGCTGAACTCAAAGATCGAAGTCTTTTTTCTATGTACACAAAAGGCCTATTTCTCTCAAACATTGTTCACAAATCTGTCTAAATCTGTGTTAGTGAGCACTTCTCCTTTGCCGAGATAATCCATCCACCTCACAGGTGTGGCATATCAAGATGCTGATTAGACAGCATGATTATTGTACAGGTGTTTTAGGCTGGCCACAATACAAGGCCACTCTAAAATGTGCAGTTATATCACACAGCACAATGCCACAGATGTCGCAAGTTATGCTGATTGCAGGAATGTCCACCAGAGCGGTTGCCCGTGAGTTGAATGTTCATTTCTCTACCATAAGCCGTCTCCAAAGGCGTTTCAGAGTATTAGGCAGTACATCCAACTGGCCTCACAACCGCAGACCACATGTAACCACACCAGACCGGGACCTCCACATCCAGCATCCTCACCTCCAAGATCGTGTGAGACCAACCACCCGGACAGCTGTTGCAACAATTGGTCAAACTGTCAGAAATCGTCTCAGGGAAGCTCATCTGCATGCTCGTTGTCCTCATCGAGGTCTCGACCTGACTGCAGTTCGTCGTTGTAACCGACTTGAGTGGGCAAATGCTCACATTTGATGGTGTCTGGCACTTTGGAGAGGTGTTCTCTTCATGGATGACTCACGGTTTCACTGTACTGACGCCCATTGTTGTGCCATTCATCCATGACCATCATCTCATGTTGCAGCATGATAATGCATGGCCCCATGTTGCAAAAAATCTGTACAATTCCTGGAAGCTGAAAACATCCCAGTTCTTGCATGGCCAGCATACTCACCGGACATGTCATCCATTGAGCATGTTTGGGATACTCTGGATCGCCATGTACAACAATGTGTTCCAGTTCCTGACAATATCCAGCAACTTCGCACAACCATTAAAGAGAGTGGATCAACATTCCACAGGCCACAATCAAAAACCTGATCAACTCTATGAGAAGGAGATGTGTTGCATTGCGTGAGGCAAATGGTGGTCACACCAGATTATGTCTGGTTTTCAGACCCACCCCCAGTAAATTTTACAGTTTACTGCACTTTTTTATTCTTTCCATTATTTCCCTAGTGGCAATTAATGGTAGAAAAGAGTGAGGATAGATCAGATTTAGTAACTGAAATTCTTGTTGAACTAAATCGGGTGGTTAAAATGGGAAATATAGTGGGATGTTAGTGGATTTTGTGAATAAGTGGAATGAAAAGGCTGATGGGATGGAAAAGAAAGCTAAACACAAGAATGAATTTGAGTTGAGAGTGATGTATGGAAGAGATGAGTCCAAAAATATTCAGGAAAAAAAATACTACAGTCGTGACCAAAAGTTTTGAGAATTACATAAATATTGGAAATTGGAAAAGTTGCTGCTTAAGTTTTTATAATAGCAATTTGCATATACTCCAGAATGTTATGAAGAGTGATCAGATGAATTGCATAGTCCTTCTTTGCCATGAAAATTAACTTAATCCCGAAAAAAACTTTCCACTGCATTTCATTGCTGTCATTAAAGGACCTGCTGAGATCATTTCAGTAATAATCTTGTTAACTCAGGTGAGAATGTTGACGAGCACAAGGCTGGAGATCATTATGTCAGGCTGATTGGGTTAGAATGGCAGACTTGACATGTTAAAAAGAGGGTGATGCTTGAAATCATTGTTCTTCCATTGTTAACCATGGTGACCTGCAAAGAAACGCGTGCAGCCATCATTGCGTTGCGTAAAAATGGCTTCACAGGCAAGGATATTGTGGCTACTAAGATTGCACCTAAATCAACAATTTATAGGATCATCAAGAACTTCAAGAAAAGAGGTTCAATTCTTGTTAAGAAGGCTTCAGGGCATCCGAGAAAGTCCAGCAAGCGCCAGGATCGTCTCCTAAAGAGGATTCAGCTGCGGGATCGGAGTGCCACCATTGCAGAGCTTGCTCAGGAATGGCAGCAGGCAGGTGTGAGCGCATCTGCACGCACAGTGAGGCGAAGACTTTTGGAAGATGGCCTGGTGTCAAGAAGGGCAGCAAAGAAGCCACTTCTCTCCAAAAAAAAAACTTCAGGGACAGATTGATCTTCTGCAAAAAGTATGGCGAATGGACTGCTGAGGACTGGGGCAAAGTTATATTCTCAGATGAAGCCTCTTTCCGATTGTTTGGGGCATCTGGAAAAAGGCTTGTCCGGAGAAGAAAAGGTGAGCGCTACCATCAGTCCTGTGTCATGCCAACAGTAAAGCATCCTGAGACCATTCATGTGTGGGGTTGCTTCTCATCCAAGGGAGTGGGCTCACTCACAATTTTGCCCAAAAACACAGCCATGAATAAAGAATGGTACCAAAACACCCTCCAACAGCAACTTCTTCCAACAATCCAACAACAGTTTGGTGAAGAACAATGCATTTTCCAGCACGATGGAGCACCGTGCCATAAGGCAAAAGTGATAACTAAGTGGCTCGGGGACCAAAACGTTGAAATTTTGGGTCCATGGCCTGGAAACTCCCCAGATCTTAATCCCATTGAGAACTTGTGGTCAATCCTCAAGAGGCGGGTGGACAAACAAAAACCCACTAATTCTGACAAACTCCAAGAAGTGATTATGAAAGAATGGGTTGCTATCAGTCAGGATTTGGCCCAGAAGTTGATTGAGAGCATGCCCAGTCGAATTGCAGAGGTCCTGAAAAAGAAGGGCCAACACTGCAAATACTGACTCTTTGCATAAATGTCATGTAATTGTCGATAAAAGCCTTTGAAACATATGAAGTGCTTGTAATTATATTTCAGTACATCACAGAAACAACTGAAACAAAGATCTAAAAGCAGTTTAGCAGCAAACTTTGTGAAAACTAATATTTGTGTCATTCTCAAAACTTTTGGCCACGACTGTATTATGGCAGAAAGGGAAGAAGAGGGGAATAAAGGCAGACATTATTTTGCAATACAGCCAACACTAAAGTGCTCATCAATCACAAATTTAGAGAGGATGGATAGAGTGGTGATTACTAGGTTAACACTGGGGCGTTGTGCACTGAATTATGGGGTGGCAAGCATCCAGATGGCAGATGATTATGTGGAGAAGTGGAAACTGTGAAACATGTAGTAATGGAGTGTGTTATTCATCAAGCTGCAAGAATTATCATGTTTTCTAAACTGTTGGAATCCGGAGTTTCATCTTTATCTTTAAAATCAATTTTTAATAACAAGGACTATGAAACAACAACATAGGTTGTTGTAACATTTTTTACACCTCACTGGACTTTATGAGAGAATCTACAGTCATGGCCAAAAGTTTTGGCAGTGAAATAAATTTTGTTTTGCAAAGTTTACTACTTCAGCATTCATATTTTTTTCCACATGTTTCTATGGTATACTGAAAAACAATGATAAGCATATTATAAGTTTTAAAAGATTTTATTGGCAAAAAATTGTAATGAGTCAATATTTACAGTGTTGACCCTTGTTCTTCATAACCTTTGTAATTTGCTCTGGCATGCTGGATATTAGCTTCTGGGTCAAATCCTGACTGATGCCGATCCATTCTTGCCATATTAGTTCTCGGAGTTGACCACAATTTGTGGGCTTCTGCTTGCCCACTTGCCTTTTGAGGACTGACCACAGGTTCTCAATGGGGCTGAGATCCGGGGAGTTGCCTGGCCAAGGATCCAAAATTTCAATGTCATGATCTTCGAGCCACTTCTTTATCACTCTTGCTTTGTGACATGGTGCTCCATCATGCTGAAAAATGCACGGATCATTACCAAATTGCTCATGGATCGTTGGAAGAAGCCCCACACATGGATGGTCTCAGGATGTTTCACTGTTGGCACAACACAGGACTCATGGTAGCGTTCACCTTTTCTTCTCCGAACAACTGATTTTCCAGATGTCCCAAACAGTCGGAAGGGAGCTTCATCAGAGAAAATAAATTTGCGCCAGTCTTCTGCTGTCCAAGCCTTGTACTTCCTGCAGAATTTTAGTTTGTCCTTGAGGTTTTTCTTGGAGAGAAGTGGCTTCTTTGCTGCCCTTCTTGACACCAGTCCATTGTCCAAAAGTCTTGGCCTCACTGTGCGTGCAGATGCTCTCAAACCCACCTGTTGCCATTCTTAAGCCCCGGTCAGACTACACGATTTTTTTGTCGGTTACGACAGGCACTGTGTCAGATAATGCGATTTTGACTCATAAAATCTTGTTGTGTCGTGAACCAGAAACATGTCAGACTACACGATGCTACCAGAACATTCATCGTATGCCGTCATAACAACTGCAACAATTGTCTCTTTTCGTTTCGGCATGTTTGAAAGCTTGTAGGAATGCGTTTCTGTGCTCCTATTGGCCACTGTCACAGATGTGACGTAACTTGTCATATACGATGTAAAAAATATTAAACATGCTAGTCTTTCTGTTTTGACGTCGTGAAGCATCGCAGACATGTCGTGGACTATGACACACTACACGATTTTGAAGCGTTCGAATCTTGTGTCCCGACGCCAATTGTCGTATACGAATCCCTACGACACCCTACGACAAGCAAATCGTAACAAAATCGGGCTAAAATCGTGTAGTCTGACCGGGGCTTTAAGCAAGCTCTGCACTGGTTGTGGCACAATTCTGTAACTGACTCCTCAGGAGGAGACGGTCCATGGAGCTTGCTGGAGACTTGCCCTGAAGACTTCTTCACTGCAGTTGAACCTCTTTCCTTAAAGTTTTTGATGATCCGGTAAATGGTTTTTTCAGGTGCAATATTCTTTGTAGCAATTTCCTTGCATGTGAGGCCATTTTGATGCAAAGCGATGATGGCTGCTTGTGTTTCTTTGGAGGTAACCATTTCTAACAAGAACACAATGATTGGAAGCTCTTCTTCCCTTCTTTTATAACTTTTATCTTTTGTCTGCTGTTACAATCTAATTGGCATGATAGCGATTTCACCTGACTAGTGCTCATTCACACTTTCACATGTGCTGCTGATATTAGTCAATTGGTGTTAGCAGATCATTTTGACCAATGAAGCTTTAGCAATTATATAAAATGCATCTGATCACTCTACACAATAATCTAGAAACAATGTGAATGAACACCACAACAGCTTAAGCAGTAAACCTTTCAAAACACAAAATTTATGTCACTGGCAAAACTTTCATCATGTTCATCAACTGGACTGAGGAGGGCAGCAATACACCTTTGATGCGTCTAGTCTGCCGCAAATCTTATAAGAAGAAGAACAACAATCATACTAAAATTAATGCAACAATTCCGGTTTATGTATTACGTGTCAGAAAATGGGAACTGTTGAGCATGTTTTGATTAGATGTAAAAAAAAAAAAAAAAAAAAATGAACAGGAAAGAACTGATCTTAAAAGAGATATGCCAGCTTTGGGTATAATGGAATTTACCTTATATAATATTTCAAAGGCAGGAATAGAATTTGCTAAAACAATTAGAGCTGTAATGAAATTCATGAGAAATAGCGGTCTTTCTTGAGAACAAAATATAGAAAATCTTCCTTGTGTTCTATCTTCGTCACACTCCAGTACAGTAGGTGGCGGTGTGCACCTTTCCGGTTGGTTTGCCACCCGCCAATAAATTCAAGAAAGAAGAAGAAGAAGAAGAAGCAGAACAATCATCTCCAGTCAGCTAGAGAAACTTCAACCTATTACAGCTTTATGTGAGAGAGGATCACAGGTAATATTAAATATCTGTATTTATCTATCAGCCACGTGACATATAACTAAGTGGGAGATTTGTTCATTTACTGAGAAGGCTGAAACTGTTTTTGTTTTTCTGAGGAAACGTTAGTTAGCCAGTAGTAGCATAAATGCGTGGATGCAGGTGAGTAATAAATGTGTTATTTTAGTAGTAGTATTTTAGTAGCATTATATGTCTTAATATTTCTCCTCAGTGTCTTTTTTAGCAGGGTGTCTGAAGCTATAACAAGCTGTTAGCTTGCATTGTTAATGTATTGATATTGTTTACAAAATGAATGGTTATTTTGAAATTATCACACATTGGGAATCTTTGAATTGAGAGGGAGTCGATTTTCTCGAGTTCGATTTATTTAAACGATTCGGCTAAATTATACGCTCGATTTAATGAACAATAAATATATTGAGTATTTTTATTGAGGATATTTCAAATACTTCCCCGAATGAATTGCAGCTAAGAAAACCATTGTAAAAATGTTCTATATAAATAAACGTGTTTTGACTCCCTCTTCAGTGATTTTGAAAGCTGATTTGTTTGCTTTTTCACAGATACCTTTCTAAAGTGGTTGGACACCTCGGATCACCCTTCAGCTCCATCTGAAGACAGCAAGCACCACTCATAATAAAATTCATCAAATAGGAGTAAAGTTGGCAGCACAAAAGGTCTGCAAATGCATAATGGGACGATCAAGTGAAATTGCAGAAGATATCAAAGAAAAGATCGTTTTGTACCACAAGTCTGGTAAGGGTTACACATCCATTTCAAAGATGATGGGAATTCACCGATCTACAATCAGATCTATCGTCTGCAAATGGAAAGCAAATGGAACAGTGATGAATCTCCCCAGGAGTGGTCGACCTTCGAAAATCTCAACAAAGGCAGAACAGAAAATCATCAAGGAAGTCACAAAGAAACCAGAAATAACGCCCAAAGAACTGAAAGCTCGCCTTGCCTTAGCTAAAGTCAAAGTTTCTGAATCTACAATCAGAAGAACACTGGGAAAATTAGGCTATGTGAGAGAGTATGAAACCAAAAACCAAATCAGAAAAGAATAAGGTTTTTGATGCAAAAGCCAAAATTGGAGTTTTCTGTGTAAAATGAACATGCCTACTGCATCATAACTCATGTGTGGTGTTACTTTGTATGTTTTTGTTTTGTTCTATACAGTATTTTTCTTGAAGTTTTTAAAGCAGGCTTAACTGTGAAATAAAAATGTTCATCAATATTGTTATTCCTATGGAAATTAAATATATAAAATATAAAATTTGTGTCATGTAGTTCATTTGGGTTATGACTGGTTGAGATCTGTGCAGTTAAATTCATTTGCTCTTGTATCTTGATTATCAACTGCAGGTTTTTCTTTTCAAAAACTGTATACTGCTGCATTTGCAATGAATGGATGAATAAATAAATTGTAGATATTGCATAACTATTAGATACACTACCAAAGGTTTTTAAGATTTGTAATATTTAAAAAAAAAAAAAATCTGCTCATCAAGCCTACTTGATTACAGCAAAAGTAGTAATACTGTGTAATTTTTTACTATTTAAAATAACTGCTTTCTATTTGAATATATTTCAAAATGTAATTTATTCTTGTGATCAAAGCTGAATTTTCAGCATCATTACTCCAGTCTTCAGTGTCACCTGATCCTTCAGAAATCATTCTAATTTGCTGAAGCTGTTTTCAACATAATAATAATAAATGTTTTTTGAGCAGCAAATCAGAGGTTTGAAATCACAGGAATAAATGACATTTTAAATATATTCAAGCAGTTATTTAAATAGTACAAATATTTCAAAATGTTACTGTTTTTGCTATACTTTAAATCAAATAAATGCAGACTTGGTGATCAGAAGAGACTTCTTTAAAAACATTAAAAGTCTTACTGTTCAAACACCTTTGGTAGTGTATGTGCAGCATAAAACATTTTTAGACACTTAATGGTACTTAACACATTATTATATATACTGTAGACTATCCAAATGCTTTTATTTTGTAACAGTAGGATTTTGCGTAATGTCAATAAGTGGGTGAACACTAGATACTGTGAACACTACTGTATTTAACAATATACATTAAACGCATGTTAAATCACAATAGGGACATTAAACCACTGGGTGTAAGGGGGGGCTTCACTTTATAGTAAATTCATTGTAGCCTAAAAAATGAGTTTCACAAGAGCCAAACAATACGAGACACAAAAACTCTCATGAAAAAAGTAAATTGGCAGCTATCGATGTGTTTAGAAATAAATAACAAAGAAATACGTTTAAAAAATGTGATAATTGATCATTTTTTGGTTGGTACAGTTCGACGTTTTGGACACTAGGGGACCAAAACTTGGACACTGGTTGTCTCTGTATCTCTTAGTGAACAGTAGAGGTCGCTGTATTTCTCTGAGCTGTGGCGTATGACGCTTCACTCGCTCTAATACGGAATTCCCAATCATCTTCAGTCATACACAGCATTGGGCCTCAACCACATACAGCTCGACGTTAGAAACGGACACAGGTAAGACTAAATATCTTTATATACCCGTCAACAACCCCGGTTTGGAAGGACATGTAACTAGACGGAGATATTAATCCATTTATCGAGAAAGAAAGCAAACGTTTTGTGCTATTACAAACGACTTAATGAATAGGTGGCCATTTTACATCAATATCTCAAAAGCTTCGCCGTATTATCGCTGTAGGTTGATAGGAAATGTTGTTCGCTTTATGTTTTAGGTTACATTTTAATGTCAGTTGTTTATTTGGCTTTAACATGTCTTAATAGTTGTCCTCAGCGGCAGTTTACCAGGGTACCTGAAGCTAGCGAGCTGCTACCTAGCATTGCTAGTGTATTGATACTGTTTAGAAGAAATAGTGCCCTGAATAGGTATGAAATTAACACACATTGTATATTTAAGATGTTGACATGTTCTTCCCGGTCAAGTCTATGATGGAGACCTAAAGCTAAGGCCGACTGATAAAGTGAACAGTCATTTACACACATTTACATGAATTCTGCTGTCTCAGATGCTTACCTAGAACATTGTTGAGCCAAAATGCTGTCTACTAGGTAACGTTAGGCAGCTTAGTATTTTTTTACAGCCAGTATTGGTTTTGTTTTGAAGTTTCCTTGAGCTTACATGCCAGAGCATGTTATGTTTTTTTTTTCCTGAAATTAGAAAGATTTTTCCAAGAGGGTGGTTTATGAATCATGCTAATATTGTCAAAGGAGTCTTAACTTAGTAGATGTAGTACATGAATTTTACATCCAAGACTGTTAAAATGTCATCATAGTCATGTAGTTGTGTGTTTTTTAATCAAAAACCAAGAAATAATTGCTTTTGTCACACGTAAAACAACGTTATGTTCAAGCTTATGATGAATAAGCTGACACGTCAAGAAAAGTATTCAGTGTCTAATGTCTTTCTTAGACGGCTGTATTCATTAAGTTTTGTTTTGAATCAGTCATAGTATGTGCTTGATCCAACCCACAGTTTATGAGCACTTAAATGCCAAAAATAAAATCTGTCATCGTTTACTCACCCTCATGTCTTTCCAAACCTGTATTAGTTTTGTTTTCTTCTGTGGAGCTCAAAAGATGATTTGTTTGTAACATTTTTCCACAGAACAAACTTTTACCTTAAATGACTTGAAAAGTCGCTCTCTGACTAATTGTTGAAATTTCGACAACCTACAGGTCATGTGTTTGATTTCATGGAAATATCCCACTGATGAATGTGGGTCAGAAAGTCTAGCCTTTGCTTTGGCTGAACTAATCAGATTAAATGTGACCAGGCTCAAGCAGTTTGACATTCAAAAACTTTTCCCACAAGGATCGGGCAAAGCGCTTGAGTTTCATGTTTGATACGCTACCTTAAAAGTACTGAAATGTTATGGGTAATGAATGACTATTACTGCCGTTAAGAGCTGTCCCACTTACAGAGGCTGAAAGATAAGCTTATACACATTATATACTGTAAAGCTGTGTTTGGATATGTGTTTAGTGGAGCAAGGGAGCATTAAAAGTCATTGTCCTCTTCAACCGCCCACATCTCTTTATATGTGTCACCATAAGCTGGGCTGATCCTGACGGTGTGACGCCACTCCATCTTGTTTATTTCCCCTGTTGTAAAATCTCTCACTCACTGGGTCAGTGATATAGCAGGGCTGGGTCAGTTGTGGGACTTTGCTTTTCTTGATTTAAAACATTTTAATTTAGCAGATGCTAAACTAAATGTGACTTAACATCTATCTGAATCTTCACAGCTACTTTTTACCACTTGAAAAAAAGTATTTTTCCCAAAAATTTTGTATGTATGTAAATTGTATAATATCCAAGTTACACGTTTCTAGTAATTGTGCGGTTAATTGTCATATTTTATTTTCAGAAAGTTTTGGAATATTTGTCCTCTTCTCAAATTTGTCACTGCCAAAACACAGTAATGATAATGTAATTAGAAGGGTTATATTGACCTATTAAGATTTTGCGTACATCTACATTGGTAAATCAATAACGATTACATTTTAACAATATTTCAAGTGTAATTTATAAGATATGTTGTATTTTGAATCCAATTTTTCTTTGTAAAAGGCAAAAAGTTTGAACATACTGATTTCAAAGTTAAGGATTCATTAGTTTGAATCTTGGTTCATAATTCAGTATACTTTATTTTTGACAAAACATCCCATATTTTGGTCGTGACAATAATGCTTTGATAGTGATCACATTACAGAATTTTAACTCCCATACTTGAAAACTACTAAAAAAATACTAAAATACAAAAAAATAGCACAACTGTACTAAAATTTAGTTTACTTCCCCCCAAATACAGGATTGTGTGTTCCCTTTTGTCATGACATGTTTCGCTTTCGGTAGTGACAATTTTATGGGATAACACCCAAAAAAACAAAGATGTAACTACTGAAATGCCACCAAATGTTTTAGTAGCGACAATTTCGATACTTTTGAACCTAGCTCAAAGATGCCAATCAGTACATGGTTAGCTAGCACAGTTCTGAACAGTGGTAAACATACAACTCCCCAAAGTGCGCTTAATTGCAGAAAAAAGGTGTTCGGTAGTAGGGATGTGCGGTATACAGGTAATGGAAAAAATACCGGTAAGTATTATATTTCAAACGGTTCGATATCATCATTTTGCCCCGGTATTTACGCTGCTGTTCCGATGTTCACCTGTAGGCGGCAGTGCTTCCCAAATTGCTGCAAAACCGGTAAACGGGACAACAGAAAAACGCGATGCATCATCAAACAGATGAAACTCCATCAACTAAGTAGTAAAAGTAGTAAATAAAGACAACAGTAGAAGTGAAATATGGCATTATTTTGCATACAAAACAGATAAAGGTGAATGAACTGACCTTACTGCACCTGTATGCAAGCGTTGCTATAAATCACCAAGCATTTGTTACTTGTTTATTCTGATCTTTTCCACGAATTAAGAGATCGACAGGTGAGTGCATCATTCAATCAATCAAAAAAATCAGATTTTAATAACTTTTATTCACAAATGATAGTGGACAGTAGTGTAGTATTTTTACTTTACTCAGGTAAATTAAAAAAAGTATCTGTAGTTTATCTTTTTTCTTTGATTTTTTTTCTCCATTCCAAAGCATAATGTCATACTTTTTTTCTAAATTACGTTGCATAAATAAAAGTTGTTTGTTTTACCTTTAATAATTAAGAATATTAACAATGTAGTAATTTCTTGTACTCAAGTAAATTTTAGAATTACTTTTAATTAAAAGTAAGAAAGTAATATATTTCTAATGTAATAAAGTATTAAATATTTAATCTGAAACGTAATGCAGTAAAAAGTACAATATTATGCTTTAGAATTTTGTGAAGCAAAGTTTTCTAAAGAAAACACTCTAATAGAGTAAAAAATGCTTTCTAAATCTGAAATCTAAAAACAGTCAGAGAGATAATGACGTGATTTTGAATATTTTGACCGTTAGAATAACACTTTACAGTAAAACAGCCTTTGTGAAAATTATGTAGATAAGATGACCTAACAGTATTACAGCACTTATTAATCTTAGGTCAATACTTATTTATAAATGATAAATAAACTAATACACCTTTAGTAATACATTACTTACTACAGTATCGATTTAGTATCAGTACCGAGGTATTACATTCTGGTATCATACCGAAGCCAGAATTATGATATTGAGCCCTCCCTATTCGGTAGTGACGTTCCTTAAAGTTACACACAGTTTTTTCAGACTTTTGAACACATTTACCTCAAAATGATGGGCCTATCTACTTACACCTTGTAAGGTGAGAAGGATAGGAATATTTCCTGATCTTAAATTTAGGGGTGTAGTTAAAATCAGCCAATATCAGTCTCAGCAAATAGACTAAAACATTTCGGTAGTGACATGAAAAATGACGGACACATTTTTTAACGTAACGTTTCATAATTCACAAAGAAAATGTAAAAGAAATATATTTTTTCACTTCATTTTTATTAAAAGATACTTTTAAAAACAACAATAGAAAAGTACAAAATTATTTAAATGTCATTTTCACATTGAAGGTTAGGGGTTAGGGTACAAGACAGCCACCTCCCAATAGAAAGTGCCCAATAAATGAAGCTTTTATATATTAAGCTTAATGATATTTTAAATAGATATTTTCAATTGATTGCAGAAGGGTCTTAGTAAACATCTAAGATTTGAATACTTAAATGCTTTTTAAATGTGTCTTTTGGGTGTAGGACAGCAGTTTGCACTAATTCTGTAGAATGGCCCATATATATTGGTCACTAGAGTTGGTTCTGCTGGATATAGAAACAGTTCTCTGTAAACAAGAAGCCTTAGAAAGAACGATGTGGGAAATGCTATTAATAACCCATCTAAACCCAATCCTAGTAGTCACATGTTTTGATGCACCAGCCCTCGGTCGCTCTTGCCTCTGACATGTGGCATCTTGAACGTCACAACATGTAAACAATGACCGGCAAGATTCATATCCTCTGCACCACAACACGCAGCAGTCAGACACGCAGCTAAATATAACAGTGACCCAACGCTTGTCACTTCACATGAGCTCTGGAATGATGCTTAGTTTCCCATGAGTCTCCTATTAGGTTTGCTTTTTCTCCGAAAGGGTAAGGTCATGGATTTTCAACCAGCTTTTGTTGTTACAGTTTCTCAGCATCAATAGTAAATGAACAGTGTATTATATTTCCATGTTACCTACACCAAGATATCCTCATTTGTTTGTCAGCTATTGTCAATTTACATCATCCAGCAGACTTTTAACATCTTCAGGGCTTTTGTGAAAACTACAGATTGTACTTCCGCATTTTTGTATCCTTGCTCATGGATAATCCGATCAAACCCTGTGTATTATGGATGTTTTAAGTTTTTCTACTTTTTTGCCAAAAGTCCCATTTCTCTGTTTTCTCTAGTCATGTAGCACCAATTTAAATCCTATGTTGTCAGCAACGAATTACCGCTTTAAATATGTCTCACATAAAAATGCATACCTGATACCTGATTGTTTTCATACCTGATAATTGCTAGTTCTGCCCTGTTTAAAACACCTGTAAATGCTGCTAATAATACTTTGTCACACATAACTCCATTTTATGGTTATTTTTATGTTGCCCCCTTTAAAATTGGCAATAAGTGTGGTTATTTGATTTCAAACCTGCTTTATTTGCTCTCCCAGATACCGTGCTGAAGTGTTTGGACTCTGCTGTAACCCTAGATCAGCCTGCTGCACCATCTGTGAAGTGTAGCAGTACTCATCCCTGAACTGATCCTGTCTGAATGTGCTCCAGCATGGTGGACTACATGTGAAGCAGCAGTGTTCTGGAGCAGAACGGGGCGAAGAGAGGATTTATCTGACGCGAGCAGACCGGCACAGAGACAATGTCATCCAACAGGGGCCAGAACACCCACGGGCTCAAACAGATTGGGCTGGACCAGATCTGGGATGACCTGAGAGCAGGAATACAGCAGGTCTATACACGCCAGAGCATGGCTAAGGCACGCTACATGGAACTCTATACGTATCTTACCAGGCACCGTGGGATGAATGGGGATTAATGGGGGCAGCAGCTGTGGCCAGCACACTGAAAGGCTTTGTCTTTTTAGGTGTGGTACCATGTGTCTGAGTTTTGCACTTGTAATGATAAGACCTCGGCTTATGAGGCAAAACCATTGAATGTTTTGGGTTGCTGTGGTATAACTTGCATTGCTTGTTTCATTAGCCAGGTTTCCATCCAAAGTTGCAAATTGAACTTTGGGATATATCGCATCAAACATTTGTGAATAAGCACCGTTTGCATCCAACGAGTCAGAGAGAACAAATCTGCCACTTCCTGATAAACTGGCACTAGGAAAGTAGGAGAAGCCACTGAATATTATAACTTTCATATATAATAAATTACTCGCACCTCGGAGCGAGCGGAAAAAACACAATAAATGCGGTCATTGCTTTTAGAGGTGGATGCCTGCAGTTTGGGAACGCAGTCGTGTAAGACAGTTCTGGGAGGCAGTTATACAGAAATACTTTGATGGACTTTGCTCAGGCATTTCAGAATGACTATAACCTTTGAGATGCTGTGGTTTTGCCATTCCACAGTGCAAAGTTACATGACTTTTTTTGATGCGTATGGAGGAATTTATTTGCCAAATATGTTTCCCTCTCCCACTATTCACATTAACCCATTCGCTTAATTCGCATTAAGTCAAAAACTACCTCAAGCAGGTGTAGAAATATTTTTGTGAATTAAGAGATTTTTATTTGAAATCTGGCATTTCCATTTTTAGTTTTTGATGCGGTACTTCAAAATGTGCATAAAAACAGGGTGATAGAAACGTGCAAGCGGTTTGAGGGTATTGGATATTGCATTGAAAGGCAGTGTTTGATATTGCTATGAATGAGTGATAATTATGTGCTATTTTGAAGTACATCAACTTGTTTTCACTCATTGTGTAAGTTCTGAAGCTGGGATTTATAAGTTTAACTCGGGTCACTCAGCCAAATATTACAGTTTAAATCTAGTCATTTCAGTGGGATGCTGTGCAATCGGTAGTTTCGTGTCGGGGTGAAAATTTCACTTTTTTTTTTTTTTTTGCTTGATCGTGCAAACTATTTTTTTTTGTCCAATGGAAAACTGCTTGGTTTGAAGGTGACTTTATGTTCTGTGCTTCATATATTCTACACTACTGACAATAGACAATGAATCTTTTTTGCATTTTGTGGGGTGCTGATTAATAGTCATTTATTATTACAGAGCATTAAATCATTTTATAAACTAAAATTTTTATTTCATAGTAATGTAATAATAAAACATTTTTTGATCGACTGCATATTATACACTACCAGTCAAAAGTTTTTGAACAGTAAGATTTTTAATGTTTATTAAAGAAGTCTCTTCTGCTCATCAAGCCTCCTATTTATTAAAAAAAAAGTTGATTTTAAAGCTTTTTTTTTTTTTTAAAGATTTTTTAGCATCATTACTCCAGTCACATAATCCTTCAGAAATCATTCAAACGTTCTAATTTTGCTGCTTAAAACATTATTATTATTATTATTATTATTATTATTATTATTATTATTATTATTATTATGTTGAGTAGAATTTATGCAGAGTAGTATTTCTTTGTTAGGCACTGTACTCAACTGTTTTAAATATTGATAAAATGATTTCTGAAGGATCATGTGACACTGAAGACTGGAGTATTGATGCTGAAAATTAAGCTTTGACCACAGGAATTAATTACATTTTAAAATATATTAAAATAGAAAGCAGTTATTTTCAATAGTAAAAATATTTCAAAATATTTCTGCTTTTGCTAAATTTTGGATCGAATAAATGCAGGCTTGGTGAGCAGAAGAGTAATCTTTAAAAAAAAATAAAAATCTTGACTAGTAATGTAGCTTTAGCTGGCCTGTTAATTATTTAAAAAAAATTAATAAACAAAAAATGTAATCGGTTAAAATTAGGTCTCAGTTAACTAAAAATTGTAATCAGATTAATGCATATTATGGCAATTAATTAATTAGAGTTCAACTGATATAAAACGGATTCAGTGTTAGCGTCACAGGATAATATTTGCGTCATATGAACATAATGCGAAAAAATAATTATTACATTGAATGCCTTTTTCATTTCAGAAAGCTACTGTCTAAACAGTATTAGATAAACCAATCATTGGTTCCAGAGAAAACCTGCCAAATGAAGATCATTCTGAGACATTATATTATTGTTTTAATAAAAAGACAACAAAATGTGGCTTTAGAAATCAGTACTTTTTTTAATATTGCCATGCAATAGGTAATGAATCATATTTCTTAAGTGAAATGTAAAAAGGCAAAACAATGTTAAATGAAAGTGCATGGTAGTATTTATTTTGTTTGGCCCTTTTATAACACCAGGCATCTCCCAGCCTATGCATGTTCCACTTTAGAGCTCTTCAAAGAAGTTTGTGTCTGGGAAATTAAAACTTTCGACAGGGACCTCTGTCCACATTCAAATTTGCAGTTTTGCATTTCACCCACTAGTGCCACATCAAACACATGAGCGTAATTACTCTGAGCTTCATCTGCCACCCACAGCTGTCATTCTCCTCTGCATCTCCAGTAATGCGTTTTATTTGTCTGCCTGTGGCCCTGTGGTATCCAAAGAACTTTCTGCTGCTGTTGCAGGTTGCTTTAGCGCTGAACAGAAACGGAGTCTCAGCATGTAGTTTATAGTGTCAAAGTGCTGTCATTGCAACACAGTGGAGGTCACGATTAGTGGTGAATATTTCACACTTGGCTTTCAGAAAGACTAACACAATAAAAAAAAAACAGAATTAGTTCTTGTAGTCACAGTTTATGTGGTCACAACCTTTAAGACATAACAGCTTGCAATAAATACACACCCATGTAGAGGACATTGTAATATTGTTAACTTATTTCCATCTGGGATATATTAGAGCTGCTCTAGATGGCTTCTTGCATGTCAGAGTAGATCAGTGTATTTAGAAAATAAGTTTTCTCAAGGGTTTGAGCACTGAGGCTGTTGAAGGTACTGCCTCGTTTTTTTAATATTGAGAAGCTGACTTGTTGCTTTGATATTGGCCGTTTTAAGTTTCTTGGAAAGAGTACAAGTGTCTTTAAAGGTCTTTGAACTCCATATGAATTACATCCATGCTAAGCAAAGAAATGTGCACATTCCACATGAAAATAAAAGTAAAAGTAAATCCTCTTACGCTATTAAAGGGATAGTTTACCCAAAATGAAAATTCTGCCATTAATTACTCACCCTCATGTCAGTCCAAACCCACAAGACCTTCGTTTATATTTGGAACACAAATTGAGATATATATATATATATATATATATATATATATATATATATATATATATATAATAATTTTTTTTTTTTTTTTGGCCTTTATTGTGACAGGACAGATCATTAGTGACAGGAAGTGAAGTGGGAGACAGAGAAGAGTTAGGGTTGGGAAAGGTCCTCGAGCCGGGATTCGAACTCGGGATGCCTGCAACGCAACGGCGCTATATGTCGGCGCACTGCCCACTGCGCCGACAAATTGAGACATTTTTGATGAAATCTGAGAGATTTCTGATTCTGCATTCTGTATCTGGCAACAACGCAACTGACACATTAAATGCCCAGAAAGGGTAAGGAATGTGAAAATGTGATATCAGTGGTTCAACCGTAATTTTATGAAGCTACAAGAATGCTTTTTGTGCAGTAAGAAAACAAAAAAACGACTTAATCAACAATTTCTCCTCACATGCACTATGGTATTTTCGTGAATGCAGCAGAGACTGATGCGGAAGAGAAGAATTGTTGAACTGAGTCGTTATTTTTGTTTTCTTTGCACACAAAAAGTATTGTCATAGCTTCATAAAATTACTGTTGAACCGCTGATGTCACAGAACATTGTTAAAATAGTCCACTATTTTAACAATGTTCTGACTACTTTTCTGGGCCTTGAATGTGTCAGTTTTGTTGCCGTCTGTGCAGGGTCAGAAAGCTCTCTGATTTCATCAGAATTACTTTAATTTTAATTTTAATTTTTGGGTGAACTATCCTTTTAATCCACAGTATGTTTATTTATTTTATACTCTTGATACAGCTACAAAGACAACAAATACTTGCCATCTGAAACTGGAAGCATGTTTTGCTCATTTACATTCTTAAGACTTTAACCTACTGTTCAGACATGTGTATAACTACTGTACCAGCGTGCACCAGTCCAACCAGGCCAGGGGTGCTGGCATCCCACCCTCCAAACCCTCCAAGAAAACGCCCACACCTGGCGGGGCACAGTTCGTCGGACTAGAACTCTACAAAAGACTGAAAGAGTTTCTGAGGAGCTACCTGACAAACCTTCTCAAGGTAATAGCCTACAGTGTGCTTATCTGTCAGGATGACATGATACATTGGTGACCATAGTATTTAGGCAGTTATTATTTTTTTATTTTTATTTGTTATTCTTTTTTAAAGCAGATGTTAGCTCATTTAAATTAACACTACAGTATATTCTCTTTTTCTGCCTTGCTCCAAAATATTAAACTCTTATTGTAACGTAATGTTTTTATAAACTTTACAATACATTACCTGGTTCCTTGAATGTTGGTGTTATTATTATTTTTTTTAAGGGCAGATACTATATGTTTACATTGGCCATTGGTCATAACAGAAATTATTATTATTTTAAATGAGCCATTCAACAGAATTGCTGTGAACTGCTGTCCCATTACTAAAAAACACGTTTAAAGGCACTTTAAAAATTCATTTTAAATGTTTAAAATCATAATTTATTGGGTACTTTCAGTTGGAAGGTGGCTGTCCTGAACCCTGACCCCTATATTTCAGCTTAAAAAATCACATTAAAATAATTTTTGCATTTTATTAAATTGTTGTTTTTTTTTTAAATATCTTTTTAATTTAAGAAAGTGAAGCTAAAAATATATGTATTTTATATTTTATTTGTAAATCATGAAGCTTTGTGTAAAAAAATGTGTCCTGCATTTTTCATGTCACTGCCAAAACTGTTTTTGTGATCTAGGTCACTACTGAAACATTTGGTGAAGTTTCGATAGTGACATCTTTTTTGGGTGTTATCCCAAAAATTTGTCACTACTGTAACAGTCACGATTGAAACATGTCATCATTGTTTCGATAGTGACTAAAGGAAACGCATAATCCTTTATTTGGGGGAAATAAACAATATTTTTGTACAGTTATGCACATTTTTAGTATTTTAGTATGTTTTAATAGTGTTTTAATATGCGAGTTAAAATTCTGTAATGTGTCGCTGCCAAAACATTACTGTCCTACTGAAAATATGTAGTCACGACCGAAACATGGGATGTTTTTGTCAAAAAGTATTTTGAATTATCAACTGAAATGTTATGATAGTGTTTGGTTTAATGTACTGGTATATTCATATAAATAGAACAAATCTTACACTTGAAATATTGTTAAAATTGTAATTGTTATTGATTTACCTCTAAAAAGCTTTTAATAAAATAGCAAAAAAATATATTTGCAAAGAAGATGGAAACAAAATTATTAGCTACTGATATGATTTGTTGTCCTGAATATCACAAATTTTAGTGAGGTGGCTTATTTTTTATTTTTGACCTCGCTAGAATGGATAACTGAGTTGTCACTTCTCCAAACCTCACTTCTCCTCCTGTTTTTCTCCTCCATCTGTGTGTGTCTGGCAGGATGGAGAGGACCTGATGGATGAGAGCGTCCTGAAGTTCTACACACAGCAGTGGGAGGACTATCGCTTCTCCAGTAAAGTGTTAAATGGGATCTGTGCTTACCTCAATAGACACTGGGTGCGCCGAGAGTGTGATGAGGGACGGAAAGGAATTTATGAAATCTACTCGGTAAGAGAAACAGCACACGCCCCTGCCTGACTCATAGATTCCTGCTTAACATTTCCACACATTGTGTTCATAAAATGTGGGTTAATGGCTATACTGTATTGCAGTTTAGCTATATTTATTTATTGCTTATAATAGCCAATATATGCACACCTGAGACCACACATCAGCTGTATCTGGTGTGTGAATATTAACACTAACTCTGGGCCTTATTGAGAGAGTTGATGACAGAACCCTCTCTTGACCAATGGGCTTGGTGCATTGCCATTAAATCATTAGTTGAGCTTGCTAAATCTTTAGTAAAGCTTTAGATGATCTTGTGCATGTGTTGCTAAATTGTAAAAACCTAAATGGTTTACTGTTGATTCTGTTGATTTACACTTAATACCAAGGTTGGCAGAAGTTGTTGTTAGTTTTGTTTTTATTATTGTTATATAATTTTGAATTTTTTATTAATAGTTTATAATAATGTTAATAATAATAATTGTTACAATTATCACCATCAAAAAAACAAATCTTATTACTTATAAAATACAGTCTTTTAGCATTAAAAATGGTCTGTCTCATCACAATACAAAACAGTAATCTGTTAGTTTTTAATAATGTCTTCACAGCTCGCCTTGGTCACTTGGAGAGAGTGTTTATTTAGACCTCTAAACAAGCAGGTGAGTTATCTGTTTATATGCTTAATTCATAATATTCTTAATACTGTTTCATGCATTTTCATCAGACATATTTTTCTTTTATATAGGTGACAAATGCTGTGTTAAAACTCATTGAGAAGGAAAGAAATGGCGAGACTATTAACACTAGACTCATCAGTGGAGTGGTGCAGTCATACGGTGAGTGTGGCAGCCTTGCATTCACATTTTCCGGTGCTGGCCTCTTACAAAACTTGCCCTATTTTGTTATATTGTTAATGCTGTCTGAGCCAGCTGTAGTCCCTTAAAGGGATAGTTCACCCAAAAATGAAAATTCTGTCATTAGTTACTCAGTCATGTCGTCTCAAATCCGTAAGACCTTCGTTCATCTTCAAAACCTATATTAAGTTTTTTTTTTTATTTTTTATGAAATCCAAAACCGTATTAATTTCATTGATACATAATGTTCATCAAATTTTTTCACAGACAAAATCGAGATAACAAAACAAAAACTTGTTTTGAATGACACAAATCTATTGACATTTTTGTAAATGAATAAAAACGAGATGAAAATGTTAGGGAGGGACGATTTGGGAAGAGATTCATTCAGAACGAATCTGCTGTGTGGCTACATTTGTACATTTGAACGGTATCATACCCTATGGATCTATCCGGCGCAACATAAGCAAGAATACATTTGCTTCACGTCTCATAAAATATTAGAAAATGTAAACACAGTGAGAAAAAACATTTTTTGATCCCCTGCTGATTTTGTACGTTTGCCCACTTACAAAGAAATGATCAGTCTATAATTTTAATGATAGGTTTATTTAAACAATGAGACAAAAATAAAAAATCGAGAAAAACGCATTTAAGAAAAATATTTTGATTTGCATTTTAATAAGTGAAATAAGTATAAATAACTAATCCCCTATCAATTAGCAAGATTTCTGTCTCCCAGGCCTTTTATACAGGTCACAAACTGAGATTTGGAGCACTCTTTAAGGAAGTGCTCCTAATCTCAGGTTGTTACCTGTATAAAAGACGCCTGTCCACAGAAGCAGTCAATCAATCAGATTCCAAACTCTCCACCATGGCCAAGACCAGAGAGCTGTCTAAGGATGTCGGGGACAAGATTGTAGACCTACACAAGGCTGGAATGGGCTACAAGACCATCGCCAAGCAGCTTGATGAGAAGGTGACAACAGTTGGTGCGATTATTCGCAAATGTAAGAAACCAAATTAACTGTCAATCTCCCTCGGCCTGAGGCTCCATGCAAGATTTCACTTCGTGGAGTTTCAGTGATCATGAGAATGGTGAGGAATCAGCCCAGTACACAGGAGGATCTTGTCCATGATCTCAAGGCAGCTGGGACCATATTCACCAAGAATGATCTAAATGATTCAGAGGAGAACTGGGTAAAAAGTGTTGTGGTCAGATGAGACCAACATTTTGGTCTCTGTGGCATCAACTCAAGTCGTCGTGCATGGAGGAGGAGGAATGCTGCCTATGACCCCAAGAACACCATCCCCACCATCAAACATGGTGGAAACATTATGCATTGGGGGTGTTTTTCTGCTAAGGGGGAAGGCAATGGACGGGGCCATGTAACATCAGCGCCAGGGCATTGAAGCCAGCCAGGGCATTGAAAATGGGTCGTGTATGGGTATGACCCAAAACACACGGCCAAGGCAACAAAGGAGTGGCTCAAGAAGAAGCACATTAAGGTCCTGTAGTGGCCTAGCCAGTCTCCAGACCTTAATCCCATAGAAAATTTGTAGAGGGAGCCAAATGTCAGCCTCGAAACCTTAATGACTTTTTTTCTATTTATTTATTTATTTAAGGACAACACGCATTAATCAACATTTCTGTAAATGAGCCAGTGTTAGCCAGTCTGCAGGTTTTCAGCTGCAGTCCTTTGGCAAGATGTTTCAAAACCCTTTTATCATGAACAATAACCAAAGCAAAACAACAAAAAAAAATCTTAACTTCACTTTTCACTTCACTGGATCTGCAAAGAGGAGTGGGACAAAATCCCTCCTACAAACCTGGTGGCCAACCACGAAAAACATCTGACCTCTGTGATTGCCAACAATGGTTTTCTAAATTATGTTTTGTGAAAGGGGTCGATACTTATTTCACTCATTAAAATGCAAATCAATTCATAACTTTTTTGAAATGTTTTTTTCCTGTCTCTCACTGTTCAAATAAACCTACTATTAAAATTATAGACTAATCATTTCTTTGTCAGTGGGCAAACGTACAAAATCATCAGGGGATCAAGTTCTTATTTTTTTTTCTCACTGTATCTGGGAGTAAGAAAAGAGCAGACATATGGAAACATTTGACGACTCAAAAGAGAACTCATTTCGGCCAGGTTTTCTGAGCGCAGACATCAAAGCAGCGCCTCTCAAGCAGCAAACAAGTACTCCTTCACGTCTCATGAATAAAGAAATACAAACAAAATTATGTCGAATTATCCGTTTTGATGAGTATTTATATAAACGCACTTGGTTACTACTTAGGTGGACATAAACATTGTCACATAGACTTCTGACATGTATCAGCACATTGCATCCATGCATTTGGGTTTTAAAGGGACAGCAACCTAATTTAGTTGCTATTGTCTGTGGCATTGATGTTAATCAAGGAACAAAAGAAAATACACTCACTGCTCTTGACTGAATCACTTTAGTACCCCTAATAAAGATTATTCCAAATATATTTATATAAATAAATATGTCTGCTTGAAAGAATGAAGAATATGGTAAAAAAGTTGTTATAAAGAATGCATAATTAGCCTATATAACCATTGGTATTTCACTAAGAAGACGACCATGTTCTTGTTTCTTTATTAAGTAGTAGAAGTGGTTTTATTTCTTATTTATTTATTATAAAGGCATGTTATGCGTCACAGCAGTTAAATGTGTGTCTATCATGATAAAACCTTCATATTAAACCTATATAACGAGTTTGGTAAATTTAGAGAAATGCTTCAAGGGAGAAAATGCCATGAGGGTGAGTAATTAATGACAGAATTTTCATTTTTGGGTGAACTATCCCTTTAAGGTTATTTGCAAATCTTGGCTGAGTTGTTGGGGTCAAATAAACGGAGTGCTGTCATGTTGTGATTTTGATTTGTCTTATCTTTTCCAGTTGAGTTGGGCTTGAATGAGGATGATGCGTTTGTAAAGGGGCCGACATTATCAGTTTACAAGGAGTACTTTGAGACACAGTTTTTGGCTGACACAGAGCGCTTCTATACACGAGAAAGCACAGAGTTCCTTCAGCAAAACCCTGTTACCGAATACATGAAAAAGGTGAACTAGAGTTCAGATTCAAATCTGGTATTATACCGAAAATTGCAGTGGCTATTATGGAAAAATCCAAATTTGTACCCTTTTTTTTTTTTTTTTTTTTTTTTTAAATGAACATTTCTTATGTGTGCAGGCAGAGGCACGGTTGCTGGAGGAGCAGCGGCGGGTACAGGTTTATCTCCACGAGAGCACACAAGACGAGCTGGCTCGCAAGTGTGAGCAGGTCCTCATCGAGAAACACCTGGAAATCTTCCACACGGAGTTCCAGAACCTTTTAGATGCTGATAAGAATGAAGGTCAGTCTTCATTGTAAGATTTCAAACACATGACACGCTTAGTTTGACTGTCAGTAAATGGTCTGTATAATTACAGATCTAGGTCGGATGTACAACCTTGTTTCCCGGATCACGGACGGATTGGGCGAGCTCAAAAAACTCTTGGAGTCCCACATTCATAATCAAGGTCTGGCTGCTATCGAGAAGTGTGGCGATTCAGCGCTCAATGTAAGTCCTAATGTTACAGTGATGGTGTGGACACAGTATTTTAGGGCTGTAGCAGCTACTGTGGAAAGGAATTCTAAATTTTATTGATGTAACATGTCTAAAAATGTGCCTAACCTGTTTTAGCTAAACTTGAATTCTCTAAACCTGGGCCCTATTCTTAAGGTCTATTCTTACCATGACAATATGACAATAGTTGTTTGTCTAACTAGGCCTTTGCTCAAATTCTCTTTCATCTGACTATACATGTAATTGGGTTTCAAAGACATGACTCAACTTTGTTTTATGCCGTTCAGTATTCAGTAGAAATCCAGTACCCTTTTGTCAACGCCAAACCAGAAATGCTTAACTCTATTAATACTGGATATCTTTTTCTTTTTTTTTCCATCTTCATGAGTGTTTTCCGGTATCTCTATTCCGTTCAGTTCCTGTAATGTCTTAATTTAATCAGTTTGAACTGCCGCTGCTTGTTTTCCAGGATCCCAAAATGTATGTGCAAACAATCTTGGATGTTCACAAGAAATACAATGCCCTCGTCATGTCTGCGTTCAATAACGATGCTGGGTTTGTGGCAGCACTCGATAAGGTTTGTGATCTATATTAAAGGTCAGTTTTGTTGGTTTTGAGCTGTAGTGTTTATTTATAGCGCTGGTGTAACTTTCACTGTGTGATGTGTGCTGCTCTCCAGGCCTGTGGAAGATTCATTAATAATAATGCGGTAACGAGGATGGCACAGTCCTCCAGCAAATCTCCTGAGCTTCTGGCCAGATACTGTGACTCCTTACTGAAGAAGAGGTGAACTGTCTTCATATTTTCATTCTTGATCTGTTTACATGTGAATCCCTCTTTTGTCAGACAGAAATGACAATGAAATCCAGTGAAAGTCTGGTTTATTGCAAACACGTCGGTTTATGTTTTATGATTTGAGGCTTGAGTCTTTAAATGCAGTATGCTGAGCAAATAGTAAAAAGAAGCTACTGCTTTAGGATTTGAAAAAAATGTTTAAGGCATGCTTACAAGGCATTATGTAAAATTCCATCACAAAAAATTCCATCACAAAATATTCTGGTGCTTGAGCTCAAAAGATGAAATTTGACATTATAACTCTCTAGGAAAGATTGTGTGTTTTTAGTGTTTAGCAGTTAGAGGTATCTACATAAAACAGATGATTTAACCGACTGTGTTTTATTTAGTTCAAAGAATCCCGAGGAGGCTGAGCTAGAAGATACTCTCAACCAAGTGGTGAGTTTCACTGTCCTCCACTGATTAAAGATCAGATTTTATAAGTTCCTTATGTGATATTCATAACACTTTCAAACGGTTAATTTTTACTCCATTTATTTGTTGTTAAATGCACCCATACGTCCAAATTGTTTCCATTTTTTTTTTCTAGAATCTGTTTTATATACTGTATGGGTCAAAGACAAAAAGGGTGTTTCAAGCATCAAAAAAAAAGTGTATAACGGCTTTAAATAGTTTTTTTTCCCTGTACAGTAGAATGTGTCCTGTTTAACTTTATATTTCTCTGAACAAAAAATTGATTTATCATACATTTTTTTGCCATATTTGACAGAAGACACTAAAATGTCATTCAGTGTAATGGATGACACTGTGGTGTAACACAAAATTTGCATTACACTGAATGACGAAACCATTACCCTGAATGATGAAACTTCTACTTCAGCTAATATTGCAGGTAACAAAATGGCCACCTATTTCAAACTTGCCTAGTAGAGTTAATCACAATTATTCACATCTACTTATTTAAAATAAATAAATAAATAATAAGTGTTTTTTTTTTGGCATTTCACTAAACATGTGTTTTTGTAACCTAAGTTACCACACCATGAAAAGGTGAAATTATCAAGTTTTTAAGAGCAATAAACTCACTTTTCTTTAGCATCACACAGTCTTCCAGGTGCCATTTGATGATGTCACAGACTGCTGAATAATTTTTTTATATGATTTTTTAATAACTTCTTAAGCCTGTTACACTGAATGACATCTGACAAACTGCATTTTCCCCTGGTTATTTCTATATTTAAAAAATCATGAACACCGAATGCGCAAAAACACAAGAGGTGGGATTTATCACTAATCACATGAACCAGTCACAGCCGAACATAACCGGTCATATCCAATCACATTGTGATGGAGGCATTATCTCCTCTCATGTGACTTTCCCCCATTCATTCTCAATTGCCCCCCCCCACCAAACTTACCGCATGCTATAGAGGGTCTGTTAAAACCCAGTGGGCTCAGGGGAGGCGAGAGGGACACAGACTCCTGCTGTAATTTTACCTGCTGGTGTCACTGTTGAAGAATGTTCAGAAAAAGTTGTTTGTATACTTTTTATTGTTCATTTGTAATATTGTTTTTTTTTCTCATCAAATATTTTAAGGAGACTTTGTCTCCTTGGAAATGGGATCTATTACCAATCACATGAACCAGTCACAGCTGAACATAACCAGTCATATCCATTTTTTTTTCTCATCAGATATTTTAAGGAGACTTTGCCTCCTTGGAAATAGGACCTAGATATATTATTAGAATTTGTATATCAAGAACTTTGTTTTTCTTTGCTCTGTTTGATGATTCTTTTAATAAATTAAATATTTGTAAAGTACCTCAGAGCAACTCTGGAGATGAAGTCAATGTGTAGACACTAGTCCTAATTTCCTTAAATTTGATTTATTAATTCAGGACTTATCAAATTATGTGTTAAGACCAATTCACACCGTGCCAACAGACACAAATGGCAAAAGACAGACTGCTCAGGTTTTGCCAGATCAGTGTGTTACCCCTGTTAGCGTTTGGTTGACGCTTGTTTTCACTAATTGGCGTTTGCTGATTGTTAGCTATAGTCCGAATGAATGCAAGTCAGTTAATCTCATATTAATGTGCGACTGATGAGATTCTCCAACATCGTTTATCATCAGATGGTGGTTTTCAAGTATATTGAGGATAAAGACGTGTTCCAGAAGTTCTATGCCAAGATGCTGGCCAAAAGACTGGTGCACCAGAACAGTGCCAGCGACGACGCCGAGGCCAGCATGATCTCCAAACTGAAGGTCTGTGTGCTTGTTTAGTGAAGATGGCTCACTTCACTGCTCTTCTTTAAATTCCAATAGATGCTTAACATTGTTTTCTTCTTCTGTCCACCCTCAGCAAGCATGTGGTTTCGAGTACACCTCTAAACTCCAGCGCATGTTCCAGGACATCGGTGTCAGCAAAGACTTGAATGAGCAATTCAAAAAGCACCTTTCCAACTCGGAGCCTTTGGATTGTAAGTGTGCCACACTCTGGTTTATTGTTTGTTTTTCTAATATAACATGCACATGATAATTACTGATGAATAAAATCGGGCTCCATCTGTCTCGCAGTGGATTTCAGTATCCAGGTTCTGAGTTCTGGCTCGTGGCCGTTCCAACAGTCTTGCACGTTCGCTTTACCATCTGAGGTGAGATGCTCAGACGCTTAACCCTGTAATTTTCCAAGCCCTTCACACCCTTCCACAAGCTGAGAATAATGTGTGATTACACTTCCAGTTGATGATAGTTTTCCAACGCCTTTGTTTTTCACAGTTGGAGCGGAGTTACCAAAGATTTACAGCTTTTTATGGAAGTAGACACAGCGGCCGCAAGTTGACATGGCTTTACCATCTATCCAAAGGGGAGCTGGTCACCAACTGCTTCAAGAATAGATACACTCTGCAGGTTTGTGTCGTCTTCATGTCATAGCATGTACTGGGAATCATAAAGAAGGTTGCAGGACTCAGCTGGCATGAATGTCAGCATGTGTTTATGTGTCGTGTTCCCGCAGGCCTCCACCTTCCAGATGGCCATCCTGCTCCAGTTCAACACAGAAAACAGCTACACCGTCCAGCAACTGGCCGACAGCACACAGATCAAAATAGTGAGTGCAGTGCCATTGCTTTATATCTCCACAACAAATCAATCAGTTAACTTTGATCTCCATCTCGGATAAAATTCATACTTGGAACAAAAGCAAAGAGTAACAGAAACAGCGATTACAACCCACTGGTTAAAAATAACTTGAAGTATATGTGAGCTGGGTATCGAATTTAATATTTTTTAGGCACCAACTGAATTCCCTCAAAAAATATCTTGTCGTTTGGTACAAAATTTCCATACTTAAGAGCAGGGCTCAACAGCGCGACCGTTTCGCTCGCATTCGCGACTGAAAACTACTGCGTGTGACTATGAAAAAATATTTTGGAGCACCGTGTGTGTGACTGACCCGATCGCATTTTGTGTTTGCGCTCAGGGGAGGTCTCTACGTGTTTTTGCAACGTTGAGTAATGAATCACAGACATATCTCACAAATCATTTCATAAACTAAGTGTAGAGAGAGTGTAAATAAGAGATTGATTGTGCAGTGTAAAGAACTTTGTTGATTATAATGGAGATTTGTGAGATTGCGAACTAAGTTGAGTGACAGCTTTGAATCATTTTAAGTGAGTTTGTAAGTGAAATATTGATTTAATACAACAGTTAACAGGTTATTCCACCCCAAAATGAAAATTTTGTCATTAATCACTTTACCCCCATGTCGTTCCAAACCCGTAAAAAAATTTAGATCGTTTTCAGAACACAATTTAAGATATTTTGGATGAAAACCAGTAGCTTTTTGACTGTCCCAATGACTACCAAGTAAAGAATACTGTCAAGGCCCAGAAACGTATGAAAGACTTTGTCAAAATAGTCCATCTGCCGTCAGTGGTTCAACCATAATTTTACGAAGCTACGAGAATACTGTTTGTACGCAAAGAAAAATAACGACTTTAGTCAACAATTCGTCTCCTCTATGCCACCGTAGTGCCATTTTGGAAAGTATCCACTTTTCTTTTCTTTACTTTGTAAAGTATTAATAATTTAACCTTTCACGCTGTGCTGGAAATCCCTAATTTGATGTTCTCTGTCGTTGTTTTAAAAATTGCTTGTAAATCTCTCATTATGCTATATCATCACCATATCTTGGATAGTGTCTTTTTGTCAACTTGTTTTCTTTCAGTTAGCACAGGTTTTGTATTTCTTTTTGGAACTGAATAATCATAAGGCTCACTGATCTGAGCTTGTGCTTAGTTTTTTTAAGAAAAGAAATACAAAACCTCTGTTAATTGAAAAAAAAAAAAATTAATATAATATTTGGTAATACAGCATAAGCAATTATTAAAAGGCCAGTATCTTTTGATCGGTATCATCACAAGTGTAACAAGGTAGGAAGCCCTCCAAAAAGGTACAAAAAGTATAATTTCTTTTTTTTGTACACTGTGTGAATGAACAGTAGGTTTTTGACCATTGGAATAACATGTAAATGTTATTTTTACATTGTTTTATCCACCTGAATTATCCAAACCATGCTGTTTAAAGTTTAAAAATCTGGATATTACTTACAACACTGTAAAATTTGTCATTTTAGCAGTGTGTTAAGTTTTTAAATTTTAATGGATTTTTTGCTTTTTACAGGATATTCTGATTCAGGTCTTGCAAATCCTGTTGAAATCAAAATTGCTGGTAAGTGTTGAGAACTGTTTGCTTATAAAAATCTTATAAATATTTTTGAACATCAGTGCTGTTTATTATATTTGCTAAATTGTTTCCATGCAATTCTCTTAAAGGGATAGTTCACCCAAAAATGAAAATTCTATCATTAATTACTCATCCTCATGTCGTTCCAAACCTGTAAGACTTTGTTAAAAGTTTGTTTTCAGAACACAAATTAAGATATGTTCAATAAAATCAAATCAATGTTCAATTAAATCACACTAAATTAATAATTAAATTGTTTCCCATCATTTCCCATCATCTGTGTTGCTGTCTGTCTCAGATTTGTGTTCTGAAGAGGGTGAATAATTAATGACAGTATTTTAATTTTTCAGTGCACTACACCTTTAATTGTTTACATTCTGTCTAAACAACTATAAAATCTAAAGATTATTTTTATGCATGTATTTATTTATTTATTTATTTTTTTGTTTTCTTTTGTAGGTCTTGGAGGATGAGAATGCAAATATAGATGAAATGGACTTCAAGCCTGATACATTAATCAAACTGTTCCTGGGCTATAAGAAGTAAATGCATTTTCTTACTGCTTCATGTTTGATCTACACAATATCCACCTTTTACTTAAAAAAAAAAACACGGACCACTATGGGTGAGACTTTCGGTTCATTAGCCGCTACAGGGAAATAACGAGAAGAACAACGTGCAGTAAATGGTAAAACTGTTTGCACTACAAACCCGTGTGTTCATAATTTAAATAACATAAGCAGCAAAACTAGCTGTTTTGTATAGCTAAAAATAGCTGGATGTGGATTAGACCAGAAGCCACAACCATAAAATTTGCTCACTCTTACAGAAAGAAAAAGGTGGATACACTAGTAATTGACTTTCAATAACATTGTCAACCTTGCACATTTGTGATCTTTGTCTACACTGTCTGTGTGCGCAGTAAGAAGTTAAGGGTGAATATCAATGTGCCAATGAAGACAGAGCAGAAACAAGAGCAGGAGACAACACACAAGAACATCGAGGAAGACAGGAAGCTCCTCATACAGGTATTAAAAATAAACAAGAACAATCTCTTGAAGTTGAAATAAAATATTCTTTTGAATCTACCCGTTTTGTTGTGTTGCTGTGTGCAGGCAGCTATCGTGAGAATCATGAAGATGAGGAAAGTTTTAAAACACCAGCAGCTTTTGGCAGAAGTGCTGAACCAACTCTCCTCACGATTCAAACCTCGTGTTCCTGTCATCAAGGTACAAGACCCTTCGCAAACAGCTTGATTGACAGACGATCTGACCAATTACAATGCCAAATCTGCCATTTTGTCCGACAAACAAATCAGACAGGAGAGTAGACTTAACTTTGGTGGGCTTAAAGGGTTTTTATTCAAATTGTATTATTTACTCACTCTCAAACCATCCTAAGTGTATATGACTTCCTTCTTTCAGACAAATCTAATCCAAGTTGTATTGAAAAATGTTGTGGCTCTTTCAAGCTTAATTATGGCAATAGGTGGGTGTTTCTCTTTAACAGTTTAAAAGAAGTCCAATAAAGCGCCTCCATTCATAATAAGAAGTGGTTCCAGGGGGTGAATAAAGGCCTCCTGTAGCAAACTGATGCATTTTTGTAAGAAAAATATCTATATTTAAAACACAATAATCAATTTGGCAGCTCTGGATGGATGACATAGAACATCAGTGTTGTGCATCCGCCACTCAGAAGTGACAAACAAAAAGAGGAGACTGGTTTTCCTTTGCTAAAGTAAGGAAACTCTGCTTCCTTTGCTCCTGTAAACAAACATTGGTTTTCACGAAACTCTCAGGCGTATGCACTACACATACTTTTCCTATGTTATCTGCCAGGAGTTGCACAACAGAGAGCAAGCAAGATTAAAGTGATTATTATGTTTTGAATATGGATATTTCTCCTCACAAAAACGCATTGATTCCGTACAGGAGAATTTTATTTTATTCACCCCACTGGAGCCATGTGAGGCACTTTTTATTATGGATGCATGGACTTTATTGGACTTGTTTTTGAACTGTTGACGAGAAACACCCATCTGTTGCTTTGATAAAGCTTGAAATAGCCTGGACATTTTTTGTTAAAGTCTTTGCACACTGATTCAAAAATTCTTGTCCGAAATTTTCGCAATTTTCACACTGCCTCCAAAACTTTCATCCATCATAAAGTTCGGATCAAGTTTGCTTTTCTACATTTTTGCATCCGTAGCAAACATTTTCACAGGCAAGGATGACGAATACGAAAAACCACATACAAAAATTTCAGACTCAGTGACCTTAACTCTTATTGCATTTGTCCGAAAGAAGGAAGTCATATACACATAGAATGGTTTGCGGGTGAGTAAATAATTGGGCTAATGTTAATTTTTGGGTTAACTAACCCTTTAAACTTGAAACAATGTAAGTATTGACATCTTTTCCGCGGTTGAAATGAAACACATTTTGATGTTCATTCATGTTTTATTTTCTTAAGAAAATATGCCACAAACTGTAATTATTGTTTGAATTTCTTACAAAAAGGACATTTTAAAGCTGAGACCTTGTTTAATACTGGAAGTAACCTCTGTCTGCATGTTGTCAGTTTCCTCTGCAATGTCTTTTTCACTGCGTGAGAACATGTAGTGTGAGAGCAGCATTATTTGTCGGACATAGCAGGGTGGGTTTTTGCGAAGGGTCAGTTGTGAATACTTATGAACATTCATTAGAAATATTAAAATGACACTTTCGTCTCTCTTTTTTCCTTCCAGAAATGCATTGACATTTTGATAGAGAAGGAATACCTGGAACGTGTGGATGGGGAAAAAGACACATACAGTTACTTGGCATAACAATGTCTTCTGAGGTTTGATCTCAAGTCATTGTTGCTGAGTAAGACGATGTGACACTGGACTTTTCCCTTTAAACCCAGACTGCTAAAGCGGCCAGTCTGTCTTTAAGCCCTTACGCTGCTCAGGATTGCCATTTACTTTTTAATGTGTAAATACTGGACATTGAACTATACTCATAGTGGGACCCACAGTCAGGGTTGCATGCTATCGCCTATCATTATGAAAATACAAAACGCTGATTAATTTAATTGTAATTATGACTTTTGGAAAACTGACCAATTTTAAAAAACACTGTTGGTCCCAAACAGAAATACCTATAACTAAGTGGATCTGTTTCAGCAGCACTCTGAGTATAATCATGTCTGACTGGCTGTTTAGAGTTGCGTTATTACCAGCCACGAGAACATCATTTGTATAGTGAAGTTCATTTTATAAATGTCATGAATAAACTTAATTTTTCTTTATGCTTTTTCAATTTTCAATGTTTATTTTATCACGTTTAACAAGTCCCTGTAAACAATTCAACAGCACCTTGTAATCGGAGGCAAAAAACATGGAAATGGAGTGGTCAAAAACCCTCAGGGAAGAGGGGAGCAACAGGTTCAGAGGAGAAATATGAATTAAAAGGAGCAAAAACAAATTATCACGCTCCTAAGTAACTCCCTAATATTCACTAGACAAATCACAGCAAATGATAGCCATCAATAAATTACGCATAAAATAAATAGGGACTTCTGGAGTCAAGCCTGATATTATTGCTTTGATTTTACAGTATCCCACGTTTAAAAAGTGATTGTTTTTCACGTAACAGGGACGAGAACAGCACCTTTATCCAATCTCTTTACATTTAGTGACGTCTAAAGTTCATAGCTGCAAACTGTCTGGATAAACATTACAAAATGTACAGTGAGGAATGAAGAGTTACCTGATTCCACTCCATTTGAAACCTTTGTTCATGCATACGAGTACACCATTCAACATTTTAGGAAATCTAATTCAAGAAACTATTCAGTGTTCTTTAAACATGTCAAGGCACCGCAATAATATGATACTGAGTCTATCCTCCTTACATAAATCACCAAGTCGTTTTGTTTGTACAGCAACTGTGCATTGGCACTGGATAATGCATTTAATATCTCTGGCGAGATTAACATGCAAAGCAGTAAAGACGGTGGCTTTGGTTTCCACAAAGAACATACGTTATACGGTGGGGACTGCGTGATATATGTTTTTGCATTATAAACGTACAACCAGTTTAAATGTTTGGTCCAAAGGTATAGAGGAAACTGTCAAAATAATTTAAAGTGGGGAAAAAAAAAAAAACCTACAGTCCAGATACAAAATAATGGCCCATTACAAAATGGCTCTCTACTAAAACCTCAACTGTAAACATGACAGAATGTTCAAGTTACTATCAGAAAGTGTATCCCAGAGTAAGCCTGTTGGTCGAGTCAAAAAACAAAAAACAAAAAAAAAAGTCTTCAAAATATCCCCGTTAAAAACTTTTCAAATAGATGCCCTTGTCCTATAAAACTATCTA
This sequence comes from Cirrhinus molitorella, assembly GCA_033026305.1. Taxonomy (NCBI): domain Eukaryota; kingdom Metazoa; phylum Chordata; class Actinopteri; order Cypriniformes; family Cyprinidae; genus Cirrhinus; species Cirrhinus molitorella. The sequence goes on along the minus strand of CM065140.1, from coordinate 15,765,930 downwards.
AACTGTATCGGAAATGCATGTGGAGAGAGAATTCCTGAAGAGTGTAAGGCATTTGTTGTTGAAGGAGGTAGATGGCTTTATGGAATTTCCATTTCACGTTCAATACCTACGTATTTCAGAGCGTCAGCTTGACTGTATCTGAAAGATATGGAAACATTAGGTTAGATGGTTCAAAAGCACCTCTCAAAGAAACAAAGCACTTTTTGCATTAATATGGCCCTATAAAATCAGTTTTTTTAAATGTTTAAACAGTTAAATAAAATCTGTCAAAAAGATGTCTAATTAATTGAAATCATAAAACTTTCTTTAACGCCATTTATTAAATGTGTAACAAAAGTTAAATTAAGGCTCTATGAAATGTTTAATTTTTTTAGTTTTTGTTTTAATATTCTAGACTCTGTTTTAATGGTTAAATAAATATAAATATATTTATATATTAAATCAAAAAACCTGTCCAATTAAGTGAAATCATAAAACTTAACAGCAAGACAATTTAACAGCAATTTATTAAATGTTTAAATTACATTGTTAAGGCCTGTTTTAATGGTTAAATGAAGAAATATAATTTGAAAAGCATGTCTAATTAATTAAAAACATAACTTTGACAATTTAACAGCAATTTATTAAAATGTTAAACAAAAGTGACATTAAGGCTCAATGAAATGCATTTAATTTTTCTAGACCGTTTTAATGGTTGAATTAAAAAATATAGAATTCATCAATTTATTAAGCAATAAATTGGTAGCAATTTATTAAATGTCTAACAAATATTAAGTTAAGGCCCTATTAATTTTTTTTCTCAATTTTTTGTATTTTTAGCAAATTCTGTATCGTTTACCAGTGTTCTAGATTCATCTTCATTAAATTTAATGTTTTAATTATAATTTTTTTAGTAGTAGTACTATCATTACGTCGAGTAGTATATTTGTGTCACAGTTTCTTCAACTTTTATTTTGATAGGCTGCAGTGAAGAGTTTTAGTTTCTGTTTGTATATAATATGTCCACAGTTTTTCCATTTAAAAGAAAACACCTCTACGCTTTTTCCCTTTACCTGTAGTCAAAGAACAGTTCCTCTCCCGTCTGTATGGCTCTCTTAGCAAATATGCCAATCCTGTGATCCCCATTAACCATCATCACTGTGGGGACAGACAGGAACAACCCATGACGTCACATTTTACACACAAGATCCTTTCACAGTACAAGATTCTGACTTACCTTTTGCATAGCAGTTGGGGTTCACAGAGTGGTTGGCAAATCTGATCTTGTTTCCTTTCCTAGTTGCATCAACAACAAAATCTGTGGGTGAAAGGTGGGAGGTTGTCAGCCAGTGAGTGGGCATGTAAATAGCAAGCGTTTGCGAGAAAGAGGTTAGTTACCGTTGTTAAGATTGAACAGGAAGCTGCACATGTATTTGTCATACACCTTGCCTCTGCGGTCTGCCTCATCTTGGGAGATGATCTAGCAAGTAAAAATAGAAACGCGTCACATAAGAAATAAACATCACTGTGCGTTAGTTATGACGTGCGGTTTTTTTTTTTAACATCTCACCTCCCCACAGTACTCGGAGATGAACTCATTTTTCTGAACTGGCTCTTTGATGAAGATTCCCCATCCAGCCACATCAGATGGAGCCAGTAGCAAATGCTTAAAAAAAAAAAAAAAAAAAAAAGGCATAAGAACCAAGAAAACAGGGTGTATCACAACTAAATGTGACCCTGGACCACAAAACCAGTCTTAAGTAACACGGGTATATTTGTAGCAATAGCCAAAAATACATTGTATGGGTCAAAATGACCCATTTTTAATGCCAAAAAACATGTTCGATGAACATATTTTTGACATTTTCTACCGTAACTATATCAAAACTTAATTTATAATGAGCAATATACACCCTCAGATTCCAGATTTTCAAATAGTTGTATCTCAAAAGATACAAATATCATCCCATCCTAACAAACCACACATCAATGTACAGCTTATTCAGCTTTCAGATGATGTATAACTCTCAATTTAAAAAAATAATTACTCTTATGAGTGGTTTCAATATGTATCTTTATACTGATGTGTCTCAGATTAAAATATACCTTCTTTGCTCCTCTCTGGATGCTACAGTTTTTGCAGGAGACGTTTTTACTGTCCCAGTGATCTGCCGCCCCGCAGGTGAGACACAGGTCAGGGTCACACTCTCGTACGGCCAGGTAACAGGGGCACTGCTTGGTGTTACACTGAGCCTTACAGCGACAGCCTGGAAACCGGTTCTGACCTGTACAGATAGAAAAATCCAGTTCAAAAATAACTCCCGATTCTAGACCTGACCTTTAAACCAAACATGACTGTTATAAAAGTTAAAAAAAAAAAATAACATGAATGTGATAGCTTCACCTCAGTTATACATTAACTGGCCTACATTAAGTGCCAATCATTCAAACCCAAGAGCCCTGCTTTTACAACTTGTACCGATTTAAAATGTAGGTCAAAATGAAATTTATAAAGGAGAAGTTCACTTTCAGAATAAAAAATGCCTGAAAATGTACTCACCCCTATGTCATCTAAAAGGTGTCTGTCTTTCTTCAGTCACAAAGAAATTAAGGTTTTTGAGGAAAGCATTCCAGGATTTTTCTCCATATAGTGGACTTCAATGGTGGCGAACGGCTTAAAGGTCTGCAGTTTCAATGTAGCTTCAAAGGGCTCTACACAATCCCAGCTGAGGAGTAAGGGTCTTGTCTAGCAAACCAATCGATCATTTTCTTAAAACAAAAATTCCTATACTTTTTAAACCACAAATGCTCGTCTTGTACCAGCCCAACCTTACACATTACATAATCATGTTGGAAAGTTAATTAGGGGAATTGTGTAGAGCCTTTTGAAACTGCAGTTTAGACCTTCAATCAACTGAAGTCCAAGTCCACTATATGGAGAAAATCCTGGAATGTTTCTCTCAAAAACCTCTCTTTTTTTTGCGAAGAAAGCAAGACATAAACATCTTGGATGACACGGGGTGAGTACATTATTGGGAAATTTCTATTCTGGAAGTGAACTTCTCCTTTAACTTGCCATCACGTTTAGAGAATAAGCAATTATTGCATTGTTTCCTCTTTCCAAGTGTAAACTGGGTGTCACACTGATGTTGCATGCCTGAGCTTTCTGACTCTGTGTGTGTGTGTGTGTGTGTGTGTGTGTGTGTGTGTGTGTGTGTGTGTGTGTGTGTGTGTGTGTGTGTGTGTCTCTCTATACTCACATTCTGAGCTACACTGGCAGAACTTCTCACAGAAGTTTTGGGCAGTGACACAAGGGCAAGAACTGTCACACGGCTGGCGCGGATGGTCACATGGCTGGTAGTTGTACACATGATTGGAGGAGCCATCTGCAAGCGGAAGTTTCGAATATATAAAAATGTAAGCTTGCATTTTTACTCAACCTACTTAATCTTGTGATCTGAACGTATAAACAAGAATCTAACAAATCTAAAAGACACAAACCTTTCTTTAGTTGAATTTTCCGACAATGAGTGGCCCACAATCTAGAAGAACCCAAGAAAGCACAACAGAGTAATACATGACTGAAATGCACAAATCATAATAGTTTATTTTAATTAATTTAGTATAATATTAGTACTGTCAATCGAAAAAAAAAAAAAAAAAAGAGGAATTAATCACACATTGTTTCTGAAATTATTCACGATTAATCCCACATAACATTAAAGTTTTTAAATATACTTCGATATTGCAATAATTTCATATCAATCTTCAAATGAATGTAGAAACACCACGTAGTATATTTTCAATATTTGTTAAATTTTTTATGGCTGAAGGTGAGGATCCACTGATACCAATATTACTGAGGTCTCTAAGAAATGTTAGAAACCATTGACTATAACTATTAAACATTACTGTATAACTGACCGCTATGAATTTTAACAGACTTCTATAAATTACTTCTAATTCAAGCAAACTTAAAACAACCGTCACATAAACCTATTATTTACCTGTGCCCTTCAGCAAATAGGAAATGTACAGAAATTGAAAGTTATCAAACACTAAATGCTAAATGAAATACAGATGAATCCTTAAAGCTACAAAAGTTATGGATCCCTCTTTTTTTCTTTAATTAATAGACATCACAGCAACTGGGTTATTAGCTTATTTGGCTACTGTTGCCAAATGTGACGCGGATCTGAAATGCATGCTTGTAAATTCATTCACACTAATATGAAATGATACACACTACAACATCTTATGTGACCATAAGTTCCTCGTCAACTGTACCTTTTTACTAGCAATTGTCTAAAAAGTCTCCTGTTTGATGTGGTTGTAAAGATGTTCAGCAACTAAAATGCACTTCTTGTCAAGAAAAATAGAGACCTAAGCAGCAGCTGTGAGTGGGCCCCTGCATTAAATATTTTTAACACCGTTAAACTGGAAAAATTTAATCACCTGCGTTAACACAGATTTTGACAGCAGTAGATAATATCATATATTGAACGTTTCAATAAAATGAAAGGCAGTCAGACTCTTACAAATATCACTTTATACACACACCTGTGTTTCCTCTTCTTCTTCCTTTGAGGGGTGTTTTCATCCACCGCAGGTGCACGTGCAATGATGCTAGATTCTTTTACCCTGAATTCATAAACCTGACAAAGCACAAAACAAGAAAAGCATGAATTCATTTCACTGTTTGTGGTAATTTGTAACTTACCAGATCTTCAAAAATAATTCCACAGCAATTATGCATAGTTTTCTAGCATTAAACACTGCAATATGTAGTGTGTTTGCATAAAAGCGCGTGTACCTGTCTACAGGTCTTTGTGCCTATGAGCCTGGCAATAGCGCAGAAGTTGTCATAGTAAGTTCCAATGAGAACTCTAAAGAGAGAAGCCTCAGCACCACTCCAGTCCACATTTTCAGGGGGCTCTGAGCTCAACTTCAACTTCACTGGAGTCTGACAGCGAGAGTTTGCCTCTGTACAAAAAAAAAAAAAAAAAAAAAAAAGAGACAAATTAAGGTCACATATCATGAAAATTGTCATTTTCCATGTTTAAGTACTATAATTGGGTCCCCAGACCCAGAAAACGTGAAAAAGAACCCAGTAATGTTTTTTGGTAAGCCTTTCTCTGAAAGCTTGTGAAAAACAACAAGCCACTCCGATTTTGCTCCCTCTGTGACGTAGAATGGGGATCCTATTATAATTTTACTGCCCTTAAACTTCAAGTTTCCACCCACGGTGCCACCAATGTGTTTGTTCAAACGACAACGGTTTACCAGTTCTAACGTCATGGTTAAAGTTTCAGCAAAGCATGCAAACTCTTCTGTCTTTGGCTGCACTGACAAGCACAGAACATTATTTAGAGCCCCAGCCTCAGAGGAGACAAGAGAGCAGTGGATTTATTGATTTATTTACTGTATATTACGCTGCTGCCACACAGATCTAATATAACATGCAATTTCTTGCCCAGTTGTTTACCTTCACAGAGATAACTGACTATTTTTGTAACCAACTAATTTTTAACAAACTTGTATATTTGACAGATTAAGTGCAATAAGACCTGAAAGAGAACTTTTAGTAGTAACATGCTGAGCACTTTAGATGTATGCGCTCAGAAATATACTAACGTATAGTGGAAGTTAAAATTAATATCTGAGTATCTGAGGTACAAGCTGTATAGGCACAGTCCAATTCTTTAAAATGGGTGGGGAGCAGCACCTCATTTGCATTTAACAGGGTCAAATTTCCAAATGTCAAATTTCTTGACTTTCACTGATTAAAAAGCTGAATTTTCATGACATATAATGAATAGATCTATCCATGTGCAAGCTTTATTTACAGAAGTTTTTAGTACAAACCACACACATGCACTACTTTATTATTTTACCTGTTAAATGCACTTTGATATTTTTCTGTACCATTTATACAGAAACTAATTTATGGTTTTTATGCTTTCAGAACCGTAACAATAGGCAAAACAAAGTGTGAAACAAAAATGGAAACAAAAAAAACTTAAAGCAACAAACAAAATTCCCTGATATTCCATAATAAATATAAAATTCCCTGACTTTCAATGTCTGGAATTGACCTTTTATTAAATTTAATTAATTAAATTCCATGATATTCCAGAAATTCCATGACCCGTGGGAACCCTGATTTAAAGAGACGTGCACCAAAACATTGTGTTTCTGCTTCCACTCAAAATAGGCATTTTCAAAATTATATAATAAATTATCTGTGGGGTATTTTGAGTACATCACACAAACATTCTGGGGACACCTGGGACTTATATTACTACTTGTAAAAAGGGGCATAATATGTGCCCTTTAAAAGGAAATCTAAAATAGCAGGAAAAACTGAAATAAATATATTTTTATGGCTCCAAAACACTAATACAAAATAAATTGTGACATAATTAACTAACGTTAATATTACTGATTTTCTTAGTTGGCAGCACACAATTGAATATGACACTGATATAATTAATTTTCATAGACCCTCAATATCTACCTGAGGAGCTGGTGGTCTCATCCTTTTTGTCATCATCATCTTTATCGTTACAGTCATTTCCATCTGTGCCTCCCTCTCTGTCGCTATCTGTGTCTTTAGTCTCAGCGTTAACTGTTGGGGTGCTGGGTCTGCTGTTACTGTTGCTGTTTGGGAGTCTTCCTCTGCGTCTGCCTGCTGTGCGCTTAGAAGGGGTCTTGACACGCTCAGCAACCACACCTGCTGGGTATTCCCTAACCATGCCATCCTGAGGAGATACATATGCCAGGGTTAATCATAGAGGGAAAGAATCAGATTTAAGCAACATTTAAAAAGATCTGCATTTGTGTGTATACCTGTGTGCATTTTCACACAGAAATCATGACTGCACAGATGTATCAAGCCTTCAGGGTTAACAATATCTTCAATTTTGGAAGGAGTAGAGAAATGCACTTGCCTGAACCATATACATGTAGCAATAAATGCCACATGGTTTGCTGTCCACCAGATTCTCCATGTTTTTACGCTTGTATGTGTTTGGAGTTGCATGAAAAGCTGAAAATAAAAAGAGGAATGCATTCAGAGAAATGCAATCTTAACAGCAGTTTAATCAAATTAAAATTCTGTCGTTAATAACTCAGCCTCATGTCGTTCCAAACCCGCAAGACCTTTGTTCATCTTCGGAACACATTAAGATGTTTTTGATTAAATCTGAGAGCTCTGACCCTCTATAGACAGCAAGGGACCTACTGCGTTCAAAGGTCCAGAAAGGTACCAAGAACATCAACAATTATCCATGCGACATCAGTGGTTCAATTGTAATTTAATGAAGCTACAAGAATACTTTTTGTGCACAAAAAAAAATTTAATTATAACTTTATTCAACAATTCTTGTCTTCCCTGTCAACCTAACACCATTTTGGAGAGTACAAGGATGCATGCACCCTTGCCGTCTATGGAGGGTCAGAGAGCTCTTGGATTTCATCAGAAACATCTTAATTTGAGTTCTGAAGACAAACAAAGGTCTTAGGGGTTTGGAACGACATGAGGGTAAATAATTATTGACAGAATTGTCATTTTTAGTTGAACTATCCCTTTAAATGGTTGATTTTTATTGTTTAAGGACAGCATTTTGTGGAATCATTGCTTACGGTGAAGAAAACAGTCGTATTTGAAGCAACGCCTGCAGAAGAGTGTATGGAAGGAGTGCAGACTCTGCTCTCTTTGCACCGATTTAGCATTTGGTCCATCGATGTTAGGGGTGCATTCAGGAGGAAGAGCCCCTGGGAGCTGCTGCTCAGTGAGTTCTTTATATCTGCAAAAAGACAAAATATCTCAAAACATGAACAAAATATTTCAAAACAAGTTATCAGAACTTTTGGAAATAGTGTTCTAACATACTTTTCTTTGAGCTCTTCAGTTGAACCTTTATCAGGAAACATGGAAGAAATGGCTTCAAAGATTTTATCAGAGGGAAACTTTTTTGATCTGTCATTGTTGTGACCTGTTGCATACAATAATAAAGCACAGAGTTTGTTATTGAAGAATGAACTGTATAACAAAATGAGACTGTAAACATGCAGCATGTAATAAACTGCCTGTCTACTGTCAGCACCAAAAATGTAACACTGTTTGCTGTAAAACTTTGGAAATTTGTTAAATAATAAAAAAAAAAAAAGTAAAATGTGTATATTTTAACTGCTGAGAATCTTTATCAAAGCTAGATGTGTTTTGTTTTACATACTTTACACTATAATTAATTTCATTTCTCTTACTCTCAGAATTCAGCTGCTCCTTGTGGGACTCTTCAGCATCATCTTTTCCATCACAGAAGTCCATCTTCTCAAACTTGCAATCATGCTGATCCTCCTCTTCATCATCTTCCTCATTATCACTGTACTGATTGAGTGCGCTCACTAGCTCCACAAAGATTTCATCATTTATGAAGCCACACTCTACACACAAAACAAAACACAGGACAAGAAATCAATACCCTTTTCAAGAGAACCTGCATCCTAAAGGCTTTTTGCAGCTGCGGAAATGTTGGCTCTACTTAAGCAGATAATTGTAAATCAATTCTTAAACGGATATTTCACCCAAAAAAAAAATCTAACTACCATTATTTGTCACACCAAGCCCAATGCGCCCTTTTATTTAGTTTCCCAATTTTAGCATTTAAATTTTTAGGTTAAGCATTTCTTTAACATTTTTTTAACTAGATCAAATCTTATAAATCAGGACAAAAATGAATTACTGACCTCTATCTCCGTGAACTTTTCCATCATAATTTTTAATAAGCTCTTCAATGAAGGTGCCGTCTTGATCAAGGATTTCATCACCCATGTAAGGGATGTTGTGCAATACAGTTTCATCTTCAACCTAAAACAGAATACAACATTAAAATTGTGTTGTTGTTTTTTTTGGTTAATACAATGACTTCTGCAAATACATTTAAAAATTATTTTTACCATGAAGTTTTGCTGGAGCGGAGACCATGAGTACATGACAGGCACAGAAGCCACAGCATTCAGTGTTTTGAGAGGAATGACTTGTCTGGAGAACTCCGAGAAGCCACTGTCAACAGTGCACTGCAAAACGGTTCAGTCACGTTAGAATCTATATACTAAGAAATCTTTAAGATAATGAGCATTTACTTTAAATGCATTTAATAAAACACTAAACTTGAGGATTTGTTCTAACCTCTCTAGTCCCTCGCAACGAGCTCACAGGTGTCATAATGTGAACAGGTTGTATCCGTCTCAGTTTCCATTCCTGGTTCAATATGTCTGTACGCTCCAATATCTTCTGTCTGTTGGAGCTGAACATGCTCTGCACAATAAGAAAACACATTTCACTGTGAGATATAGACAGGTAGGCATCATGGTTGTTCTCATGACTCTTTATCATTTGTGTAAACATATTACATATAATTTGTTTTATATATAACAGTGCATTTGCACTGTCCATATAGGGTGACACCTCAAAGCCTGACCAAAACCAACACTCTATACGAGCAGCTTAATGTCTGCCCATGGATCACCTTGACCTCGTCTGCCCTCCTGAAACGTTTGAGCTGCCGCAGCCTCATGTACTCAGACTTCACTCTCCGTCTCCAGCAAACAGGACCCTTCTCCGATTTCCTCCCGGTCAATCCCATGGTTTCCCTATACACATACAGAACATGATTTAAATTTCATTGCAGACTGACATACAAACACTATAGAAACATCATTTTGAGGTAAATGTGCTCAAGTCTAACTTGTGTGTAACTTTAAGGAACATCATTTTTTCTGCAATTAAACATCTTTTGGGAGTTATTCCATAACATTTAGTTTTTATACGTCTACAACAGTTCGTGTGCTGATTAGCATCTTTGAGCTAGTTTCAAAAGTATTAAAAACCGTTAATACTGAAACAGTTTCAGTAGTAACATCTTCATTTTTTTTTGGGTGTTATTCTTTAAAATTGTCACGTCATCATTGTTTCGGTAGTGACAAAAGGGAACACATAATCCTCACATTTGAAGGGAAATAAACATTTTAGTACAGTAATGCAATGTTTATTTTAGTATGTTTTAGTATGCATGTTAAAAATCTGTAATGTCATGTGGTTGCTACCAAAGCATTACTGCCACTACCGAAAATGTGCAGTCACACAATTTGTTAAAAATCAAAGTACACTGAATAAATAAAGCAAATAAAATGCTATAATGTTATAGTTCAATGTAAATTCAAACAAATGAATCCTTAACTTTGAAATCAGTATGAAAAACGTTTTGCTTTTTACAAAAAAAAAAAAGTGATTCAAAATACAACAAATCTCAAAGTACATTTGAAATATTGTTAAAATGTAATTGTTAATAATTTACCATGACAATTTATAATCAAATAAATAATAAAAAAAATATATATATATATATATTTTTTTGTTTTTTTATTTTTTTTTTTTTTTTTTTTTTTTTTTTACAATGTAGACGTAAGCAAAAGCTTAATAAGTCAATATAACCCTTCTAATTAAATTTATTACTGTTTTTCGGTAGTGACAAATTTGGCAAGAGGACAAATATTCCAAAACATTCTGAAAATAAAAGATGAAAATTAACTGCACAATAACTTGGACCTTGGACATAAATACCAAGTTTCTGGAAAAATAATTTTGTTCCAAGATGTTTCCAACTCTGACTTTGGAGCAATTCTGTAGAATGGCTCATATAATGGAGGTTAATTTAACCACGTGGACTATTTAAATGATGTCCTTACTACCTTTCTGTGCCTTGAATGTGTCAGTGACAGGTCTCTCATCAAATTCTTCCAAGCGGAATTTATCTAAACAACGCTGAACCAAAACATTTATAGTTCTGTACTCTATCCATATAGCAATGTCTCCTCATTTGAAACATACCTTTAAATCTTAAGTCTGAGCTATGAAAGAACAACAATACTTTCCTCCGGTATCCAATAAAGTATAAAAGCCAACTTAATTACTGTAGAGATTATCTAACATGCTGCGAATACGTAGGCTGAATATGTAACCGGCAAGCAGCTGAGACAGTGCGAGACAGTGACAAAGTGTCACTTGTAAGTTCACAGGTTTCCCCTCCTACAAGTTTTCCCAGTCATCTCAGCAACGTCACAAACTCATACTCTACTAATTGTAGTAACATGAGAAAACTGAACAAATAAGAAGCAGAGGAAATTGAATGCCTCGTTTTATCCACAAATAAACTTTATATGGCCCAAATGTAAAGTTCTGCAACTGCATTAAGCACACTTTCATTCCCAAATCTGGGATTTATGTTATCCCTGGTGTAGATGTGACAGGTGTATGAGCTCTTTGGCGCCCCTGCTGGACTAACACACATTGACGAGACGTCCAACTGAAAACTGAAACAAAACCTTACAACACATTTACTCGTGTTTATTCACACAGCTTGAACAAAACCAGTCAAAAAAGTCTTGTAATGACAATTAAGAAATAAACACTGCTGAAGTAAAAAATAAAAGGCTGAACACTGAGATGCTAAAAGGATAAAAACCTGTCATTATTTACTCAACCTCAGAGTTCACGAAACCGGACTTATTTTCTTCTCACACAAATTGAACTGTTAAGCAGAATGTCAGTCACCTTTTACTCTCAATGCATCTTTTTCAAATACAATGAAAGTGAATGGTGACTGAAACTGTCATTTCTTTCATCCCCTTTGTTTCCTTTCACGGAAGAAAGTAAGTCATAAAGGTTTGAACCAACATGAGGGCTTGTAAAATATGACATTTTTCGTTTAACTATCCTTTAAACTTCGTTGAGGCTCGACAGTAAGGTATAACGTGAACCGTATGACTAGTAAACTGTCTATAAGCTAACATGACTGTTGTCTTTGCAGTGTTTGAATTTAAAGTTAGTCGCTAACTGGTTAGCTGGGCTGTCTTAACCAGAAAGTAAATGTGGTTTCACTAACGACAGACTCGGTCTCTTTGGTGTCTTCGTCCAATGCCTACCTGAAGGAGGAAACCTGTCCACATCCAAACAAACGACTTTTCTCTCAAGCTGTCAGCGCCGACCCTAAGTGAAGATGATCGGTTAACTGAGCTAGCTAACTCAGCTAGCTCGCGGTAGAGGGTCCTTTCACCTCCGCGCGTCCGCGTTACCAGTACCGGCGAGCCTCGATAAACAAAAGACAGGCGCTTAATTCGTCTTTAGTTCTACAAGTATCTGTTTGGCCAAACGCCTTTCTTTCTCTGAACTGCGGCAGACTGTAAGCGAATTGAAATAAATTTGAAATGTACGTGAATTTGTAATATTTCCGTTTCTGTAAGTATTCAAACCCGCTCAGTCTGTCGTTTATACTCAGAATTCGCCGCCCACCTCGCGCACTGCAGAATCAACGAGCGCCAAACAGATCAGCCAATCAGAACAAGCCATGTTCGAGCTGCTCAATGTTGCGAGTTTTGATTGGTTAGATCCTATCAGGGACTGGGCGAATCGGATGCGTGACTGCAGTAGGGGACATGTGAAGAAGTTCTCTTTGTTCTTGATTTTGAACGAATACAGTTTTGTGAAACTGTAAAACCGGTGCGCAATATCCCAGTGTTCATCTTTAGGTTTTTATTATTGCTGTGAATTATGTCAGCAAATAGCAGCAGCGGTTACTGCGTTTGCGATACAGTACAATGCAAAGATTTAAGCTCTTGTTACTTGTTTTTAGCAACGTTACAGACATAAGGGAAAGCATGCTGTAGTCCCTGGGAGAAAACACTTGCATACGGCAACGAATCGATACAGTCAACATGTCATTCTATTTTCGTATTGAACTGAGGGACTTCCTGTGGACTGTTTGGACTTGGGTCAACCGGTTCATTAAGTACCACCCACTCCCAGGGAATCTCTTAACGGGGGCAATGCCATCAGCGTACAATACAATAGTGGCGGGCAATTCGAATCATTTCCGCGAGTCGGTTCTTTCGAATAGTTCGAAAAATGATTCAGACTCCTACGTCATCACATGGTTCTCAGCCTCGCAGCATAGCATTTGTGTGATCTAAAACGTCCCAAAAAAGCCACATATAGGCACAAATTGCTGCTAAAAAGATAACTTTTAAATAAAACGCTATTTTAAAATCTAAATCTACCAGTCAAAAGATTTTGAACAACAAGAATTTAAAGTCTCTTCTACGCACCAAGCCTGCATTTATTTGATCCGAAGTACAGCAAAAACAGTAACATTTTGAAATATTTTTACTATTAAAACTTTAAAACTTTTCCATTTCAATATATTTTAAAATGTAATTTATGTCTGTGATTTCAAAGCTGAATTTTTAGCATTATTATTCCAGTCACATGTTCCTTCAGAAATCATTCTAATATTCTGATTTGCTGCTCAAAAAACATTTATCATCTTTATTATTGTTGCAAACAGCCAAGTAGAATTTTTCAGGTTTTTTGATGAATAGAAATGAATGATCAATTTAAAGCATCCTTGCCAAATAAAAGTATCAATTTCTATAATTTCTTTCCCAAATAATTATACTGATTCCAAGCTTTTGAATGGTATAGTGTATGATCTTTGGATCCTGAAAAAATGTACTCAACTGTTTTAAATATTAATAATAATAATAATGTTTCTTGAACAGCAAATCAGCATATTAGAATGATTTACAAAGGGTGGCACTGAACACTGCAACTACGAAGTAATGATGCTTAAAATTTAGCTTTGATCACAGGAATAAATTACATTTTAATATATATATTCAAATAGAAAGGTTATTTTAAATAGTAAAAATATATCTAAAATAAAATTGACCATTTTTGCTGTACTTTGGATCAAATAAATGCAGGCTTGGTGAGCAGAAAAGACTTTTTAAAAAAACATTAAAAATCTTACTGTTCAAAAACATTTGACTGGTAGTGTATATACATTGATACAACTGCCATTTACATTTCCCACATGCTTTATTTCTGTAGTTTCACTATTAAAGTAGCCTTTTTTAAAGTGATATGATCTAAATGTTTGTACTATCAGCTTATCAATTTTATGCTTCTTATTAGTTCTCGGTTTAATGAGTCAGTCCTAAACACCTTTTTCAGATTTCTCAATTTAGGTTTTCTTTGGAAATTATCGCAAATTATTTTAATAATTTGTTTTGTTTGTTTTGGGGATCTGAATGAGTGTTTGGACATCAAAACCGTTGCATAACTTAACCTGTTGAGATGAAACAGTTATTTATGACAACCACTGCAATTATGTTTTTCCATTATTTTATTTAAAAGACTTGGGAGGAATAAACCTAATAAACAGTGCTTGGTTTGGAATGAAAATACTGAATGTTTTGATCCCAGAAACAAAAGCGAAGTACAAAAACAAATCAAAACATTCTTTTTTTTTTTTGAAGGTCATCAAGCCCTCCAGAATACCTCCATTCTCGGGGAACTGCATTTATATAAAGTTCATGGTTTCTCTAAATCTCTTAGAGCTCATCTTTTTTCTGTGATAACTTTGTGGCATGTTTTTCCACAAATTTGCTAAATTCCTCCACATCCCTTTTGCCGCCTTCAAATTTGACTGGGTTCTGCTTGCTGTTGCTGGGAGCAAAGTAGATGGTAGGGAAACCTTCTACTTTATAACTGTCGTGAGGAACATCATTAGCAGTGGCATCCATTTTGGCAATGACGAGATTCTTTTCATTCTTGTATTTCTTTCCAAGAGCTGTATAATCTGGCTCCAACTTTTTACAGTGGCCACACCATGGTGCATAGAACTCGATAAGGACGTCTTTCTTTGTATCCATCACAATGTCATCAAAAGTCTTGCCCACCACAACCTTCACCGGTCCTTTGTTGCTCTTAGGAATAGGCTGAGACTTTACAATAGGTTTCAGCTTACCTATCAGAGAAGAAAAGGTAGGTATAGAAAAGAAAGGTATAGTCACTGATTTTAACATAGTGACAACTCTCTTTACACCCATATAAAGCTGTCAGTCTTACATCTTGCATTCTTAGAAGAACATTTACTACCATACTGGCTTAAACTCATAGTAAACCCATAGTTCTGATTACAGCTGATAAAGTTGGAGTAATCATACGCAATACTTAACATACATAACACACCAATGCTTTACCTTTTTTGAAGGCCATGACAAAGCTTCGGAGCACATCCGAGTCAAATTCCTCTGGCTCCATGGCATATTTCTTGCCTCCCTCACCGAGAATGCCAACATTCACCTCCTCCCCGCTTTCACTAAGCCCAAGGCTCTTCAATTCATCAGAATAGTCTTCTTCATCCGCAATAGCAAATGTGTACTCTGGAAAGTCCTTTGCTACTTCAAGCACTTTGCTTCTCCAAAACTGTGTCGCTGGGTTGGATTGATAAAAAAATAAAAATAAAAATGCGTCAGTAGTGAAAAAAAAGCATTTGCATTGTGAGCTACAGGCATTACAGAAGTTTCAAAGCTCTGCAACAGCCACAGCTTAAACACATACCAACTCTGTAGTCAAAACTGAAGTCTACTCCATAATAAACAACCACAAGAGGTCGTGCAGTGTATCTCTTTGCATCGTTGCTCTGTTTTCTGTGCCCAACTAAAGGTAGTATGTGTTTCTTGAAAAATTCTTGAACTTCCGAAGCAGGTGTGGAATCCTTTAGGAAAAACAAGGAAAATCTTTCAGGGAAATGGACTAAAGGTTAGTTCACAAAATTACAGATTTCACTGTGGGTTCAAGTTGGTCACATGAATTTGCTGTGTTGAACGACTATGTGAGCAGTCATTCATACACCACTTCACCACTTCATAGAGTTTGCACTTGCGTCACGATTTGGTCAGATACCCAGATGCGCGGCCATAGTGGAGAAACTCAGATGTAAACAACAGCATGGGTTGCATGGTTATGTAGTACTGAACATGTTGGTCTGCTAATTTATGTAGTCTAAACCACGGAAAAAATGTGTGGAAGGTGCTAAATCATATAGAGAAGGACTTAGTAAGCAGGAAAGGGTGTAATATTTTGACAAACTAAAGTTAGAAGGTGGTAAAGATATGTACAAGCAGTATTAATTAAGATGTTATCCTAATATTTCACCTACCTGACTGGAAATGATAAGAACAAACACAAATTTTGTCAAGATTCTTGCCATGGAAATCTTGGTTCAGTTTGGTCAACCACAAATGCCTTTTGATCCTTAGACAGTTTTTTGCACTCTTCTTCTTAATTTGTTATAACATTTGGCATACTATAGTACTCCAATTGTTCTTCCCGATCTGACCGATTAGTACAGCCCAAAACATGACAATAATTGACCATTTTCAGCAGCGATAATCAGCAAAATATGCAAGTTTTATTCTGTTCAGTAGCATTGTTTACATTAAGTGCCACCACTATGGCCGATTGATGCGTCAAGAAAATCTTTTTGCCCGCAAAAGTTTGCAGAAACTTCTCTGATGTTACCACACTTTAAACATCTCACACAAACAATAAAGAAGCAGAACTTACTTTAATTGTTAGTGAATGAGATGCTGGCTCATATTTAGACCTAAACTTCTCTGGCTGGAGCATGACTACTTGTCCAGGTGAAGCCTTGAGGAATTTTGCGACTTCATTATTGAAGGTATGCATAAATTTGTAGTCTTCTCTTAGAGAATTACCTGCAGGAAGAGAGAACGAGTTGTTAGGGGAAAAAAAAAAAAAAAAAAGTACAGATTAAATCTCTCTCTAAATTAAATGCATTTGAGAAGCACTTCCTGACGGCTTAATACACACATGCTTCTTGATAGGTCTCGTATACTGCATCTTCTTCCCTGGAGAAAACACCTACAATCACAGCATCGTCGCCATCTCTGACGAGCTCCTGAACCTGTTTTAGAGTCTGCACCTGCTTTGATGGCGGACCAGCCTGGTCTGACAAGTAATCAACAATACCTAGAGAACCAAAAAAAAAAAAAAAAGAGATTGTAATTCTCAAGTTCCAACACCGCCAAATCAATCTGTCACTAAGACAATTGACCCTTCGCAATAACCTACCCTCCTTAATTACACTTGCTATGTCCAACAAACAATGCCGCTCTCACACTACACACCATGTTCTCACACAGTGAAAAATTAATTGCGGAGCAAAGAGGAAACTGACAACGCCGACAGAAAAAACAGCAGGTTACCTCTGGTATAAAACAAGGTCTCAGGTTTAAAGTGTTGTCATTTTGTAAGAAATTCAAACAATAAATACTGTTTTGCGGCTCTTTAATGTGTCGTGACAGATTATCTGTATTGGCTTATTAGACCAATCGAAAAGTGAACCAATCGTTTTCTCTTCTTTACTTAAAGCATTAAAATTTAAATTAAAAAAAAAATTTATTTTAACCGCAGAAAGACGCCAATACACAATTTTTTCACGTTGAAGTCCACCAGAGTCAATCTACGCTCCTGTCTGATTTGTTTGTCGGACAAAATGGCAGATTTAGCATTATTATTGGTCAAATTTGTAAAATCAAGCTGTTTGCAAAGGGTCAATTGGTGATTGACCTACCGAACTTCTCCCGTGGTCCATTGTAGTCGAAAACCTTGCCCTTTCTGAAAATTTTAAGAGTTGGGTAGCCAGTAACACCAAACCGTGTTGCCAGTTCACTCTCTACAGTGGCATCAACTTTAGCCAGTGGAATTGGAGGAGTGCGATTGCTGAGCTCCTTAGCAGCCTTCTCATACTCGGGTGCGAGTCTCTTACAGTGACCACACCTGTTTGAATTAAAACACATGAATCTCTAAAAGATACCCTGATGCTTCAGAAAGAATGCAAATGTGTTACATCATAAATCAATAAATAAGCTGCACAGGAATCTAAATATACAAACCAGGGTGCATAGAACTCCACCAGAATGATGTCTGCATTGTTCACCACATCATCAAAATTATCCTTAGTCAAGACTAGGGTGGCCTCGGGAGGAGGTTTCCAGTCAGGTTGAGCAACTTCTTTAACTCGTTCCACAATGGCTGAAAAAATGAAAGTTAAAACCATGCTTGATTAACAACGCACCAGGAAGAAAATTCACAGCAATGTGATGGAATTTTAACTGCATTTACCTTGCTCACTTCGGTCCCCATCATAGTCCACCGGCTCCCCCTTTTTAAGTATTTTAATGGTGGGATATCCAGAAACCTCAAACCTACTACCCAGAGCACTAGCCTTAGTGGCATCAACCTTTGCCACGGGAATCGGTGGGTCATTCTCCTTTAGCGTCTGAGCGATCTTCTCATACTCAGGAGCAAACTGTTTGCAGTGGCCACACCTGAAAAAGTGAAATATTTGCATGACAAAGATCTTTGGCAGTCAATGACGTGTCTCCTACGGATGTAGAGCAAACGAAACTTACCATGGTGCATAGAACTCCACCAGTACTGTGTCTTTGCCTTCCATAAAGGTGTCAAAGTTTTTATCGGTCAGGACCAGCACCCCATTCTCCTCCTTTACTTCAGTGTCATCTGCATCATCATCATCATCCTCATCATCACTATCACCATCATCATCATCCTCTCCAAGATCTTCTGCTGAATCTAAAATGGTTAACACATCTGCTGAATTTTATGGTTAACAAATTTGAAATGCATCAGCTTATATTTCCAGTTTTATATGAACAGGTCTTTGCAATCTTTATTTTTATGGTCTCCACAACATGCAGTGTTACCCTAAACAATAATGTATCAAGCTAGTTAGCAAGTGCAACGAGTCTGAATATCCCAAAGCACACAAGCATGTTAGATATCTGCAGCTGATATCTTACCAGCTTTGGCATCATCTTCGCAACAGCTTGGCAATATGAAGTGTGTCACTCCAAGCAGCACAATCAATAGAAGGGTTATCTTCTTCATGATCTCTAATAGCTATTCACGCCTCCTTTAGTTAGCCTAATGGATTCAACCGAGACGCATATACTGCTACCGGTAACCAAAGGAATAAATACTGTGATAGTTATGATAGCGTTTGCATTAAATGATTTGGCTCAGCTCATCACAACTCACGCATTTTTCTCTAAATGCTTTTTTCTTACTTGCCTTCTTCACTCCTTTACTTGAACTTGACTGACTTGCCACGCTCTGATTGGCTAGTAGCGCCAGGACTCAGCCAATCATCGGTCGCCACTCAAGTCCGCAGTTCATGCACGTTCAAAACCGCTATTGGGTGGTCTGTCGTGGGCTACAAGCTGATTGGGCGATCAGAAAAGAGATAAGACGAGATCCAGGAAGTGTTACTAGGAGCAAGTTATTGCTTTACGACTGAAGTTTTCAGGTTGTTGAAGTTATGAGACTCACACGAACCTGAACTATGACAGCATAGATGTAGAGATATGTTAAATGAGAAAAAGGGGTAGATATATAAAGGTTTTGTTTACTAAAATTGGTCTTTTGACAAAGAAAAGTTTAATTTTTAAATTGTTAAATAATAATAGGGGCCACCCTCATCAATTTTTACAAATTAGTCATTCTTGAGACATGGGACAAAACAGGTCCAGCAAGTGTAACTGCCATTAGGTTTAAAAATAAATATATTTTTGATTTCAAATGTTATGACAGATTAATAATAGAATGTATTTAACACAATTATCATCTTCAATTTCATTTTCTCATTATTATACCAAATCTATGACTCTTATTGTCCTCTCACTACATCTAAATGGTGTGTCCACAGAGAAGGGTTCAATCATTCATATGCAATAAAATGGATAAAAATGTTTTTTTAATGATGAAAAAGAGCTTGTTTTATCAAAAGATATCTCATGTCAAAGCTAGGCTGTTTTTTTAATGACGTGTGTTTCATAAGATTTTAAAGTTGCGTCCCCACTTTTTGTCAACACCGTCAGACATTCATTAAAATTTAATAAAATCAGGGAATATCAGAGGCAGCTGTCACTTAAAGACCCCATTGCCACCTTTCTCCTCTGCAGAGTTCACACACGTCAGACTGGCTCTTCTAAGTTTTATAGTTTTAAAATATTTTAAATCCTAATGTTAATATTTCATGTGTCACAACCGTGATATGTCAACAACATCTTCCAATTTCTGAGGAAAATATTTGAAATATTTAGATGATTTTATTCTCCTTTTTTTCAACAGAAAAACACTAAATGGCTACGACATGAACCCCATTTGTTTTGAAAATAAAAGAGAGAAATCATTTCAATGCAGAGTATACGATGAGCACAAGACAAGCATGGCTTTCATGTTGGGGCATCTTGCTGAATGCCACTCTTAGCCAAGAAGAACAGAAAACGTTGACTTGAATATGCTGAAATTCATTTAGATAGACCTATGGAGATCTGGTAGAATGTTTTATGGAGTGATGTGACCAAGCTGGGACTTTTTGGACCTAAGGATTAGCAGTATGTCTGGTGCAAAAAAGTCAAAACTCATGAGCAGAAAAACATCATCTCCATAGTCAAACATGGAGGTGGACCAGTCCTGTTACGGGGCTATGAAGGACATCATGGATTCTTTGAAATGTCAGGCCATTTTGGTGAGAAGAATTGGTGCAAAGACTGAAAAGGCTAATGATCAATGGACTTTCCTGCAGAACAACCATCCAAAAGTATACATCCAAATCTACTCCTGCTTGGTTCAGGGATCAGTCATAGAATGTTCTTTTCAGACTAGTCTGTTTAGTCTCCAGATTTAATTCTCATTGAAAATATTCGGTTGAATTTGAAGAAAGCAGTGGCAATGTGAAAACAAAAGATTATCATTGATCTGCAAGCTTTTCAGGCGAGGAATAGGCCAAGATTGCAGTAGAGAGGAGACAGAAGCTTCTAAGCATCCAAGCAGCGTTTACTGGTGGTTTTAAAGAATAAAAGATTCTGCACCAAACTTTTGGGTTGAATCATTTTGAACATGAACGTTTGGAGCCAATTAGATTTTTTTATAATTAGTCATCAACTTACATTCTCGGAAATACTCAAATGTGGGTTAATAAATTTTCTGTAATAGTGTACTGATGCCTTTGTTGAAGAGTTTTCACAAAATGTTCTCTGCAGCTGAATGACTTGCAGGTCAAGAGGGTTGAATAATTTCGATTGCAACTGTATATTTAAAAAAACAGTCCAATTTGTCAAACATGGTAAGATCTGTCCTGGTGGTAGCAGTATTTTATCAACGTTATACAAATCAGATATCATGTTTGAGGTATGTAATCAGTTGTGCAATCAATTAACAAAATGTTAAAGGTTTTTTAAAGTATTGTCAACCAAGGATCACTCTAAAAACCCAACACTAAAGGGAATATGGTTTGAAAATGCAAATTCTCCTCTGGAAAACTGAACAGCTCTTTTTTGTTATATTACATACATTGTTCAATGCACCCTGGAATAATTGTTTGACCTTGTACAGAATTGTCCATTCCGTCAATAGACAATGCAGTAAACATATATGACTCTTTACGACCCATCTTTACTTTGCAATTTGATGAGGTTAGAAGAGTGTCTTTTCATCTGTGTGATGATTTGAGTCTTGAAGGCATTATGATGCTCATCTGCTATACTTCTTGGATCAGGCGGCATTGATGATTTAATGTACACTTTGTCCTTCCACTCAGCTGGTGCACAATAGGTCTCCTTGCTTGAAGAATGAATTTGGGCACGTCCAGTCTCTTCTGACTCTCTGACTTGATCTTTGAGGTGGTTTCTGAAATTCCTCAACCCTCCTGAAAGACCCTTTTCCTGTGTTCTTCCTCTGCCGTGTAAGTACTGAGACATTCTGTGTTCAAGTGGTGATCTTTAAGTGTAACAAGCGCATTACAGTGATAGTCTTTGGCATTCATTCATACTGCATCTCAATTCTAGTGTATTTGATATTTGACATATAAAACAAGTCTACCTGTGAGTGTTTTCCATATATGAGCCATTTCTGATATCCAGGCATCCTATTTGTTTTTTCCCCAGTCCATCAAAAATTACACTCTATGCAAAACAAGAATATGCAATTGCAGCAGTTATATATAACTGCTGCAATTGCCCTTGGGCGATCCAAGATGTAGATGAGCTTTTTCTTCATCTGAACAGATTTGGAGAAATTTTTTCCAGCAGCAACAGTTTAAAGTTAAAATGCCTTAATAATGGATTTGTTTTTTACAAACATGCAGCTTTTCACTTCACAAGAGATTAATAGACTTGTGTCATATGGATTATTGTGATGTGTTTGTTTGGATTGTCTTTTGGATGGCACCCATTCACTGCAGAGGATCCATTGGTGAGCAAGTGATGTAAATTACTCCAAATCTGTTCTGATAAAGAAACAAACTCAACTCTTGGATGGCCTAAATAAATTTTAAACATATTTTCATTTTGGGTTAACTAATCCTTTAATTATTAGAAAACCTTTTCCCCTTTTATTGCTGGTGCTTCAAATATTATTTAATAGCACATTATTAATACTATATAAATATAACAAAATACACACATAAGTTGCACACATAAATATGTGCTTGCACAATACGGATTACATTATTTGAGTTTTGTTCAAAAGTTAAATAATTACCTCTGAGTCTAAGCTATAAACCTGCTCAGAAACCGGCAAAGAGAAATTGCTCTGGGTTTCAAATACATGTTCTTTTGCTGGCAGGGCATTGTGGAAACTGTCTGACATAGTGCAGAGATGAAACAACAGCTCATCCATGAGATCCTCAAACTCTGCTAAGTAAAACCTCTGTGGAAAAAAAGATTTATCCTTAAATTAGTAATGCTGATGCAATTAATAATATTTCTATATTCAATCTGTGTTAATGATTACCAATTACTTACATTAGTGTGGACATTTTGGTCAGTTGAGTTGTGACTGGCTTTGCCAATAATGAGTAAAGCCTGGTCTTTGACATAAGATATCAGCTCAGAGACAGTCAGTAAATGTTTTCTTTTGTTAGTTTTCTTTGATTGTTTCACAAAAAAGGTAAGTGTGGCAATAACCTGAAAAAAAAAATCAAATCTGAACCATGCCAACAAGTCACTTAAACTGTTACACTTAAAACTATATACAGTTGAGGTAAAAAAAAAAAATATATATATATATATACACACACACCAAAATAATAGGGAACATACAAAATGCATGTTATTTTTAATTTAGTACTGACCTGAATAGTATATTTCACATAAAAAAAAATATTTCACATTAAAAAGTTTGCATACACTTGATTCTCAATACTGTGTTGTTACCTGAATTATCCACAGCTGTGTTTGTTTAGTTTAGTGATAGTTGTTCATGAGTCCCTTGTTTGTTCTGAACAATTAAACTGCCTGCTGAGCCTTCAGGTCACACAGATTCTTTGGTTTTTCACGCTGAGGACAACTGAGGGACTCATATGCAACTATTACAGAAGGTTAAAACGCTCACTGATGTTTAGAAGGAAAAAAATTATGTATTAAGACCCAGGGGTGTAAACTTTTAAACAGAATGAAGATGTGTACATTTTTCTTATTTTGCCTAAATATCTCCTTTTTTTTTTTTTTTTTTTTAGTACTGCCCTTCAGAAGCTACAGAAGATACTTACATGTTTCCCAGAAGACAAAATAAAAGAAATTGACCTGAACAATTTTTCTGAAGATGTTTAACTGATGTTTGTCCTGAACTGAACTGTTCAGGACAAACAAGGGACTCATGAACAACCATCACTAAACAAACAAAACAAAAAAAAAAAACACAGCTGTGGATCATTCAGGTAACAACACAGTATTAAGAAAAAGGGTATGTAAACTTTTGAACGGGGTTATTTTTATAAATTCAACTATTATTTTCTCTTGTGGACTATATTTAAATGTCTTTTATGTGAACTATCTTATTCAGGTCAGTACTAAATAAAAAATAACATGCATTTTGTATTGCATTTTATTTTGGTAAAATAATTAGAATTTTCCAGATTCTGCAAGGTGTATGTAAACGTTTGACCTCAACTGTATACAGATGAAATACAGTATACACTGTGTATCATCAATATTCTGATATTCCAATACATACCGTAGCATTAAACGGAATCATAGTGCACAATATAGCTCCAAAGTAAAGTGTTGATGGGACTTGGGTTTGGAGGTGAATGTCACCAAAGTGGTTCATGCGAAAGAAACGAGTGAAGCGCAAATGAGCAGATTTAGTGATACTGGTAAATGGGAATGAATGAAAGATCAAGTTGCGGAGACCGGAGAGGGCCACTGCGACAATAACACCAGGTGCCTAAATAGAAATAAAGAGAAGTAATTTAATGGAAGTAGCCTTTGGTTACATTAATGGGGTGAACTGATTTCAGCAGGTTGTGTTATGTAAATGAATAGGCTACCAGTAACCAAAGCAGGTTGGAGAAGATCGGCTTCCAAGTAGACACAGCTGCTGCCACTACTTTGTTTAGCCGTAGTAAGGACACACATTTTAAGAGAAGCAAATTCACAACAATGCCAAGAAATGATTGAGAAAGCTGTGAATGAAAATATGTTCAAATTTGCGTTAAAAATGATCTGTTTACCAATAAATACCATGTTGTTAAATTTAGAAAGCTGGTAGGAAGTCTGAACAAATTTCCACTTTTCCACTGAACACATTTCCACATTTCCACAAAATGACAATTACTCACACTTACATCATTACAAACCTATAAGACCTTCGTTTATCATCAGAACACAAATTAAGATGTTTCTGATGAAATCCTAGAGCTTTCTGACCCTGATCAGAGGTTCAACCACTGATATCACATGGACTATTTTAACAATGTTCTTACTACCTTTTTGGGCCTCGAACATGTCAGTTGCGTTGCTGTCCATGCAGGGTCAGAAAGTTTTCAGATTTCACCAAAAATATCTTAAATTGTATTTTGAAGATGAACTAAGGTCTTACGTGTTTAGATCGACATGAGTTTGAGTAATTAATGATGGAACTGTCCCTTTAAGCCATGCAACTACATGCAGTGCAAGTCTTTTATTCCTGAAATGTTAATCTCCAACTGATTCACATTATGGCATCTTTTTATATAGTGGGATAATAGCAATACAATACAGGTAATGTCATTTTGAACTAAACTGCATTGTCCTACCTGCTCACAGAAGAAGATGGGACTTAGATCAACAGGTAATTTAAAATCCACCTTCTGCAGGAAATCAATCATCTCTGTTTTTAGCATAAAGATGTAGACAGAGCAGCTAAACCGCAAAAGACTGCAGATAAAAACTGTCACCTGTGTAAAAAAATGTTTTTAAACAATGTAAAATATAAAGCAGATGAAAGTCATTTAAAAACAGTACAATGTCAAAATGTATGTCTAGGCAGAGAATAAAGTCACCTCTAGCCAGCTCCATAAGTTTCTCCAGTAAAACCATCCTCTTTGTGTCATAACATATATTTGCCAATACATGTAAAGCACAATGAATGAAAGAAAAATAAGCTAGAAGTAAAAAAACATATAAGTTTAATATATTTACAATATAATACAGTTAAACATATGTACATTAATTAAAAATCTGTCATGAACCAGTTGACAGAAATCATTTACTTCTATAGCATGAAAAAAATACTATGTAAGTCAAAGGCTACCATCAACTATTTAGTAACCAAAATAATTCAAAATATCTTCTTTTGTGATCAACAATTTTCAATTTTAAGTGATCATCTTCAGAATACAAAGTAAGATATTTTTTATGAAATCCGACAGCTTTCTGACCCTGCATAGACAGCAACACAATTGAAATGTTCAAGGCACAAAAAGGTATTAAGGACATCAATAAAATAGTCCATGTGACATCAGTGGTTTAACCATAATTTTATGAAGCTACAAGAATACTTTTTGTGCTCACAAAAAAACAAAAATAATAATTTTATTCAACAAATTATTTTCTTCCATGTCAGTCTTCGTTCATGAGGAACCACGACGCATGCATAACGGTTGAACTGCTGATGTCAAATGGGCTATTTTAATGATGTCCTTACTACCTTTCTGGGCCTTGAATGTGTCAGTTACGTTGCAGTCTATGGAGATTGAGAAAGCTCTTGGATTTCATCAAAAGTATCTTAATTTGTGTTCCGATGATGAATGAAGGCCTTACTGGTTTTGAATAGGCATGAGTGTGAGTAATTAATGACAAAATTGTCATTTTTGAGTGATTTATTCCTTTAATGTTATCAGCTCAGCTACTGAGCTGTCATACATGTGTGAACTGTAATTAGATGCTCACCTCACAGGCCATAACACTGTAGTCAAGGGCAACTGGGAAATGGTAAAGTCTGGTGGACTGTATGCTTGCTGACGGCATCAGAGCTCTTGTTGAAGTTTGCTCTACTAGAATAGTGACTGCCGTGAAGAGGTTACTGGGCCCATTGTATAGGATAAACTGGACCATCACAATTTGGGTGAAAGGAGTCATCCAGCTAGCATCCAGAAGCTTTGTAATTGACTTGATTGCTTCAGACCTATTTTAGCAATAAAACACATATTCTTTATATATATTTTCTGATAAGGCACACATATAAGATAACTAGAAGTTTATCTGACCTTGTTTTTCCCAGGCTCACACTTACACTTTCTCCCTCATAACATCCAAGTTTCCCACAAAGTGAGTGTCTCTTTTCCACAGATTGGTTATCAGAGCATTTAATATTGTTCTTGCCCAACAAATTCAAGATCTGTGCATTGAAATAAATAAATATTAATATAGTTCACCCAAAAAAATTATAGATATTTTTGATGAAATCCAAGAGATTTCTGACCCTGCAGAGACAGCAACACTACTGACACGTTCAAGGCCCAAAAAGGTAGTAAGGACATAATTAAAACAGTCCATGTGACTTTTGTAAAATAGTCCATGTGAACGCACATCAAAGAAAAGAAGAAATTGTTGAATGAAGTCGTTATTTTTCTTTTCTTTGTGTACAAAAAGTATTCTCGTAAATAACATTACAGTTAAATTACTGATGCCACATGGACTATTTTAACGATGCCTTTCTGGGTCTTGAATGTGGTAGCTGGTGCAGGTGCAGGAACGTGGGTCTATGCAGGGTCAGAAAGCTCTCGGATTTCATGAAAAATATCTTAATTTGTGTTCTGAAGATGAATGGAGGTCTTATGGGTTTGGAACAACATGAGGGTGAGTAATTCATGACAGAATTTTCATTTTCATTTTGGTGTGAACTGCAGTCATGGCCAAAAATACTGGCACCCTTGCTTGTTGAAAATGTTTTTTTTTTTTTTTTTTTGCATTGAAACAACACACACACAAAAAAAGAAAAGTCAAATGTGATACAATTCCACACAGAGCCCAAAAAATGTACGGGACAAAACTATTGGCACCCTTAACTTAATATTTAGCACCCCCTTTGGAAAAAATAACTGAAATCAATCACTTCCTGTAACCATGAATGAGTTTCTTACACCTCTCTACTGGAATTTTGGACCACTCTTCTTTTGCAAACTGCTCCAGGTCATTCAGATTTGAAGGATGTCTTCTCCCAACTGCTGTTTTGAGATCTCTCCACAGGTGTTCTATGGGATTCAGATCTGGACTCATTGCTGGCCATTTCAGAACTCTCCAGCGCTTTGTTTGTAACCATTTCTGGATGCTTTTTGAAATGTGTTTTGGGTCATTGTCCTGCTGGAAGACCCATGACCTCTGGTGGAGATGCAGCTTTCTGACACTGGCCACTATGTTGCGCCCCAAAATTATTTGGTAATCTTCAGATTTTATGATACTGTTCACACAGTCAAGGCATCCAGTGCCAGAAGCAGCAAAGCAACCCCAAAACATCTTTAAACTTCCACCATGTTTGACTGTAGGGACTGTGTTATTTTATTTGAAAGCCTCATTTTTTCTTCTGTTACTTGTTACTGTTACTTGCCACAGGTGTGTCTAAATACAAATTACAGAAGCATCACATGCTTGAAAATCAATTATTTCTTACAATTTTGACAAGGTGCCAATAATTTTGTCTAGTCCATTTTTTTGTGTGTGTGTTTTCTGAGAGAAGTGTTGCATTTTCTGACAGAATTGCAAGGGTGCCAATATTTTTGGCCATGACTGTATATATTTTTACTGTAAAACAGTCAGTGTTTTGGTGATTTACCTGGCATGATGAGTTATATGTGCTCTTGATCTTTCTAATGACTAGACTCCCGATAAGAGAAAAAGGACCACTGAAAACTTCTGTCTGTTAAACAAACACATAGTAAGCAGTATTCTTTGCAAAGCCACTTAAGTCTTATTTAAAAAAGAAACAGATGTTAAATAAATCATTAAAAATGTACTTCATTTTCTACTCTTTTATCAAGGCAGTTGGCATTATCATATAATCTTTCAAGGAAGGTGGTTGTTGTCCAGTTCCACCAATCTTCGTGATTTTGGATGGAGTAAAATGAATTTTGTGGGCTCCTGTTTGTATAAAAACACTGTTAGCACGTGTAGTAATAATATTATTTCATGTAATGTATTTATTTGAACATGTCTGGTATTCACTTTGTGAAATGAGATTTGATAGCTTGATTCAAATGGTACTTGTAGTCATTGTCAGATTTTCCATAAGTCACAAACAGGACTGTCAACAGCATGACTAGGTGAAGCATCAAATCCCTGTTGAAGTAAAAATGTAATTTGAGAGGAGTTGAATGTAAAAGGCCATATTGAGGCTGATCAAATAGTAAGACCTTGCAGTTTTGTGAAGGAGAGTCTGTTTCATCATCCGGTTTCTCACACACTTCAACTCTCTTGAATTTGGTGGCCGCACCAGACGCAGATACCTGGCTCTCTGGCGAGCAGCGAGTGCCTGCACATCAACATAATTCAGAATAGATGCAAACAGGTGTTATTATTTAATCTTAAGCTCTCTGATGTAATGTATCACTGTCATAGAAACATGTTTTCCATTTACCTTTTCAAAATGGGGCTGATGGTATTTGCTAACCAAGACATCCTCAAATTTAGTGTCCCTGTGTCTCGATAACTCAGTGACAGGCTCTTTTACACTTAGACTGTGAAACCAGTCAGGTTTCTTTCGATGCAGCAGAGACACGGTTATGGCAGTTATGACTATCTGTATGAAGAAGTAAAATTAGCCTATGTCTGGTTTTTATTTGTATAGATCCAGGAAATATGGATAATAAACTAAAACCATATACAGATAGTCTACACAAGATATGTTGGATCAAGATGATTTACCATTCCTGGATGCAGTACAAAGCCACAGCAGAGAAGAGAAAAGAACACAGAATGAGCCCAAAGAAGAGTCTTTGTTTTGTTGAACCTGCAGGGTCACAAATTTAAATCCTTATTTTCATATATTTGGGAAACAAATATTGTGCTCAA
This sequence comes from Cirrhinus molitorella, assembly GCA_033026305.1. Classification (NCBI taxonomy): domain Eukaryota; kingdom Metazoa; phylum Chordata; class Actinopteri; order Cypriniformes; family Cyprinidae; genus Cirrhinus; species Cirrhinus molitorella. The sequence continues at coordinate 15,736,668 of CM065140.1, read as the reverse complement.
AGTAATATTCAAGCTTCAACAGAATATAGTACTAACAAAAGATCACTAACTTTACTCCAAGAGTTGCTGTGATGATGAAGCATGTAAGAGAAAGAGACAAGCAGAGAATCCAGGCGACATAATAACACCAGGATTGAAGACTTCGGAATTTACGTCCACAAACCTGCTGGTTCTCTAGGAAGCCTGAAAAAAAGACATAGAATAGACAAAAAGAGATATTAAAAAATGTTCATAAATTATGCTTAAGTTAACTAATGATAACAAATGGAACTCTGCTATAAAGTGATACTGAAGTAAAAGCAGTAATATTGTGAAATACTATAAAAATGTATTTTAATGTATTTTAAAATGTAATTTATACCCCAACTCTGATCTTCAGTTTAACTTTCAGAAATCATTCTACTTTGCTTATTAAGTGCTCATGAAACATTTAAAAGTTAAAAACAAGTTGAGCTGCCTCATATATTTGTGGAAATCGTGACACCTTTGTAGGAAGATTTAGGACTCTCTGATGAATAGAAAGTTCAAAAGAACAGCGTTTATTTAGAAATATTTTGTAACATGATTAATAACAAAAAAATTAATTTAAAAAATATATTATAACTAACCCAAGTTGGGCAAATATGGACAAATACAGTGATTGGGAAAACATAAAAAATCTTACTGTTTAACAACTTTTGACTGGTAGTGTATGTTTAATAAATTAACATTTATTATTAGGTTTCATAAATAAACATTAATTTTAAGCCAGCAACATAACTTTTATAGTATGTCATAATTGAGTTATATAAAAAAAAAAGAAAAACATGCACACTCCCAGCAGGTTGGTCAAACATTTAAAGAAGTCTCTTTTGCTCACCATTTATTTGATCCAAAGTACAGCAAACGCAGTAACATTTTGAAATATTTGTACTATTTAAAATAACAGTTTTTTCTATTTGAATATATTCAAAAATGTAAATTATTCCTGTGATTGACATGACATGATCCTTCAGAAATCATTCCAATATTCTGATTTGCTGCTCAAAAAAAATATTATTGTTATGTTGAAAACAGCAGATTTTTTTTTCAGGTTTCTTGATGAATAGAAGTTCAGAAGAACTTTGTCTGAAATAGAAACCTTTTCTAACATTATAAATGTCTTTATCATCACTTTTGATCAATTTAAAGCATGCCTGCCAAATAAAAGCATTCATTTTTATAATTTCTTTCAAAAAAACAAAAACAAATAAATTATACTGACTCCAAGCTTTTGTATGGTATAGTGTATAATGTTACAAAAGCTTTTTATTTCAGATAAATGCTGATCTTTGGATCTTTCTATTCATCAAAGAATCCTGAAAAAACTGTTTTAAATATTGATAATAATAATAATAAATGTTTGTTCAACCGCAAATCAGCATATTAGAATGATTTCTGAAGGATCATGTGACACTAAAGACTGGAGTAATGATGCTGAAAATGTAGCTTTGATCACAGGAATAAATTACATTTTAAAATATATTCAAATAGAAAGCAGTTATTTTAAATAGTAAAACTATATCACAATATTACTGCTTTTGCTGTATTTTGGATCAAACAAATGCAGGCTTGGTGAGCAGAACAGTCTTCTTTAAAAAACATAAAAAAAAAAATAAATCTTGTAATAAATAATAAATGTAAAAGCAAGAAATATAGTCATTTTTTAACAAATGACTATATAAAACCACGCAGCAGGTTGGGTTAAACATTTAACCAAAACAATCCAGTTGCTGGGTTTGTCCATATTTAATCCAACTTTGGTTAAATATTTATTTTTAATAATTATCATTACTTTTAAAATAAAGGTACATACACTACCAAACAAAAGTTTGGACACACCCTCTCATTAAATTTTTTTTAAAAGTTTCTTATGCTTATCAAGGCTGTTTTCACTTGAACAAAAATACAGAAATGTAATATTGTGAAATATTATTAGGATGTAAATCAATGTTTTTCTATATTAATATATATTAAAACTGAATTTATATCTGTAATTAAAGTTGAATTTCCAGAATCATTACTCCAGTCTTCAGTGTCACATGATCCTTCAGAAATCATTCTAATATGCTGATTTATTATCAGTGCTGGAAACAGTTGCGCTGCTTAATTTTTTCAGGATTTTTTGATCAATAAAATGTTAAAAAAGAACAGCATTTATTTAAAATAGAAAGGTTTTCTAACAATATACACTACTGTTCAAAAGTTTGGGGTCAGTCAATTTTTATTCTTTCTTTTTTTGAAAGAAATTCATACTTTTATTCACCAAGGATGTGTTAAATTAATAAAAAGTGACAGCATTTACATTTACATTGTTAAAAAAGATTTATATTTTGAATAAATTCTGTTCTTTTTAACGTCAAAGAATCTTGACAAAAGAATCACAGGTTGCAAAAATATTTGGCAGGACAACTGTTTCCAACATTGATAATTCTAATAATAAATCAGCATATTAGAATGATTTCTGAAAGATCATGTGACACTTAAGACTGTTGTAACAGCTGATGAAAATTCAGCTTTGCATCACAGGAATAAATTATATTGTAAAGTACATTCAAATAAAAAACATTATTTTATATTGTAATAACATTTTGCAATATTAATGTTTTTTTTTCTGTATTCTTGATCAAATAAATGCAGCCTTGATGAGCATAAGAGACTTCTTTAAAAAACATTAAATGAGAGGGTGTGTCCAAACTTTTGACTGGTAGTGTACATACACAACCACATTTCATTCTTACTATACAGTAATTGTAATATAATTTTTAACTAATAAATTTGCAAACCTGCAGAGGTGTGTGATTTGACATCAGACTTATTCCATTTGGATTTGTCATGTGATCTGCTGTTCACATCAGACATGGAGTCTTCTACAATCTCTAAGATGGCGTCAGGATCCTCTTGCAGTTTTGAGATAGATGCTGAATCTGAGGTTTTCCCATCCTGAGCAACACACCATTTGCAGTGTCTTTAGTAATATAGATTAAAATACTTTGAATGTCAGTCATATTTAACTGATCTGTACATTATACCCTGTAATCTGTTTTACATGATCTATGAGTCCAGTGGGAAACTGTACAATCACTGCTCAGAAGTGCATCATTGTGATCTGTGAAACAGACAAACCAATGAAAAGTGTTTTGCATAAAACTATTTTGATTAATGAGTAGACAGATACATAATAACAATATAGGAAAATGCATAAAAAACATGCCTTCTACAGTGTAAACATCAGGCACCTTGACCTTATACTGCTCTCCAGACACACTACTGGATGTGGTCTAAAACAGATACAGAAACAATAACTAAATATATCATACATAATAAATACAAACTGTCTGAACGAATGCATGCAGTAGATCCAATGTTTAAACTGTGTTGCAACAAGAAATAGAGGACAATTTCAGGCAGCCTGGGAATTCTGACCTTGCTGACACGAAACACCAGGGACACCAGACCCCCCACCGGCAGCACAGCGAGAGCACCGCACAGGCCTGTTACCATGGAAACCAGTGAAACATCAATAAGCCCCATCTCCGCAAAACACTGGCCGTTGGTGTACCGTAGAAAACAACAAAGGCAGGTTTCAATATTGTGAAAAAGAAAGTAAACTCAACAAAATCACACATATGTTGGCGGTATTTGTTGACATGTATTGATTTCTATGCTGAACACCTGTTCTTCCAGAAGATTTACAAGCACTGCGCTGACACACATGTAGCCCTGCAGGAGCAGCAGACACACACTCCAGCGCTGAATGTGTGTGTGAGAGCTGAAAGATGGACGGCTGTACACAGAGAGCCACGGGTGAAAGTCCTCCAGGTATTCTGTGAGTTTCAAATATAGGAACTTTCGCAGATACATAGAAGGAAAAACACAAGATGTTTGTGGTAAATTGTATAACATATTCAAAGAAAAGAAAAAAAACACTATTTAGCAAATTACAGAATTCATTAATCTTTGTTTTTGTATTGTATTGTATTGTAACAACTGCAGGCTTCATTTGTATGATCAAAAATACTGTAAAATATAGATATAAATAACAATGGTAACACTTTACAATGAGGTTCACTAATTAACATTAGTTAAATACATTAGTTAACATGAACTAAGAATGAACAATACTTCTACAGCATTTAATAATCTTAATGTTAATTTCAACATTTACTAATGTATTATTGAAATTACAAGTTGTGTTTGTTAACATTAATTAATGCACTGTGAACTAACATTAACAATGAATGACCAATATGAACAAACATTAGTTGAATAGTCAAATAAATGCATTGTTCATTGTTCATTTATGTTAGTTAATACATTAACTAATGTTAACATGACACCTTTTTGTAAAGTGCTACCATAAAATAAATATTTGTTAGATATTATTACAATTTAAAATAGTTGTTTTCCATTTTAATATATTTTAAAATGTGATTTATTCCTGTGATGGCAAAGCTGTTTTTTCTGAAAGATTCATTGCTGCCTTAAAGTTAAGCAATATTTGTTAATAAAAACAAAAGTGCCACAATTGTAGGAAACTATGTAAGCATTGCAGATATTAAATAGATAAACAAAGATGCTGTTATAAAAAAAAAACGCTAAACTTTGTTTAAAATAAATAAGCAAATATATAACTCAAAATAAATTGTATATGAAACAACTGTATTCATGTTTTTTTTAACAGAAATGTAACCAAATTGGCAGAAATCATTAATAAATTGATAATCAAATATGTTGTTATAAAATAAGGTAAATAAGGTAATCAGCAAATATATAACTCAAAGTAAATTGTCTATAAAATATATGATTTTTTTTTTTGAAAAATGTAGTTATGCATCCATTATTAAACATAAAAATGCTGTTATAACAAACTGTGTTTAAAATAAAATAAACAAATAAAACAAATATAAGTTAACCCCTTAATTGTCACCATCCCATCTGTGGGACGCCTAAGTTTACTTGACCATTTTACAAATAAATCCTAATTTAATCATGACAAACAATATATCGCTGGAAAGGTCTAAGACTTCTAAATAGATATTTTACCTTTTTTTGTGTGTGTTACAAATTTTGTTTGAAAAGATATAGATTAATTTATGAAAAAAGTGCACCCTTAAAACTCTACTTCAGTCAGGAGTTCTGACCTTTGTCACAAAAATACTTTCTTTGTTGCTTTTTTTCCCTATCACTTTTAGAAATCATAAGAAATTATATAGCACTTGAAAACTTAAAATCTCAAAATTCATCCTTTGAAAACCATTTTAAAATCAGACATTGCACTACGATGGAAAATTATCAAAATCATATCACAAAATGTTTTTGTTCATGAAATATAAAAAAAAAAAAGTTTAAATAATGCATTTTCATGTCTATGTTCAAAAATGGAAGTGACAGTTAAAGGGTTAAACTATATTGTATATGAAATATGTGAAACAATTGTATTAGTAAAACTTTAAGAAATGTAACCAAATTGGCAGAAATTAATTCATTAATAAATTGATAAACAAAGATTAAAATATAATATGCAAATATATAACTCAAAATAAATTGTATATGAAATATATGAGCCAAATGGATAAACAAAGATGTTGTTGTTACATATAACGATAAACACATTTTATAAAGTGTTATTTAAATACATTTAAATATATTTAAAATGTAAACTACGCACTGTTGTCAAATGAAAAAAAAAAAACTATAGTCCACAGAAACATGAAAGTTCTGTCATTATTTAATCCCCCTCATGTTGTCCTAAATCTGTATGACTTTCTTTGTTCTGCAGACAAATTTATATTTTGAATAATGCTAATTAAACAGTTTCAGTTCCCACTGACTAAATGGGAACCGAAACTGTTATCAGCACTCAAAACTATTTCTGTGTTCAGCAAAATAGAGAAATGTACACAGGTTTGGAAAGACATCAGGGTGAGTCAATGATGACAAAATGTTTTTTTTTACTTTTTAAAACACTGCACAGACACAGGAAAATCTATATTTAACCAGCTGTATATCACTAACAACATGAGGTTCACCTGTTTAAACGCCAGACCATATTCAGACGTAACTAAACTCCTCTCCACCCTTCCATCTCCCTCATCCACTGCCAGCCAACACTGGCCCAAGAAGAACCAGCAGCACCCCTGCACCAGGTCTTTGACCACCACATGGCTCAGGTACCAGCTGGGAGATGAACCTCCATTATCATGCCAAAGATGCACCTTCCATACACGACCCAGACTGTCTGGGGAACTGTGGGGAATTATGAGAAATTAGGTTTATTTAGGTTTAACTTAACAATTGACTGATAAATGTACTAAATTAGCATTTACCTGAGAATAAATGTATTCCTTGAGTTGCATGTAAAGAGTTTTGAGTCAGAGCTGCTGAATTCCCTGGTTTGAGAGACACCTTTATCTCCATACAGTACAATATGGACCTGCCATTGTTGTATAAATAAACATTCAGTGATCTGTAATGTCTAATGCATGGATTCATGCAGTAAATGCAGAAATGATCTCTGATAGAGATTTCACTACCTTTGCTGTCATTCTGGTTCTAGATCTCAATCCTGTGTCTATTGTGACAGCATAGAAGAACTGGTCTGAGGGGTTGTTTTCTGGCAGCAGGAACGAACCTGTAGTTTTCTGTATGGAAACATCAGCCTTCCTACAGATGACCAACACCACCACATAGAGAGCCACGAATATTGATGACAAAATGATCAATATGTAGTTGGTTTTGAAGCTGGAAGACAAGAGGAAAGTATTTGTAAGTGTTTGTTGAACAACCATATTCAGATCTGATAAATGCAAAGAAAAGCATTGCAGGTGTACTGGATAAATTGCGAAACATCTGCAGAGTTATAGCTGTTTATGATGTTCTCATGTGATACTGCAAATGATGCCAGGTGGTTGCAACTGAAAAAAAGGACAAAACCCATCAAACAGAGCAAATGATTGACAAAGTAATTATTAAGGATATTAGGATATTAAGGATCACTATATATTCAAACCTATATATAAGACATTTTTACAACTTTATTTTTTGTCTCACCACTAGATGGAGCATTTATTGTATAATCTGTACCTGCAGTAGATCTTGTCTGGGGAAATACCATCTTGAGGAAAACAGCCATTGGGCTTCCACTCTTTCACACCATCCCAGGACAAACACTCCACAGATTCAATGCGAAGCGTGTAGTTCACAGCTTTGGCGATGTACTTGTTGCCAGGGCTTTTATTATAGTTTGCATTGAGAAGCCTTAGGTAGACAGAACCAGCAGCTGGAGATAAAGAGGTAATAATGTGAGCAGGAATTAAGAATGTGTAGCTCACTATGCAAATTGGAAACAATGTGTAAAAATAACATGATAAACAAATATATAGTACTCAATTTGTATATGAAATAAATGAAACAATTGTATTCATTTATAAAAGGTGCAATAGCAATTTTATCTTAAGTAACTGTTTTGGTATCTTTTGTACAGATTAAATGTAGTTGTAAAAGTGATGCATATTATTTAAAAAAGGGTCAAATAAGCTAAGGCTTCAGCCTGTTACTTTTTTGGTTATGTAAAATTAGGTATATTTAATATATAATTGTGAAGGCCAAAATATAAAATCGTAAAGATGATGATGATAAAAAGATAAAAAATGTATATAAATTGTATTAATACTATAAATTAAAATATTAATTAATATAAAATATTTATTAATTATACACTACCAGTCAAAAGTTTTTAAACAGTAAGATTTTTAATGCCTCTTCTGCTCACCAAGCCTGCATTTATTTGATCCAAAGTACAGCAAAAATATTTAAAATATTTTTACTTTTTAAAATAACTGTTTTCTATCTGAATAAATGTTTAAATGTAATTTGTTCCTGTGATTTCAAAGCTGAATTTTTAGTATCATTATGCCAGTCTTCAGTGTCACATGATCCATCAGAAATCATTCTGATACGCTGATTTGCTTCAGGTTTCTTAAATGAATAGAAAGTTCAGAAAAACAACATTATTTTGTAACATTATACATGTCTTTATCATCACTTCTGATCCTTGCTAAATAAAAGTATTAATTTCTATAATTTCACAAATGATGCTGATCATTGGATCTATTCATCTAAGAATCCTAAAAAACTGTACTCAACTGTTTTAAATAATAATAATAAACGTTTCTTAAACAGCAAATCAGCATATTAGAATGATTTCTGAAAAATCATGTGACACTAAAGACTGGAGTAATGATGCAGAAAATGTACTTTTGATCATATGAATAAATGACATTTTAAAATATATTCAAATAGAAAGCAGTTATTTTATATAGTAAAACTATTTCATAATATTACTATTTCTGCTGTATTTTGGATCAAATAAATGCAGGCTTGGTGAGCAGAAGAGACTGTAAAAAACAGTAAAAATCTTACTGTTCAAAATTTTTGACGGGTAGTATATATATAATTTTTGTATCTCTAAATGTTTTAGTTTGATCTGTGTAAAATATATGGACTAAAAGGTTTAACCAAACCATGCAAATAGGACTGAGGAAGGAAGATGTGAGCTGTCTGTCCTTTCCAGTGATATATTTTCTGTTCGTTGTATAGATTAGGTGTTGGCTGCTCATACATCCTGCAAACAGATGTTATAGTTAATATTCAGGATGTCTAAAACACTGCAGACTATCGCTGAAATGCAGCAATGTCCTCACCTAAGCAGCAGCATTATGGGAAAGGGGTGTTCAGCTGGCCTGTTAAACTGCACAGTGAACTGAAGGGCTCTCTGAAGGGTCTGTGACGTGATGTTGAACTGATGAGTGTTCACCTGACTTTGTTGAAGAGTGAACTGTGTTTGTCGACTCTGCTGGGACAAAGATAAATTGTTGTTAACAAATAGAGAAAAACTATTTGGCATCATTGGTGATTAAGCAGTAAAACATATCTACTTTTGTCTCCTCCTTTCTTTGAAATTCAATAGTAACTGGTGTGGATAGACGTCGGACTTTGATTTCCTTCCTAGTAGTACAGTTGTAGAGCCGAATGTCTGCTGTCTCTGTAATGAGCTGTAATGTTGTGTTAAATTAGAATGTAACTTGCTCCAAATGACAAAGCATGTGTTGTTGTTGTTGTTGTTTTCAAATTCAGCCATCCATAGTGTACCTGCATGTGTCTGGACCAGCGGTATGGGCTCTGTCTGTACACTGTGAGCCAGGTAATGACACAGGGCTTGTGCTGGCTGTTGCTTCTCCATTGCTGAAATTGCATCTCCAGAAAATCAGTGAGGTGGAACGCAGTAAAGCCAAATGTTTTCACCACAGAATGAGACCGGTGTTCCTTCCAGGCTAACACTTCCATGAACATGGTGTTCATATCGTACTGCAAGACACTGCCAGACAGCATACACTCCTGCAATTAAAATGTAAGGTTAATATCACAGAATGTCAGAAGGCATCTGTTTAAAATAAAATAAGACTAAAATACTATAACAAAAGCAGGCAAATGTGATAAGTTTCAGATTTAATGTACATTTTTTACATTAAATCTCAATATTTTCAGATTTAATGTAAAAAATGTATTCAAAATCATTGAACTTACAATCTGCAAAGGAGCGGAGAAATATGTTCAAATACTCCATTTAAACCATTTAAGTTTAATAATAAATACGACTCTGGACCACAAAACCAGTCATAAGTGGCATGGGTATATTTGTAGCAATAGCTAAAAATACATTGTATGGATCAAAATTATAGATTTTTCTTTTATACCAAAAATCATTAGGATATTAGGTAAAGACCATGTTCCATGGAGAAATTATGTAAATTTCTTACCATAAATATATCAAAACTTAATTTTTGGTTAGTAATATTAATTGCTGGGAGCTTAATTTGGACAAATTTAAAGGCGATTTTCTCAATATTTTGATTGCAGATTTTTAAATATTTGTATCTCTGCCAAACATTGTCCTATCCTAACAAAACATACATCAATGGAAAGCTTATTTCGGTCACTGTTTGGATGTAGAAAACACCCACAGGTGTAGCAGAACAAATCTGGGTTATGTTTGCATTTTCTTCTCTCACTAGCTGTAATTCTAGTCTTGAAATCAGGATTAGGCATAAAATAATGTATTCTAAATCATTCATGTGAAAATCGGCTGAAAATGTAACAAAAACTTAAGAAAAAAAAAGAAAATTAATCATGTGGGAGTTTTTCTAGTGATTAAGGAATAATACAATAATTCTTTATCTTACAAATGGTTGTTGAAAACAAAAATAATACAAAATTTGAATCATATTTTATGAGAAAGTGTGATTTGCTTGACTTTCATTCAGCAAATATAATACAGAAATTAACTCATCACATGAAATAGCTAGGAGATGCATTGTGATCTGCATATTTTGAAAGACTTCATAATATATAAAAAATACATTTTCTGCTGCTTTTCAGCTTCTCAAACTAAAATTATATCAGCTGGGCATGTTAATGTCCATTTTGTAAACTAACACATCATCATTGGATCAGGGATGCTTCTCTTACCAGTATTAAATCAGTGATGGTGAAAAGCGCTTTGTTTATGAGTTGGTGTCCTGATCTGGAAGAGAGCACTGGAACCTCCAAAACACCAGACAGGAGAGATACCAGTGCATTCACCATCCCAGTGTCCAGAATATGGCCTGCTGGAGGCTTGGGCTCATGTGAGAGGGATGAGATGTCATGGACATGCTGAATTACTTGTTTGGCACTGTGAAATGTCACCTAGATCAGATATACGATGAAAAATAATAAGCAAAATTTATGAACCTGTATAAACTGTAACTGAAATCCATTATATTTTTAAAGTTTGGGTTGTACTTACTTGACCAGAGACTCTTATCAAATCAGTAAGCCTGTAAATTATTTCAAATAAAATTCCCTAAAAAAAAAAAGATAGAGAGAAAGAGAGAGACAGAGTTATTATACCAGTCTTATTATGGTTAACTGGTGCTTTCACACTTGGTTCGATTGCCTGATCCGAATCCCCTTGCTGGAACGACTATGCAGAAGACGGCAAAATGAATAGATGCTTGCTTGCTTCATTTTTAAAATATTCATTCATTTTCAAACCGGCAACACAGAGAGGCACAAGCGGCTGTTTGTCACAGCTGTAGGCTAATGTTACAAAAGAACGCTGATGGCAATCTCTGCGAGCAGAAATGAGACTTCTCTCTGTTGCAGCGCGTCAGTCAGGGTTTTCAGGAAAGCGAGTGAAAATATACACATAAATACACAGTTTGACAAATTGCGTCTTTTTACGACACGTCATGAAAACAACGTGAACGTAAACAATGCCTATTTTACGGATCATTGCTGATGAAAATGGTCAGTTATTATCATGTTTTGGGCTGTACCTATCGGTCAGACGGGAAAAACATTTGGAGCACTACAGACTGCCAAAAGTTATAACAAACCAAGAAGAAGAGTGCAAAAAAAATGTCTGAGGTACAAAAGACGTTTGTGGTTGGCCAGCCTGAACCAGGATTTCCAGGGCAAGAACCTTGACAACATTCGTGTTCGTTCTTATCATTTCCGTGTCAGGTTGGTGAAATATTAGGCTAATATCTTAATTAATACTGCTCCTACGTATTTTTTTACCACTTACACTCTTAAAAATAAAGGTGCTAAATGATTCCAAAAAGAACCTTTAACATCTGAAGAACCTTTCTGTTTCACAAAAGGTTCTTTGTGATGAAAGAAGGTTCTTTAGATTATAAAGAGATGGTTCTTTAAAGATCATTTGAATGGTTATTTGTGAAACCAAAAATGGTTCTTCTATGGCATCGCAGTGAAGAACCTTTTAAAGCACCTTTATTTTTAAGTGTGTATTAACTTCAGTTTGTCAAAATATTCTGCCCTTTCCTGCTTACTAAATCCATCTCCATATGATTAACAGCTCCCACACGTTTTTTTCCCCCAGTGGTTTAGACAGCATAAATTAGCAGAACAACGCATTCAGTAGTACATTAACCTTGAAATTACATCCAAGTATCGCCAATATGGCCGCGTATATGGGTAACTGACCAAATCGTGACTGAAGTGCAAACCTTCTATTCATATGTCATTAATAACACATCCCTGTTTTAGTATGATTGGGTTCACATCATATGTGAACCGTACCAGTGTTCACATGAACCATATACAGTTAGGGTTCAGAAAACAGCATTCACATTATACAAAATGAACGCAATTCAGACGTCAAGCGAACCTGTGTATGCACCAAAAGTACTACCCTTACGAAAATTAACCATTTTACTATAGTAAAACTGTAGCAACCTTATTTTCTTTTTTCTTTTTTTTTTTTTTGGTGTATTGATTACCATTTGTATAACCACACTTTTACAAATACCATGTTAAACTGCTATGTTAGTGTAGCAAAACCATGGTTAATTTGTGGTTAACACAGTTTAAGTACAGTTTTTTTTTTTGTTGTTGTTTTGTTTTGTTTTTTGGAAATAAAACCATGGTTAATTTTCATAAGGGTAATGTAAAAGCACCCTAAAACTAAAACCATAAAAACATTTTCGGTGTTTAAAATGAAATAAACATTAACTTAAAAAAAAAAACATTCAGCTAGCTGTTTTTTCTAATAATAAACAAAAAATAATACATAATCTAAAGCTAATAAATACAAATAAATAATATAAAAAATATATAAATGACTAAAAAAGGTCACAACAAAATTACAAATGTAATTCAAAATATTAGCAGAACTGTAAAAGTATATCTAAGATGCTAAAATATTACTGGTTAAAAGTCATTTTAAAATTGATTTTATTGCAAATCTCAATTATAGAATCTAAAATACAATGGCTTTTTCTAGTTAAAACCTTATCAGTGATGTACAGCTGACAGGCTGCTGTAATGATGGAGGTGCGTGTGAGCATCAGGAGCTCGACAGATGAATTCGGGTCCAGACTCAAGCGGTTCAGCACCGCTGTCAAAAGAGAGATGTAGTTGATGATGTCTCGACTGCTTCCGATCTTACTCAGAGCAGTTAGGTTACCCACTCCATACATGTACCTGGAAGAAGGAATAAGAGCACTTTAAATACATTAGATAAATATGTGATAATTAATTTATTGCATAATTCCGTTGTATCCGCACAGTTCTTGATCAGGGTTGAGCTGAGAGGACGAGTTTCTCTGAAAGCTTGGAAGAACAGTTACTTTCACAGGACATGGTTTGGTCACTGCTCCGAATCGATTCTTGATTTCAATATAGATTGTGACTGTGGGGGAAAAAGAGAGATTTTCTGAGAATAGATAAGATGTGGCTTGTTTGTGTGTGCTTATAACGTCTGCTTTATTGTTAAATCTTTATACCTTTGTAATCGTCATTAGGATCTCCACTAGGAAGATTGAAGTAATGCTGGAAATCCCTGCCTTCATAAAGGAGTTTCCTCAAATTGTTGCCCACACTAAAACTGTATTCATATAAAAGATCCTGAACACAGAAAGACAATTACAGATGAAAGAAAAGATTAATCTTACACCATTCTTAAAAATCTAAATAATATTGGAAATATGAATAATAGGAGTACAAATGCAGACCTCTTTTCCAGAGGAGCAGAAGATGCTGAAATGAGTGTGGATTTCGTAGCCTGTGTTGGGCTGCACTTGGCAGCTCATTCCCTCAGGAACAGCTTGAGTGTGAAAGAACAGCTGGCTTTTCCCTTGCAGTCGCGCCTCAGAAACTGACAAGGAGAGAAAAAAAAAAGAGTAGAAAATGCAAATAGTATTAGGCCACAAACTCACAAACATTTATAGGTTTGCAATTTTCATTTGTAAAAGGAATTTTGATTATGAATTCCAAGACAAGATGGAAAACTCACTTGCAGACACTTCAAGCAAATAAAGACTCTTTGGTTTAAGCATGAAGGGTTTAAATGTTACATTCGAAGAGGATAATCCTACAGGAAACAGAAGACAACAGTTATTTTACAGTCCATATGTAAAATGAGTGAAGTTTTATGTCTTTATAAGTCATGTGTCTACTTGCATGTACCTGTGAGAGTGTACGACTCGAACAGAGACTGCTGAATGAGCTGTCTGTCAAGATCCAGTAGGGTCTGCTCCGACACCGCTGGGCCAAGCAGGCTTGGGTCCACTAGATTATCACCCTCATGGTCATAAAAGTGAGGGAATGCTCCTTCATTCCAGCTAAAGCCTACTGAATTGGTTCCTTACACACACACACACACACACACACACACATAAGACATGGATAAATATATTGTAAAGTTAGCAATTAGAACACTATTGCTTTTTATGTAGAAGATAAAAAATGTGTACCTGTAGGTCTGCCGACCGGGACACCAGGTTCAGCCTCTTCAATTCCAAAATTGTAGTAGTCATACTCTATAAACAGCACCACAAATCTCATATAAGTGACGTGCTTATCATTCAGTATTGTTTAATATAATACAATTCTTCATTTCAGGATATATAGTGAGGAGGTGTGTTTACATGCATGTAAAATACCTGGCAGGGAGAGATGATCGCCTGATATTGACTCCTGATAAATGTCTGTGTAAATCATGTCCTCAGTATGAAAATCTGCAAATGTAGCTCACAAAGTAAGTATTTTTATATATTATTATTAGATTTTATTTTATTGCATTAAACTTCACAGTTTATTTTGATTTTATTCCAGCTATTTGTCAAGGCAGCATTTCTCATTTTTGTTTTGTTTAACTAGAAGTACTAAATTAATTAGTAACTAAACCTAATAAATAGAAAGCAATAAAAACTATACTGGCATCTTTATAATAATAATAATAATAATTGCACAACAAAATTACTAAGAAATGTAATTAAAATTAAAGTATTAAAAAATAAACTAATTCAAAATATAAATGAAAACTATTTTAGTGTGTCAGTGATGCTAAAATATCACTGGTTAAGTCATTTTAAATACTGTTTTCATAATAATAATAATAATAACAACAACAACAAAATTACTAAAAATGTAACACATTAAAGTGATATCAGAAAAAATAAAAATTAACAAAAAAAATTAACTTTACTAAAAAAAAAAAAAAAACTAAAAATGTAACTAAAATTAAGGTGAAATCAGAAAATATAAAAATAAACTTTCATTTACAGTATAAACTAATGCTATTGTGGTGTACCAGTGATATTAAAATAAAATTGGTTAAATCATTTTAAATACTGCTTTTCATAATAATAATGATAATAATTTCACAACAAAAATACAAAAAAAAAATGTATAGCTAAAATGAAAGTTAAATCTGAAAATATAAAAATAAACTTTAATTCAAAGTATAAACAAAAACTGTTGTGGTTTTGACTTTTACAAAAGTTTTTATTTTATTTTCACCAGTGGCAATCCTGAGATTACAAATGACCAAATAAATATTTTCTATGTTATTATTATTATTATTAGGTTGCCATGAGGCTTTCAATGAGTTATAACTATTATATAAAATGTTTTTCCTCCACAAAGTTTTTTCCTCCACAACTTTGGTCAAAAGTATAGCAAAAACAGTAACATTTTAAAATATTTTTACTATTTAAAATAACTGTTTTCTTTTTTTCAATACATTTAAAGCTGAATTTCTGAATTTCCAATACATTTAAAGCTGAATTTTAAAGCTGATCCTTCAGAAATCATTCTAATATTCTGATTTGTAATTTTTTATTTTATTTTATTTTATTTTCACCAGTGGTAATCCTGGTGCTGTGAGATTACAAATGACCAAAGAAATATTTTCTATGTTTTTATTATTATTAGGTTTCCATAAGGCTCTCACTGAGTTAGATCAACTGATCAATAATTAGGCTCTCACTGAGTTAGATCAACTGATCAATAATTATTTAAAATATTTTTTCCTCCACAAAGTGCTTTTGCCCTCAGCTGTGTTCTCCCCATTTTAAAAACGATTGTTAAATGCTGATTTTCTAAAAACAATCAACCACCAGGGGGCGTCTAATCTCATTTTATTGTATTCGAAATCATCAAATATCATTGCTGTACAGAGCTAATTTGTTTTTAAATCATAAAAACAAAAGCTTTATTATAATAGGCAATCGTATTCAAATTTTAAAACTTTTACATAATTAATTATTTCACATGATTACCGTCATTCTCACCACAGTATCTTACCTGAGGTCACATCAGTCAATGACACCCTGTCTGAAGCTGGTAAAGACTCCTGATACTCCCACTGACCCCCGGACGACTCTGTTTCCTCAGGGAAGGAAGATCCGATAGTTGGAAATGCTGCATGGTGGTACGTGCTGTGACTTTCAATTAGAGTGTGTGCACTAATATTATGGTGTTTTGTATGTATCATTGAAGTCAAAGTATCTTGTGTAGCTGGAGCTGTAAGGTCAATATCATCAGATAAAAGATAAGGAGCCAGAGATACTGGAACGGAAGGCTCAGTAAAATGGGCTGAAGTGTAGGGTGTCACACCAGGCTGGGAGAAATGTAACCTCTCCTCCATTTTGGAGGGTAAACCGAGATCCATACTGCTGCAGAACGGAACTGAGAGAAAGAGCAAAAGCAATCAATTTCAAATTGATCCAAAAGCACAAAGTAAATAGATTGACTGTACATTCCTAAAAATTATATTTTTGGTTTCCAAAAGAACCTTTCTATAGCATTTGAATTATTTAAAGAACCTTTTCCACTATTAAGAACCTTTTGAAAAGTTGAAAGTTTCTACGTTCTGTATGACTGTATATACTTACTTTCTGGTACAGCTTTGCTTGAGGCATTAACCAGGTAAAGTTTCCAGTAATAGGTGATATTTTTTGCATCTAAACCACAATCCTCACAGAAAGCAGAGACAGAAAACGGCTCATTCCAATTCACTGAATTTCCCTGGCAGTGTTTACAATACATATGAATGTTGCTGCAGAGAATTAAAAAAATATGATTTAACATACAATGATGCATTTTTATTATACTCATGTATTTTTAGTTATCCACTTAAATCCCACCTGACATGTTTTGATGTTACAGTGATGAACATCTCAGATGATGAAGATCGATGGCCACTGTACACAGTGAGAGTAAATTTAAGCAGGTCAAAATCAGATTTCAAAGCAAGAGCTGGAAATGTAAGAACTGCTGAAGTGGTCACAATGTTCCTGTTGAAACAGCTGCTCTCTTCTGTGTTTACTGGCCTGCATGACCAGCTGTAACTAAAACAGAAACAAAAAACAGATGTGATTGAAGTAAAAATGACAGAATGTAATCAATAAACAAACTCTGTCGTACCTTATAGTATTATTGGGGTAATCTGGGTCATGTGATTTTCGTCCATCAAGAGTAACGATGGTGCCGCTCTGACGATTGATGAAAATATTTGTGGCCTCGCTGATGACACTTATAGGATGACTGCGTATCACTTCAATTAAAACACTGTAGTTGCTGTACACCACACTACCAGTTATTTGGACCTTTGTGGTAAAGACAGCTTGTTAGTATTTCCTTATGTAAATGTATACATTTTTTTATATATTATGGATATACACTACCAGTCAAAAGTTTTTAAACAGTAAGATTTTTTTAGGTTTTTAAAGAAGCCTGCATTTATTTGATCCAAAGTGCAGCAAAACAGTCAAATTTTTAAATATTTTTACTATTTAAAATAACTATTTAAAATGTAATTTATTCCTGTGATTTCAAAGCTGAATTTTTAGCATCATTACTCCAGTCACATGATCCTTCAGAAATCATTGTAGTATATTGATTTGCTGCTCAAAAACATTTATTATTATTATTATGTTGAAAACAGCTGAGCAGATTTTTTCAGGTTTCTTTGATGAATAGAAAGTTCAGAAGAATATCATTTATCATTTATAACATTTGTACTTTTGATCGATCTAAATCATCCCTGCTAAACAACAAATGTATTAAATATAATAAATATATTTAATATTATATATATATATAAAATAATAATAATAATATTAATTATATTGACTCCAAGTGTATGAATGGTGTAATGTATAATGTTACAAAAGCATTTGATTTGAGATAAATGCTGATCTTTGGATCTTTCTAATATTTGATGATAATTATTATAATTCTATTAATTGATGATAATAATAACAAAAATGTTTCTTGAACAGCAAATCAGCATATTAGAATGATTTCTGAAGGATCATGTGGAGTAATTATGATGAAAATTTAGTTTTGATCAAAGGAATAAAATACATTTTAAAATATGTTCAAACAGTTATTGTAAATATTACAAATATTTCAAAATTGTTCTGTTTTTGCTGTACTTCGGATCAAATAAATGCAGGCTTGGAGAGCAGAAGAGACTTCTTTAAAAAACATTACAAATCTTTTGACTGGTAGTGTACACAGTTAAATTCTTGTGATCCAGTAAAATTTTAAAGAAATTAATACTTGTATTCAGCAAAGATGCTTTAAATTGCATTAAACTGATCAAATGTGACAGTCAAGTTTCAAGTTTCTGTTTCAAATAAATGCTTTTCTTTTGAACTTACTCCTAAAAGCAAAAAATCTTTTTGTGGAAACCATTATACAGTTATTTTCGGGATTCTTTGATGATACACAAATGTTTCCAGCCTTAATAATAATAAGAAATGCTTCTTGAACAGCAAATCAGCATATTAGAGTGATTTATGAAGAATCATATGACGCTGAAGACTGGAGTAATGATGCTGAAAATTCAGATTTACCATCACAAGAATAAATGACCTTTTAAATTTACATTTAAAATACATTTCAATAATATCTTACTATTATTCAAATAAATGCAGCCTTGGCAAACACAGGAGATTCTTTCAAGACATTACAAAATCGTACTACCCCAAACAATATGTACAAATATAAATATTTAAATATATTTAAATTATATCAGTTATTTTTTTTACCATATCAAGTACTTTTTAGCTTATCTAACAAAACATATGTGACCCTGGACTTCAAAACCAGTCATAAGTAACACAGGTATATTTGTAGAAATAAAACAAAAAATACATTGTATGGGTCAAAATGATAAATTTTTCTTTTATGCCAAAAATCTTTAGGATATTAAGTAGAAATCATATTCCGTGAATATATTCTGTAAATTTCCTACTGTAAATATATAAAAATGTATTTTTATATTTGTAATATGCATTGCTAAGAATTAATTTGGACAACTTTAAAGGTGATTTTCACAATATTTCGATTTTTTGCACTCTTTCGAATAGTTGTATCTCAGCCAAATATTGTCCTATACCAGCAAACTATTTTCAGTGGAGGAAAAAAAAAATCAATGGAAAAAATTTATCCTTATGACTGGTTTTGTGGCCCAAGGTCTCAATTGTTTCAATTAAGCAAAACAGTTAAGTGACAAAAATACATTACCTTTGCTACAGCTTTATATGTTCCATAATGAAGGAAGTATTTTGGAAGATTAATATACTGCCATCCCATGTCTATGTTAGGGAGGAGCAGCTGTTGTCTGCTCATGTCATATATAGTCCATCTATAGAGCAAACCTCTGGAAACATTACACTCAATCTGTGCCTCAAACGTCACAGCAAGATGGACAGTTTGAAACCGCCACACCTGAAAGTATGCAAGCAAAAACTATTTAGCACATATAAAAAGAGATAGCTTTTAGAGTTGTCTAAATACAGTATTTTTACCTGTATTTTATTTGGGCACATATTTTTCACTGGAGGAGGCTGACATGATTCTTCAACGACAAAGATGTGCCCTGTTAAAGAGGCTGAGCTCACCAGGTTAGAGATAATAACCTTTACAATGTACTCTCCAGTTCTATGGGGAAAAAAATACATGTACAATAAACAGAGAAAACAAAAAATGCATAAGTGTCCAACAATTATGACTGAGGACAAGATTTTGAAACAAAAAAGAAGATGATAAGTGACTTATTTCTTTTTTTTAAAGTCAGGAAGATACATTTTTTACCTGTTATAGACATGATGCTCAGTGCTTGATCCATCTCGCTCTGTTCCATCTCCAAAATTCCAGACATATGAGACATCAGTTCCTGTGCTGATCCGGCAGGTGAAGTTCAAAGAGCTGTGTGTTAAAACTGAGGGAATGTACAAAAGCCTGTTGGGCTGCACAGCTCTCTGAATCACGACTGGATAAACATCTGAGATGGTGGACGTGACACCATTAGACACACTGACAGTGACATTGTATCTGCAAATATAGATGGATAAATAAATAAATAAATACATACATACATAAACAGACTTTTTTTTCAATAAAAAGCACTGTCAACAGAAACTTGAATAAATGAGTGAGCAATAAACACTAAAGATTCAACAGACATGTAAAGTTTTATTTAATCTGTATGAAATGTTATAATTGGAAGCTCTTTAGTTTGTGAATGGTATGTATGAAGCAAAAAACAAAAAGCACTTGTCTGGTAGGTGATATCTCTTTTTGTAGATTCTGGATGTTGTTTTTATTTCTGGTCCATCCCCAAATTGCCAATGAAAGTATAGAGGATCAGGTCCTTCTGTCATTGCTACAAATTTGATGTCTGCCTCTGTTGCATATGCCCGTTTGTCAGAAAAGATCCAAACAGCTGGAAAACAGCACATATATAGTATGAATAATGAATAAGTATGTATATACTACCAGTCAAGTTTTCAAACAGTAAGATTTGTAATAAAGAAGTCTCTTCTGCTCACCAAGCCTGCATTTATTTGATCCAAAAATACAGCAAAAGCAGTAATGTTGTAAAATATTTTTAGTATTTAAAATAACTGCTTTCTATTTGAATATATTTTAAAATGTAATTTATTCCTGTGATCAAAGCATCATTCCTGTGTTTCAGCATCATTACTCCAGTCTTCGGTCTCACATAATCCTTCAGAAATCATTCTAATATGCTGATTTCAAGAAACATTTATTATTAGTAGTAGTAGTAGTAGTAGTAGTAGTATCAATACTTGTTGAGTAGTTGAGTACATTTTTTAGGATTCTTTGATGAATAGAAAGATCTAAAGATCAGCATTTATCTGAAAAAAAAAGCTTTTGTAACATTATACATCTTACACATTATACACTATACCGTTCAAAAACTTGTTAGGGAAAAGAAATTATAAAGAAACTTTATAAAGTGATGATAAAGACATTTATAATGTTGCAAAAGATTTCTATTTCAGATAAATGCTGTTCTTTCTACTTCTTGTTACGCTAGAAAGTTTTTTGAGTGGCTAATCAGAATATTAGAATAATTTCTGACTGGATATGTGACTAAAAATGTGATGTTAAAAATTCAGCTTTTAAATCACAGGAATAAATTACACTTTGAAATACACTACCAAACTAAAGTTTGGACACACCCTCTCATTTAATGTTTTTTAAAGACGTTTCTTATGCTAATCAAGGCTGTTTTCACTTGATCAAAAATACAGAAAAATTTAATATTGTGAAATATTATTACGATGTAAATCAATGTTTTTCTATATTAATATACATTAAAATGTAATTTATATATGTAATTAAAGTCCAATTACTCCAGTCTTCAGTGTCACATGATCCTTCAAAAATCATTCTAATATGCTGATTTATTATCAGTGCTGGAAACATTTGCGCTGCTTAACATATTTTTTTGGAACCTGTGATAATTTTTTTCAGGATTTTTTGAACAATAAAAGGTTAAGAATAAAGAGCATTTATTTAAAATAGAAAGTTTTTCTATTTTCTGTCAGTACATTTTTATTATTTCTTTTTTTGAAAGAAATGAATACTTTTATTCACCAAGGATGTGTTAAATTGATAAAAAGTGATAGCATAGGTTTACATTGTTAGAAAAGATTTATATTTTGAATAAATGCTGTTCTTTTTAACTTGTTATTCATCAAAGAATCCTAAAAAAAAAAAGAATCACCGGTTGCAAAATAAAATAAAATAAATAAAAAAAAAATAAATATTTGGCAGGACAACTGTTCCCAACATTGATAATTCTAATAATAAATCAGCATATTAGAATGATTTCTGAAGGATCACATGACACTTAAGACTAGAGTAACAGCTGATGAAAATTCAGCTTAGCATCACAGGAATAAATTATATTGTAAAGTATATTAAAATAAAAACCATTATTTTATATTGTAATAACATTTCGCAATATTACTGTTTTTTAATAAAACTGTTTCTGTATTTTTAATCAAATAAATGCAGCCTTGATGAGCATAAGAGATTTCTTTAAAAAACATTAAATGAGAGGGTGTGTTCAAACTTTTGACTGGTAATGTAAATTCAAATAGAATATTTCTAAATTTTACTGTTTTTGCTGTACTTTGGATCAAATAATTGCAGGCTTGGTGAGCAGAAGACTCTTTAAAATGAGCTTTTCCTTATATAACACAATATTTGGGACCTCACACCTCGCTTGTGACTGTCCGTGGATTTTGTTGAGGCTTTATCCTGCTGTTTGTCTTCTACAACTTTGAGCAGAGGGGCACAGGATGGAATATCCTGATCTCTCTTGGACAACATGAGATTCAAGTACTCAGTCCCAGAGGGACATGCCCTAATCTTCCAGCTGGCAGAATGAGTGTAGATACTGTTCGTCACGGTCACATCTAAAAACACAAAGACATATGGTGGTCACAAAAGCTATTTTATTCTCCCCATATATTTGTTGCTTTGCAGCTAGTAAACATACTTAAATGGTACAATCCAGCAGTAGGTAATATTGCATCTATGTAGCAGATGAGGTATCTGTTGGCCATAACAGACATATTATGACCCTGAGGACTAGAGTTCCCACTAAATGTAATGAAAACCATAGTTTTAAAGTTTTCTTTGCTCAGATTCGGTACGCCTGCAACAAGAAAATAAACAAGGGATACAAGTTTATGAATATGTGTTCTTTATTGCTATATATATACTTTTTATGTATATATTTATAGCAATACATGATGCATGCATATATTCCAGAATAGTGAAAAATATAAGCACTCATTTACTATACATGCAAATGTATTATTTAATACATCACATTATATTTTACAGTGTATTCCCATTCATTAAATTGTGTTCAGTTCAAATTAAATAAATTTAATTAAACCTCCAATTGAATTACAAGCAAGTTACATTAAACAAGGGTTGCTATGGCAAGACTGACAATAACCTGAGACTTCTCGGAGGAGGAGCTTTCCAATCTGCACCCTGTCAGTCAAAGCAGCAACAGTGGCATCAGGAACAGAAGGCTCTCTGCTGCTGTACACTGCCAACAATCCTGTCTCATTCCCAGAAGGGACACACTCAGAGGACAAGCATCTGTAGGCAAATACAAACCAGACTTGCTTCTCAATACAAAAAACATTACAACACAGAAACTTATCTACACGTCTTGTATCAATGAGTGAGCATTTAAATCACAATTAAAATGATGTATGCTTAAATCTATATGGCCTGGTTTCACAGACAGGGCTTAGACTAAAACAGGATTAGGCCATACTTTAATTAGGACCTTTAAGTATTTTTTACAAAAATGCCTTAGAAAAAAACATTACTGGTGTGCATCTTAAGACAAAAAAAGGGTGTTGACATATTTTAAGATCAATCAGTGCAAGTTTTTTTCAGTTAAATCCACTCAGACTTATATTTTAGTCTGGAACTAAGCTTAATCCTTGTCTGTGAAACTAGGGGTATGATAAAATTAGATGCAGACATGCATTGAAAAAATTATTCTGATATTTTTTTTTCTTGGATGGTCTGAACTAGATATATACTCACTGTTGTTTAAGAATAAAAGATTGTTATAAGAGTATTTTTATCTTTACAGACACATGACTCATCAAACAACATTTTTAAGAAAGCATATACAGTTGAAGTCAAAAGTTTACATATACCTTGCAGAATCTGCAAAATATTAATTATTTTACCAAAATAAGAGGTTAAAAATACATGTTATTTTTATTTAGTACTGACCTGAATAAGACATTTTGCATAAAAGATGTTTACATATAATCCACAGGAGAAAATAATAGTTGAATTTATAAAAATTACCCTGTTCAAAAGTTTACATTGATTCTTAATACTGTGTTATTACCTGAATGATCCACAGCTGTGTGTGTGTGTGTGTGTGTGTGTGTGTGTGTGTGTGTGTGTGTGTTTTGTTTGTTTGTTTGTTATTTGTGGTAGTTGTTCATGAGTCCCTTGTTTGTCCTAAGCAGTTAAACTGCCCGCTGATCTTCAGAAAAATCCTTCAGGTCCCTCTTTGGTTTTTCTGCAGTTTTTTGTATTTGAACCCTTTCCAACAATGACTCTATGATTTTGAGATCCATCTTTTCACACTGAGGGACTATTACAGAAGGTTTGATGCTCCAAAAGGAAAAACAACACAGTATTAAGAATCAAGTGTATGTAAACTTTTTAACAGGGTCATTTTTATGACTATTATTTTCTCTATATGTAAACATCTTTTATGTGAAATATCTTATTCAGGTCAGTATTACATAGAAAAATAGCATGCATTTTGTATGATCCCTCTTATTCTGGTAAAATAATTAACATTTTGTAGATTCTGCAAGGTGTATGTAAGTGTTTTGATCTCATCTGTACAAGGAAATAAGTAGGAAAATGAAATAAAATTAATTTATTTCATGTTTCATGTTTAGTAACAATAGGGATGATATTGTAGCTAAACTAAATATCCATTATTCAGAACATGTTATTTCCATCTTTAAAAGTAATGTAATAATTTAATATAGTATTTTAAAAGCATATAAACATATTGTAACATATTGTTAATGTTTTAACCAATAATGCTCTTTATTTTAATTAATTTAATTTAATTGTAAAAACTGAATAATTGCATTGTTCTGCTATTTTTGGCACTTCCTTTTTTTGGTCAAAATTACATACATTTAATCATATGAAATAATATGTTTTGACTTGAATACAATTCTATTTGTATATTATATTATCATATTTAGATGTACAGTACCTCATCATTTTATTTTTCACAGTTTTAGGTTACCTCAAAAAATATTTTAGAAAAAAAGACTCTTACCCTTCAGTGAAACACAGCTTGGCACATAATGAAAGCTCCGTTTCTTGACACTGGATTGCGTCCAATAAGCTATAGTTGCTGAATCTAGCTGTAAAAGGTGTAATTTAATGTCATAAACAAATATGAAAAGTGTACCGAAAATGATGTAATGATTCCTCAAAAGAATTTCAACAAAGCCTTATTTGTCACGTCCAATTTCATAATTGCTACACACCATATCCCGAGTTTCCCTTGACATGTCTGAGAACAAAAATGAGTGACAAAATTAAACAAAGTACGAGCCGAAATAAAATAAACATCGTTAACAATCTGAATGGCTCTCGTCGTTAGCGCAAATGCTTTCTTTGTCTTCTTTAAATCTCAGTGAACAGGTGAATAGGAGGCGTGGCTTCTTGATTGACAGTTGTATTTACAAATTATCGATTGTATTCTTATACATTCTGTTCTGTCAGGTATCCTTTCGATGCCTTTTTTTATCGAAATGACTATATCGCATGCTATATAGTGTTTTGCGGTTTTATTGCAGTTTATTTTATAGCTATTTATAATTCTTAAACATTTTGATCGGCACATATAAGAGTGAAATTTAAAAAGTGTAATTATGTAGCATACGTCTATTGAGAAGTAGACGTAGGCTACTCATCATCAATCAATTGCATAAATCCTGAGTTTCTGTGTGCTGAATATTTAAGTCCCGCACTTTTTACCTTTGATTTGCTGAAAGGGTTTTCACAAGTACGCTTTACACCTTCAAACTGCAAATTCAGCGCGTTTAACCCATGCAAACAACAATGACTGCAAGTTTCACACAGGATAAACAATGCCTGTGTGACACATGCTGTAACTGTATTCAAACAGGAAACTGAATAGAATGAGAGAAGACGAAACAAAAAACATTCTCCCTAAATAATCCAAAATACTCCAAAACATATATGTTCGTGTAGTGATCCTATAGTCACCAGAAACTGATGGAGATACTCGGATGTGCAATGAAACACAACCACACGTAGAATATAGGCTATCAATAAGTAAATGCAGGCCCGGTTCTATGGGGGTGCTACAGGGTACTAAGCAAATCAATAGCACCCTCAGATAAAGCTGTAATAATGACAAATCATTGCAGATTTAGCAAACTATCCAGTGCGCGTTAAGGTTTGGGCTCTGGAGAACGGTTTCTGTTTCAACGTGTTTTTGCTGCGTTGAGCAATGTAGCAATCACAGACATATCTGATGACTTCTTGAATCAGAGGCGTTTAAGTTAGAAGGTAACGCTATTGTTTAGCACGAATCATCTCATTATAACAAAGTAGACGCGATGTAAATAAAAGAGATCCGAACTTCTTTGATTATAATGTATATTTGTGTGATCGTGATGAATAAGATGAGTGACAGCTTTTTAGCGTTTATAAACGGCCGCTAAATATAGGCCTATATATATTAGAGCACCTTCACTAATTTAAGAAGCACCCTCAGTGATTTGGTTCTGCAGCCGGTTCTGCTCCTCTCAGTCCATTTTAGCAATTGGTAAACTATTTGGATAGTGTTATGCATTATGAGATTCAATTTTGTATTCAAGCTCTTCTGTTGGTTAAAACAGAGGATGTAAGAATATCTCAGGTGAAAGCATGGATGCCCGTGTTTAGAGCCTGCTGACAAAGTCTGACTGATCACATGCCAGTGATGTTTTTAGCTTCAAAGACTTTTCCGAGATGGACCACCAGGATTAGTGAGACACAGACATTTATAGGTGAGGCATGAACACATTGTTAGTGACCCACAACAGGACGACAAGTGCTGACCAAGCCAACGGCTACATCCCACTGAGAAAACAGAACCTGCCACTTCAAACATCAGCTCTGGGGGATTCGTATCCATGTTCCACAGTGATGAATGAGAGCTGAAGTGGACCATTGACGGCCAGGGTCATTGACGCCCAGGGGCACAATGGATGACGGGGCTGAATAAAATCAGCTTTCTCTTGTGCCATAGGCTATAACACACTAAATAAAATGTGGTTTTGGGTTGGGTGTTGGTGGTGCCAGCTCGGGCGGAGAAGACCGCGCCCCCTTGTGTTTACTTGTGTACAGTAGGCTAATTGTATATTACGGCAAATTAACAAATCGACAAAGATAAGCGCATTTTTAAATGAATTTATCTTTTGTTCTTGCAGTTAATTTTATGTGTCCAATTAAATATCTACCTATCATTCAATGCTTATTGTCTGCAACAAAGCTATTCATCTTACAGGAGCAACTTACAGATATTCATAAAGTAAATTAATATTTTAATATTTATTTAAAATAAGTCAGTTTAAAAAGATAAAAACAAACGGTAATAAGAATAAATTAAACAAAGTTTAATTTACTTATTTATTAAATATTAAAATGAATAAAAATGCTATAAAATGTATAAACATGGTAGAAAACTGTTTTCAGCAATTAAAAATCAACCAAACATATTAAGAAATAATATTAATAATATGATATTATAATTCCTTTATGAAATAATAATATATGAGCTGTCCTTCAAGTTGTATTTTCCGTGTACAAACTGAGCATTTTTAGATTTTAGACTTGAAAACAAAATGAGCTATAAAAAAGCATAGACATTATGGAGCATTGGCTACATGTTTAATAACCCATTTAAGCTAAAACATACTGTTGACAGGATATTCGTTTCACAATTAAGTTTAATATTAACTTTATTAACGGGTGTGAATGTTCGTTGCGGCCGAAGTCAACGTTTCAAGGCCTACAAGAAATAATTTGATGTTACCGTTTAGACAAGAAAGTAAAAAATAATAGGAGAAGATGCATATCATGGACAGATTATCTCAAATAGAAGAAGCAGGAGGAAAAATGTAGTCCGTTTTCATTGAATAAAGCTTGCAGTCTGGTGCACACGTACGTTTGTGGGTATAGCCTTCTCATTTAAAAGCCTCAAGCGTATATAGCTTAATTATTTCAAGGCTTCTTCTGTTTCTTGGGCACGGCAGTGGTTGAAAGCGCGATGCCACAACTGATATTTGTTTGTTCCAACCTTGTGTAAAGCAGGCACGTCGACGATGATACTTAGTTGAAAGAAAATAACTATGACAAACCATCCTCTACCTTATATTACAATTATTTCAATTATATGCAGGCCTAAATTACATACCTGATGTCTTACAAACCTTTTCTGAAATAAATCAAAATTTGAATAGGCCCTATGGCTATTTTTTACATTCACGAATTGGTCCAGCATTCTGGTTTGGCAATCAAGGTTGTGAACTGAACAAAGCTGTGGACTCGGAGATAATGCATAACCAAATAACGTCCATTGAAAGTAATCTGATTGACACCAGAAGAGGAAACAATAAACAAAGAATAGGCTGCCATATGTTTAACAGCTGTTCTTTCATCTGTACATTATATGCACAAATCAAACAGCAGGGGGCGATAAAGAGCGAATGCATAATAATGAAAATCAAACGTTCGGGGCCCCGTTTTCCAACAATGAACATATTAGCGTTCCTTCCCTTCCCTTACAAACGACCGTTCCGCGGGCGTTTTTTTTTTTATAAATAATTTAACACGAACGTTTAAGTGCCCGCTTTTTAAGAGTCGTTGTTTGTTCATGACGTGTTGAAATGTCAACCGCTCGTTAGGGCACTTAACGTTTTATATTCATAATTTGCCCATAGCCTACAGCCTAAATGCAATTGCGTGAGTCCTTTGTTAAGAGCTTTGACACAATTCGCTTATGTCCATTTGCAATCTTTAATTTTCACATTTTCATGGGTCCAAATTATGGCAAAGCGTCCACTGTCAGTGGAGACATGTAGGCAGCGTTCACCCATGTAGTAAAGCCCTGTGCTCTGTCTGAATGATCCTCCCAATGACAAGGGCAGACTATCAAGTCCCTTGGTTCGAGGTTCATCGTGTTGCCAGGAGCCTAGCTACTGCAGAGTGAAACCGAGCGATGTGCTCTTTGCTCCGTGAAGCGATAACGATGACTGCAAGACCTTGATGTGCGTTGTTGGTCATATGAAGACGGAGGAAGTGTGGATTGTAGAAGAGGATGAAAATGCTGTGGGAAGACGCCTTCGCGAAACAACACATCGACAGTAGGCTATGGCCGTTTGTCATGAACTGTATGATATTTACTTAATTGATATGTTTTCTCCCGCAATTTTTTTTTTTTTTGTCAGCCTAATTGGGACAGTTTCTTCTTTCTAGACAGTTGTCTGAAAACAATCACACTAAGCGGCAGTAAAAGTAATTCAGTGCACTTTGTTGATTTAAATAAAGCCACAAAATCCTGACATAAAATATATATGCATAACTTTCAATTAATAATTGGCTACTGTTTGCTATGCGCTTAGCACTCATAAACTACTACCATTTTCACCTGTACTTAAGTTAAAATGGTTGTTGGAAAGAGGTTTTTGAATGGAAAGAGACAGTATTTCTAGATTTGTTTGCTTACTTTTGGGAAAGGCGGCCCTGTGCAATGACACTCTTCCGTTAGACCTTGGACCTTATTTAAAATGCCTACACTCAATTTCTACACATTACCGAACCTGAGAAAGTGTCTCAATAATCAGTTAGTCTCAAATTGTTACGTTAAATGTTTAAGAATTTAAATGGATGTATATTCTGGTTGTCGTAGGTTTGATAAACAACAGCAAACATCTGAATTAATAATCCTGTACCAGCACTAAATATGCTTAAACATGAAACAAGGTAAGACATCAAATGACAAGCTAAATCAAAATGCTAGCATACATACATTTTAATATAATAGACGTTTAACATAAGATGTTACAGATGTGATTGCTATAGTAACTTGTTCTTTTTCGCAACATTTTAAAAAGCATCCATAGTGTTTTGGTAAAGAAAATCACACTGGTTGATAGTTGTCAATCCTTTCCAGCAAGGTCTCAGAGTAACCAGGAGAATAATACCTGTGAAAAAAGAGCCAATCAGTGGAACAACAAAAACCATGCAGCACACTGAAGTATACTTTGGTTTAAAAATATATTGATATAGTACTGTTTATTATTCATATGTAAGTGTATGAACCTGACAATCTCTTCAGGGTAGCAATTGTTGATTGCATTGATATATTCCTGAATTGCAGAACCAGGATCTGCTTTGATCTCCTGTACTTTCTTCAGACCGCCACTGGTAACAAACAAGCGCCGTGCCTTACTGTCATGAGGAAGAACCTTTAAGATTGGAAGGAAATAGAAAAGCTCTTTGAACAGTTCTCATTGTGATAAATGCTGATCTCATAAAATGTGTTGATGAAGTTCCCACTACCTTACTGAACTGGCAGATGACATGTTTAAGAATGTTGCTGGGAGCTTCATAAAGAAGAGGCTCCAGTGCTGGTAGATAAGTGCACTTTTGGAGAATGCTCTTCAGTGCCTTCTTGGCCTTTTCGGAGTATGTAAATAAAACAAGATGAGACAAGAGTTCCTGAACTTGGCAAAAATCATTTACACCAAAATGAAAAATGGTACTGCTATCAATTACATCACATATGGGCCGTTGCTCACCTTAACCTGCAGGTCTTCAGAACTTTCAGTGTCCAAATAGAGATTTAGGAGTTTAGGGAAGACATTGGCCACAGCAACAGCTCTTGCATGCTCAGGTGTGTGGCGGCCGATCTGGCCAAATGCCCAAGCTGTGGCTGCTTTGATGTGATCTTCTTGCTCTTCCTCCAGACAGATAGCTAACTGCGGCACTCCCTACAGAAGTGGAGAATTAATTATGATTATAATCAGTATTATGAGATAAATACACTACTATTCAAAAGTTTAGGGTTGGTAAGATTTTTTTTTATATTTTTGAAAAAAGTCTCAACAGTGTTGGGAAGGTTACTTTAGAAATGTAATAGATTACAGACTACAAGTTACGCTAAAATGTAAATGTAAAGCAGTGTAACTATTTCAATTAATTAAAGTAATGCAACTGATTACATTTGTGACTCTGAAACACAAAACAGTCGTAAGTAAGGATTTATTTGTAGCAGTAGCCAATGGGTCAAAATTATGCCAAAAATCATTAGAATATTACGTAGGATCATGTTCCATGAAGATATTTTGTAAATTTCCAACCATAAATATATCAAAATCACAATTTTTGATTAGTAATATGCATTGTTAAGGACTTCATTTGGACAACTTTTGAAGGTGATTTTCTCAATATTTAGATTTTTTGCACCCTCAGATAGTTGTATTGGCCTATCCTAACAAACCATACATCAATGGAAAGCTTATTTTTTTAGCTTTCAAATGATGTAGAAATCTCTGTTTAAAAAAACTGACCCTTATGACCGGTTTTGTGGTCCAGGGTCACATTTAATTACTTTTCTAAATTTCTAACGAATGTTTTCAACTGTTTAAACCTTACACTGATTACTGTCAGACATTCAAAATCCTTTATCTTCTGATCCTTAATTGTTCTGAGGTTAAATACAGATTTAAAATCATAACAAGAAATAGTAAATATTAATAGAAGTATTCAAATGTAACCCCCTTTGTAATTGTTAATATTTTCATAAATTTATTTTTTTCTCAGTAACTGTAACAGATTATAGTTACATTTATTTTGTAATTAAACTACATACCGCCATTACATGTAACTAGTCACTCCCCAACACTGCTCAAGATACATATTTTTTGATTAAAATACAGTAAAAACAGTTACACTCTGGAATATTATTACAATTGCTGTTGTTTATATATATATATATATATATATATATATATATATATATTCTACAATTATTATCATGTTTGATGAATAGAAAGCTCAAAAGAACAGCATTTATTTGAAATAGAATTCTTTGTAACAATGTCAAAGTCTTTACTCTCACTTTTGATCAGTTGAATGCATCCTTGTTGAATTCACTTCTGCTAAAAAAGAAATCATACTGACCCCAAACCTTTAAACGGTAGTAGTCAAATTCGAGTTTTAAATGTGAGATTATGAAAGGATGTGATAACAGACTTTAGATACAATCACAGCCATGGCTAAGTTCTCGGAGTGTGTAGCCACATAGCCCAGCATCATGATCCCCGGCAGGCGTACATTCCCTCTGGAGTCCCCGAGGTAGTCAATCACAGCTGCTACGCCCCCCACATTCACTATTATCTGGGACAGCTGAGTAGGAAACACACAATGCACACAAGCAAAAACATAAGCCAGTGTGACATAATGATAAACAATTAGTGAGGCAGACCAGAAAAGCAAAACAGTTTTGGGCAGGTGAAAAAAATGGGTGATGCAATGTGGTTTCCAATTGTCTGTTTCCTGTGTTGCACTGGTGATAAATAACAGACCCACATTCTCCATGGTTTACAGACTAGCTGCCTCACACCATGTTATTTAAACAGGGGGTGTCAAAGAGCTGACAAAGTGGAGATTCCAAACTTACCCAAGCATCTTGAAATCATTTAGTGGGTATGTTATGTATGTGGTAGGTACCTCGGGGGTGTGTTTTGTGATTTCCCGAATAAGAGTGGCGACATTCTTCTGAACATATTCATCCGGGTCTTTTAGGCAAACCAGTGCAGCGGGGAATATCTCGGCCTCCACCACCATCTCGGCTACGTCTACCGAATGCTTGGCAATTTGGCTGAGAGCTGAAAAAACCTGCCTCTGTATAGAGGGAAAAAAATGCACCTTTAAATTGAGTCTGCATGTCATTGATTACAATATATGTAGGCTTTGTCACCTTCAATTTGGCATCTGGGTTCAAGATCATCTGTGCTAAGTGGGCGATTGCCCCTGTGTCCACCACGGTTTGAGCCAGCTCTGGGGAGTGTTTGGCTATGTCGCTCAGAGCAGAAGCAGCAACCCTCTTTAGGGCGATTTCAGGCTCCTGGATGCATAACACGAGCAGAGGCACAACTCCAGCATCAACCACAGCCTGAGACAGCGCTGCACAGCAGGAAAAGAAATGAACAAAAGGAACATAAACGAAAATAAATAAAAATTAAATTTTATGCAAACTTACATGCATTATGTCTGGCAATGTAGCTTATTGCCCATGCAGCAGCCTCTTTGACTCCAGGGTCAAACTCCTCCAGGGAGATGACAAGAGCGTCCAGTGCTCCACAGTCCACCACGGCCTGGGCCAGTTCAGGGGAGTGCTTAGCAACAGCCCGAAGCACAAATGCTGCAGCTTTCTTATAGAAACGCTGTGTCTTTCATATTCCAGTAATACAGAGGGAAAAGGACAAAGCAGTTGATCAATAAATACACAAGGCTGTTCATGAATCACAAGCAAATCTACCTTTAATAAACAGTAAGTACTGCACTGACCTGAATATAAGCTGACCCTGGCCTGGTTATAAGACAACCCCCCTTTTTCAAGATGTATCTTTTGGAAAAATGCTTTTTGAAAACCAGATCTTGTGTTTTATTATCTAAATTATGTAACAATTAGCCCATCAACATTTATAACGTTAGCCCATCAACAGTAGAAGTGAAATCTTATTGCAGTCTTCACATCTGGGTACTATCTAACGTTTTAAATTCACTTACAGAAAAAGTTTGGTTCCATCAGGCTAACATGACAGTCAAGACTCATGCTGCTGTAAGCTTTTCTTTTTCTTTTGTTTTCAATCGCGTTGTTCTAACGTTACCGACAAACATTACATTACGTATTTCTTTGGCACACTCGTTTTACGCGGATTTGGCGCCACCTATAGTTGTGGGCGTATTATTGACATGTAAGTCTAGACCAGTGGTTTTCAAACTTTTTTAAGCGCCACCCTATTTTTTTCTTTTTAAATATATATATTGTAACAAAAACAGTAAAAATAAATAATAAACAACACAGTTATTTCTTAGTCTTATTAAATGCAGCCATAATCAAAGTAGGCTATACTCTCTCAATATTCAAAGTGCATATAGAGACCAAATTTTTCAAGAATGATACAGAGTTAGAGACCTGTTTTAAAGCCTAGATGTGTTATATAGTCTAATTTGCGTGCATTGGGGAGTCGCTCTCTAAATGCGGGGTATTAAAATTGCTTTTGAATGCGTGCGCACGTTTAACTTTCAGTTTCATTTTAACGATCTCATGAAACTCTCAGCGGCACTGAATGTGCATTCTACAGGCACCTCTACAGGCTTTGTTATAATAAGAGGATTAATTAGCTTGCAGACCTCAGGACTGAACAAAAAGTCTGGCGTTTTGAGCGGTGAGTGGATTCTGACTGATAAATGCAAACACAGATACGCACTGGAGTCTGGCGTGAGGTGGCTGCCGCTTACTTTCATTTTGTTGTTAAAGTTTCGCTGGCAGCTTCCCGCATCCTTCTCTCTGAGTCTTGAACTTTGTTACATACATATATACATCTTCCTTAAATCATCCCTGACCCACACGAGGGTCGCGACCCAGGGTTTGAAAACCACTGGTCTAGACCCTGAATATAAAAAAAAAAACTAATCTTATATATGGATCAATACGTAATATATCAAATTCTATCCATCTTTTTCCTAAATACAAAATAAGCCTATGGGTGAGACTTCAGGTTTATTGTCCGGTATAGGTAAATGACGAGAACAATAACAATGTGCAGTAAACAGAAAAACTGTTTGCACTACAAACAAGTGTGTTCATAATTAAGATAATCAATTAAAATAATATATTAAGAAGCACCAGTTAGCAATATCAAGCAGCAAAATGAGCTGTTTTATACAGCTAAAAATAGCTGGATGCGGATGAGACCAGAAGCCATATCTATAAAATTTACAAATGGCTATGCCAACTCTTACAGGGAAAAAAAGGTGGATATCATTCAATTACATAAAATTACCTTTTGTGGAAAGTGTTTAATACTTCTGACAAGGCCTCTCTGACAGTGTATTAGCATTCTAACAATGAGTTTTAGAGCAAAGCTTAGTGTTTTGTTTTCTCTGTCAGATGAGCACAAAAAGCACAAAAAACTTGAGCTGAATAATGACACTATTGTCTGGCTGAATCAAATTTGTTTATAATTGATGAAGTTATTGAACTGAAGTGAATCAGTCTTGAACTGACCAAAGCCAAATCACCACACTACTGTGTTCTTATCACAAATGAGTTTAAGTTATTGAACTGAACTAAACCAGCACAGAACGTACTGCAGTTGCACAATGACACTTTTGGCTTGCTGCTTTATAGTAGACTTTGGATTTGCCTTATTTGCATCATTAATTCTGTTATTTTCCTGTATAGTGAAGCGACTTTGAAACAATCTCTATTGTATAAAGCGCTATAAAAATAAATGAACTTGACGTATTCTGGACGATTCTTCTCCTGGCAGAGATGTGGTCTGAGACCTGGAGATGTCGTAGTACAATGAGCTTTACATTTTCATAATGAAACAACATGTAAATTTTAATATCATAAATACATTTTAATGTCATAAATCCTGGTACTGTTTGAAGTCATATAATACACATACCAATCAAAAGTTCTTGAACAGTAAGATTTTTAATGTTTTTAAAGAAGTCTCTTCAAGCTCACCAAGTATACAGCAAAAACAGTGCAATTTTGAAATAATGTTACTTGTTTTCAAAATAACTTTTCTATTTGAATACATTTTAAAATATAGTTTATTCCTGTGATCAAAGCTTTGGATCAAATAA
Organism: Cirrhinus molitorella; assembly: GCA_033026305.1. Taxonomy (NCBI): domain Eukaryota; kingdom Metazoa; phylum Chordata; class Actinopteri; order Cypriniformes; family Cyprinidae; genus Cirrhinus; species Cirrhinus molitorella. The sequence goes on along the minus strand of CM065140.1, from coordinate 15,700,986 downwards.
ACGCAAGCTTGGTGAGCAGAAGAGACTTCTTTAAAAACATTAAAATGTTCAAAAACTTTTGACTGGTAGTGTATAATTAGAGGTGCAAACTTTTACTTTATACTTATCACAAAACATTTAAAGAATAACAGTGCAAAAATGTTCAAATTGGAAATTAAAAAAGCATGGATGGCTGATCGTCTTAAAGGCAAGTTTTGCTTTGAAAGTTCGACATCTTAACACAAACCTGTTCATTCAAATTAAAGCTGAGAGGCTCGGCGAAAGAAACTCACGTTTTGCTCAGCCAGGGAGTACACAAGCTGAGGAAGAATGTCTCCCTTTACTACAGCCTCAGCCAGGTCATCGTTATAGTTGGCAAGCCTTCCGAGAGCCAGAGCTGCTGTCTGCTGAATAGTTGGGACTGCATCCAAAAGGAGAGGCCTCAAAAGGGACATTACACCTAAGCCAAAGAGAGTGAGCACATTTGTGCAGGGGAGAAAACAGGAGTGGAAAGACACTTGATAGCACATGAGGGGAGGACTTTCAAAGATTCAAATCGTCTTAATGAAATATATCTAAATAAACGTTCCAAAAGAGATCAGGTAATAAGCATGAGCATGTATTTCTTATTTCTGGAATATTATTTTAAAAAAGCAACTTGTTAGCCTCTTTTGAACAACATTTTGTCTAGAAATATTAATTGTACTGTGGGATAAAATTAAAGATACTGATTTAGATCCTTGTACAAAGAAACATTTGCTATGGCCTTTATCAGTCCTGAGTGTTTAAAGGGTTTACATAAATATGCTTCTTATCTACATAGTAGGTAAGGCTGGATAAATAAATAAATAAACATTTTAGACACTCACCTGCATTTTGAAGTGTTTCGGTATTTTGTGGTCTTGATGCAAGGTCTGCTACAGTTTGCACAAATTGTGTTCTTGCCTTCTGGTACTGCTCAAACACTGCATAATAATAATGATAATAATAGACCAAATAAGACAAATCAACGCCCATAAGTGAGGAAAAGTAAGCAAAAACTGGCTATTTTAATTTACTTTTGTCATTTTTAACGTAATAGGCTAGTTCAACGGTTCTTAATTTCTCACCTTGCAAAATCTGTCTTTGACTCATAGTTCTATGAGTATCCCAAATCGGAGCAAAAACGACGAAACGCTGTAATAATGCGACAAAGGTGAACGTTTAAGCTTCCATCAGCAAAGCGCGTTTGTTGTGACTTTGAGTTTAGAGGAGGCGTGCAACTGTTGTCTTGGCAACAAACCGGAAGTGATAGGCACCGCGTTCGTTCAGTGAGCTTGCTGTCAATATTTATCTAATGTTTCGTGGTGAAACGCGCATGTATGTTCAAATCAGGACCAGTGCCGCATGTCGTTTATGTCCAGATGTAACAGCGGGTTAAATAATCCCTAATTAGATTAGGACATTAAACAAGATTCAAAAACGGTCGATGAATATGGGATATCGGGACAGAGCAGCTGCGAGAGTGAACAGCTGCCCCCACATTAGTTTGTACATGGTTACCGCAGAGACAACTGCAGTCACAGCAGCACTGATATTTGGTAATTAGTCTTCACATTAGCACATTTTCTTTAAATGACTTTCAGAACAGCAAAGAAACGAGTGCTTGCTATAGTTCGTGCGTCATATAGGCTAGGCAAAAATTTGTCTATCGTCGAACAGAATAGGCTGTTTCTCTACGTGATTGTACACTTGAGAGTTGTTACTTATTGTTTGATCCTTTTCAGGCTTTCAAAAATTTGAGCTGGTTACCAAATAGTTATACATTCATGATTTCCCGGGTGCCTTTCATATTTTCCTGTTGTCTCTAGACTTATATGTTGTGTTTCACACACTTTCTGTCCTGTAACATGATTACACTAAGAGTGCTTGGCCAGGCATTTAACACACTTTTTATTAACTATTTTATATTTAGTTATATGGGCCTAAAATGGTCAAATCTGAGGTTGTTATATGTGATCCTGGACAATAAATCCAGTTATAAGGGCAATATATATATATATATATATTTTTTTTTTACATTTATATTGAGATTGAGATCTGAAAGCTGAATAAATAAGCTTCCCAGTGACGTATGGTTTGTTAAGATATGACAATATTTGGCCGAGGTACAACTATTTGAATATTTGGAATCTGAGGGTGCAAAAAATCAAAATATTTAGAAAATCACCTTTAAAGTCGTCCAAATAAAGTTTTTAGCCATGCATATTACTAATTAAAAATAGGTTTTGATATATTTACGGTAGGAAATTTACAGAATATCTTCAAAATATCTTTACTTAATATTGTGATGATTTTTGGCACAAAAGAAAATCGATAATTTTGAACCATACAATGTATTGTTGGCTATTGCTACAAATATACCCGTGCTACTTATGACTGGTTTTGTGGTCCAGGGTCACATATCTGGACCATTATTATATAAGTTAACAAATTATAATGGTTATATGCATCTATTAAAAAAAAAAACGAAGATATCAAACAAATCGGACTTTAAAACGCAAGCTCGAAGCTGAGTAGTTTATTCATTAACTTTAATGTCACTTCTGACAAAGACATGCTCTCATAATGAACGAGGCTTTTCAAGGCATTTGTGTTTCTGTTGAATTTAAAACAAGAACACGTAGGCCTACATTTATTCATCATGACATCAGTCAGGGCAAAGGAAAACGAACAGTGATATTACATATTTGGAAAAAGAAACTTTCCCAAAATTGTTAATTTTATTTGGAATGTGCAAAAAAGTCCATTATAGCCTTTGCTCCTTTCTACCTCTAGATTCCCTCCTAAGTTTAGTCATCATCACTGGTATAGAGATTTTATCATGTCTTGTTCATTCTATAATCACTTTATTAGTTATTATTATATTGTCCAAAATAGTTTTAAAAGCTACTATCGCCCAGTTATCTACTCTGAGTGGTAAAAGAAAAATAATAATACAGCTACGAACTTCCTGCTACCTTGAAGGCAATTCAGTCAGACTGCTCAAGGAAGCCCCAACACCGACTAAATGTGCCTACTGAGGAATTGCTTTATTCTAAGATTTCTAAAGTCTTTGAAGTCCAGTTTGATGTACCACATTATTACTGAAACTGTCGACTAACCTTTAAATCTGTAGAATGAACTATACCCCGTTAAAATAAACAGCTTTCATTACCTCAGTGAAAAGTACATACTGTATATAATATCGAGCTTTCCTCCCCTCACGGAGAGATTCACCGACAAATTCTCCGTTTTCTAACTACTGACTATATTTTGCACAGAAAAACAGCTTGTTATCTGTTTCAGCTACAGTTTGAAGTCTGTAGCATCTGCCTCACAAAACTTTCTTCGCAACAAAGGTCAGATGGATTTGACCGTAATTTAACCAGACTAACTGCTTTATTTATTACCATTTAATAGACTGTCATCCGCGCTAAAGAATGTAGATATTCTGTCTTTATGCGTCAAAGTGAAATAAATAAAATACACGGCTGTTCTGTAATTCACCACACTTGATTATATATTTAAGTTTGTTGTCTATTGAGAGATGAGCTAGTACTGTAAAGGAAATTGTCCCTTGAGTAATGTCGCCTTTTTGCACCATAATACTTTAAAGTATGAGTAAATATATTCGGATATTGTAGCAATTCATTTAGATATTTTCTCTTTCTTTGTCTTATTCAAAGCAGCATTAAAACGCAACAAGGCGATTTGAAAGTGTAAAATGTTTTATTTAGATGTTTTTATACTGTGCAACAGTCACAATACAATAGCTGTCAATAGTCTACAATCGACCAATAAGACAATGAACACTGAAGACATCAAAATGCTGTCCAGAGAATGAAAAGCTGGGGGTATAACAGTGGCTGTTTGTCTTCTGACAAATTCGTGTATGTCATAGCTTGAAAGCAGTCTGAAAGATATAGGCTATGTGCATGCTATACAGGACTGGAGCATGACCTCGAGACCAAACTGACGGACCCGAACCGGCACAGTGGAGCAAATCGTACGATAACTGCAAAAAGTAAACTTGAATTTCCAAGAACTTTGAATAATAAAAATGATTACGCCGACTACAGCTTAACGTTGCATTTCGTCATCCCTTTTAACACGCAGTCGTAATATAGTCTTTTGTCCTTTATTTTTGAACTATATATATGCCTTTCTTTGATACATTATTAAAGGCCAGAATATACCAGGAATGTTTAGTAACTACCCCCAGAAAAGGCAAACTAAAATCAAACGTAAATGCTTTTTTATCATGCTTTTAAAGAACATTATAATACACATGTAAAATACAAGCAACAGATAATGCAAGTTGTTTAAGGAAACTGTAGACCGGAAGTAAAAATATATAAAAAGGTAGGTATAATTCAGTCATTTCTGCATTCTGAAAATGCCACAACCGTCGCTCTGCGCGTCACTTTGCAATCAAACGGGCCTCTAACGTTCTCACGCAAACTTAGAAATTCCAGCAATGTGTCGAATGAAGTGCGTCATTTCCACTAAGTTAAAGTTACATGTATAATATATTGATAATAAGGACAAAAAGAAATGGATCTACATGACACTACATTGGCATGGAAATAGCTGGATTATATCTGGCGTTGGCTTTCTCTTGTAGTCCCTCATCATCCCGACGATGTGGAGGATCCGTTCAGCGCTGTCTTTCGCACTTTGTTGCCAAAGCTGAATTGTCGATTTGGGCTGGTCATCGTCGTGCCGTTAATAGGATTGGAAATATGGGTGAAATGAGGTTGTGAAGGTTGAACCAGTGTGCTTGGACTCGGTAGTGGTGAGGAGGTGGATGGAACTCCAGCGGGACTGCTGGCCTTATCGCTGGCTGAGTCGCTTTCAGAGCGGTTTGTATTGTTCACGCCATCTTGTGGATGGGCAATCTTCATTTTCTTACAGCTGGGCCGCACGCGGTATTTCAAAGGCAATGGTCCATTCTATGTAAAGTGCGAAAATAACAGAAAGCACATTATTATTGAACGGTGGATGCTGAGCAACTAAAATTCTCAATGCACAAATGAACCAAATATAACTAAATTACCTGCTTGAATAATACATTAACTAAAGTAACAGTCAGATTTGACAGTAAAACATATGAGAACTTACTCTTCTCCAAGTGTAGATGTAGGCAATGTCCATTAACGTGTAGTAATCCTTCAAAGGCTCATCCTCATACATGACTTCAATCTATTAGAACAAAGAAAGATATTAAAAACAAAACAAAAAAGTACCAATCAATATCACCTTAATGGATGATGCAACATCAAACATTCAAAATCAAAATAAAAAATTATGTAAAGAAATACTTAACTACTAAACTTCAGACTGTAACAAAATAATTTAAAAAGGCCAGAAACATCCGTAATAACCATCACATTACCTGAAAAGTAGGAGGTATATCCATTTTGCTTCTCAGAAATTTCCTCAAATGCATCACCGTCATGGCAGCAGGGCACTGTAAGTATCTTTTATTATTAACCTGTGGGGTTAATAATAAAATAAAGAACACAAATACATTAGTCAGATAAGCTTTACTGTTGGTGTAATCTGTATCACCATCAGAGATATAGAGGGTAAAAATAAATAAATAAAAATAAATAAATAACTTTCAGCATCAGCAAGAAATTCTCAGTTACCTCTTCTTTTTGCTTCTCTTCTGTGCTGCCTTGCTGATGGGCCCTGAGCATACAACATAATTGTTGTAAATTAAGTACTAAATGATAACTTTTCATATTTTAAATAAAATATGTTTATCATTAAGGTTACATTAGAAGAATGGACACTTCAAATTTATGTTACACATTTTTAAAATACTCATAACAGCACAGACAGAAAGAAAAAAAACACTTATACAGACATTACACACCTTTGATCAAAAAACTCAATTGACAGGCTGATAATTTCATCATCTGTGATGATACGCTTGTCTTCATCAGCAACTTCTCCTCGATCCTCATTTGATCCATTTGCAGCTTTGAAAAAAAAAATCATGATTAATCATAGCTTAAATGTAAACAAATATTAACTGTTAAACTAAACATTTGCACAACACAGCCTGCTCAAACAGCTACCCTAACAAAACCAAACTTATTGACTTATGTACATTAAATACTTACCGTCAACAGAGGGGTGTTCAGCATAAAAATCTCTCCTACGCTTCATTTCATCTGCACAGAAAGATACATTTCCAGATCAAGCACATGTAAATAATTACAAACAAAAAACACAATCTTTTAGAGTGTGAACCGACTTACTTTTGAAAAGACCAGGAACCAACTTGTATACAATGTCCTGTAAAGTTTTGTCAGACCTGTGGGAGGAGGGGTGTTGGTCAAAACTTTTCTTTTTCATGCATTTTAAACAATGTTGTTGCAACCAACTCAAATTCATGTTATTTCTTACTTCTCATATTAAAAGGTATGGACCAAAAAAAACAAAAAACAAAAACAAAAACAAAAAAAAAAACATACAGCATTTGAGACCTTGAGACAAGATGTCAGATTGATGCATACAAATCAGTATTAATTATTACTATGAATAAACAGAACAGACAGTCATTTTAAAAATTACCGAATATTGAGAAGTGGCTTTGTTTTGTGGACCTGCACATCACATATGGGACAGTATTTACTGGTTTCCAGGTACCGGACAATGCACATTTTACAAACTGAGGATCAGAAAAATATTACAGGATAAGTCACAGTGTCTGGATATATTACATGATATATTTAAATATAACCACAGAGCAGCACAACTCATACTCACATGAGTGCAAGCATTCTATGATTGTTGTTGCATCTATGAAATATCCACCACACAAGACACACATCAAATGGGGATTGAGCTCCGTAATCTTGATCCTTGTTGTACGATGCATCGTCATGAGATGGAAAAGAGCCTGCAGGTGCATCAAAACATGACGATAAAGATTTGCAATTACAAACAACTGCCAGAGAGAAAACAATCATGAGGACTTAATTACCTCAGACCTTAACATTTTTGTTAGCCTGTTATGGGCTGTTGCATACATGTACGAAATAACAGAACTGGCAGAACTTTTACATCATCCCTTATACACGGGTCTTCGGTGGTGTGAAACGGCACGATTTTGATGTCAATCGATCGTTACATCGCAGGAAAGTCAGATTTGCCAACACAATGCACAACGCACCATAATAGCCTATATTGCTTCAGTCATGAGAAGAGTAAATGAACTTTACGTGACAAACACTTCTTACGGTTTCTATAGCAACTAAAGCTGCGTTACATGGCAACGTACCAAGCAGCTGAAATTGAACGTTCCGCTAGAATGCCGTGAAAGCGCATACTGCGCTTTGAAATAAAAATATTTTATTAAATATGTTATAACGGCCTTTCAATTTACAATGCATCTTAAAACCTCGCATAAACAGCTGAAATAAAAGACTGGACAGCCATCTTATAATGATGCTGATCTCCGCTTTGCTTGGACGATCTCTCGCTCCTAGATCACTAATGTTGCAGTCATTTATTGCCCGTGAATGCACCTTGCAATAAACTGATACCCATTTGACATCATGACTATCGTCATACGTTGCTATGTATGAGGTTAATTTCCGTTTGTCACAAATCCTGATTTGAAACACCCTTTTACGTTGGGGCATTCACTGAGAGCCGAAGACAAGTGCTATCAAGTGGATAAGGAGCTTACAACAACGCGAAAACGACCAGAGTAAGCAATAACTTTCAACAGTACACTTCGTGTAGACTTCTCAAACTCGTGCTGGATGAACCAAAAGTAGGTTACTACTTGTACTAGTTATAAAACGCGTTTATGTAACTTGCTGTACAATAATCATGCATTAAAGGGTGATGTCATCTAGGTATGACAGTTCAAAATTAAGCCATAGGACTATACAAAACGATTTTAAGAGCACGGACGAAAACCAAGCACTAATTCTGATGTCCGTGAGAGGATATGAAAATATATTATGAATAGGCTACACATCTGTAAGGCAACTTTCAACACAAGGTCAGTCTACAGAGGAAAAAAATGTCAACCTGTGCCCTTGCTTATTAAATAAATAAAGGCGTTCATGATCTAACATTTATTTAGTAAAACATCCAGCAGTCAAATAGAAGTGATACAGTGCTGTTTGTTCACACCACTGCAACAAGCGTCTCGGTTGGTTATAAAAACAAAACCACAACTTTTTGAACTCTGACTAGACATGCATTCTGGTGATGGTGGTGTTATAGCCTATAGAATAAATAACTGTCAAAAGGAGGAAATGACCCTTATACATGAATTGTGCCACGTGAGAAACTGCCTAGTTTACAAAGCCCTGTCTGGCCTATTTTGATTAATACAGGTACCACAATGAAATTCCACCTGATGACAGAAGACTGAAAAATGCTGACAGACCGCGTTAAATTCATCAATATTCTGAATAACATGAGACTTTATTAGCTTTGACATTCACAACTACAGGGAGTCAGAGAAGTGATACTTTATTAAACAATTATTCACCCAAGTCTCAGGGATACAAATTCCGGTTTCTAATTTAAGACACATACATGCAATCTTATTAATAAAAATAAATAAATAAATAAAACTAAAACAAGACGCCGAAAAAGTTCTATGTTAAAACATATTTTTCTTCATGACGTGACAAACCATATGAAGGCTTAGCCTTCTTTACAGTAGATATATAAATAAGTGATAACATTTTTTGAGCATATTACTTATTATTTGAATGGTAAAGTACTCTACGTTGACAAATGTGTTTCTTAAATCCAACAAACTGATATAGGATCTTTACAAACCTAGGCTATTAAGAGCAGCATTCTTCAGATCAGTTGGACAAATGAAAGAAACCACTAAAATCATTTTAAATACGTTAAATAAGTACCTGGGTTTATAAATATGTGTAGTTTTATCAACCACACAGCATCCGTGTAGTAAATGTTTGCTGTCAACCACCGAAAGCTTTGTCCTGTATATCCGACAACAGGACATGTTTAGGTTACCGTGTAAAGTTAAGTTAAGAAAACAGACAAATAACTACAATTCGGCAAAACAACGAGTTTATCCGGTCGTAAACATCATACAGATCGTATATCTATAAAATCAGATAACTGCTCGATATGACCACAGACAGAAAATCCTTTAGAAATCAGCTTCACATGAACAGTCGACCCGTCTCTACCCGGTTTCGCGAGCACATCGGGATTCATTAATAACTAAACCGTTTAATTTAACCAGAAACGCCAAGCAAACATAACGATGCCAATAACTGATTATCCTACAACAAAGCAGGAATAATTCGCACAGACAGGATTTGATATTACTAGATAAAATAACTAAAATCTATAAGCACGCGGGGAGACTGAGCCAGTGTTGCGTACGCGAGCCTGTCAGTTCCCGCATCCACTCTAACACACGTCTCCATTTTAAGCTCACAAAACACAGATGCATTTAGAGCACGGAGTGTGAAATTAGACATTGGTAAGGGAAGATATAGAAGAACACATACCTTACTAAGCTGGAGCGAATAGTCGAGCCTGGAGGTGGTTAGACAATGAAAGTTAGGAGTCGATCAGTAGAAAATGAATACGAGCCAAGCGGCCATCTTGAAAAGGGCTGCAGACGCTGTCAATTGCAATAAGAGAACGGCGGAGCAGGGCGCATTTCAATAATAAAAAAATAGAAAAGGTCCGGTTGTCGATGTGTGTGCCGTGCTCGGTTGCAGATTTGTAGATGCTCTTGAGTGCAGACTTCCCGCCAGTAAAACGGCCGGGCTGATGTGCGTTTTCTCCAGGCTAGCGCCTTCAGTCTTCTCTTCGAAAAATGCTGCGCTGATGGTTCAGTGGAAACTGACACCGTCCCCAAAATGGCTTGTAGTTCGACCGCCCCGTGCATCACGTGATCTAATTCCTTAAGGGTGGCCTGGGAATATGTGTCGGTGTATTCAGCGCTGCTGGCATTCAGCAAATAACAAAGAATTGCGTTTCAAAGTCTGTTTGACCGCGGTTCAGCTCGTAAGGTTTAGACAACATAATATGTTCTTATAGGTCAGCTTTAAACCGTTTGCTACTTTTGTCTGCAAAATGATTTTTATCCCCCAACAGCTTCGAAGAATGTAATTCGTAACGGAGACATTATCAACTTACCATAAAACCCGAGTCACCTAGATGATCTATTCATAGACGGTTGGTTTATGAGTAGCGCAACTGTGTTGAGGAACAGTTCATACATGACCCAATCACATGCTGCAACATAGCTTGGGATACCTAACGCCATAGCGTTTCTAAATTAGTTTGTGGTAAATGTGATTCAGATGGCAATGTAAGAAATCTACACACGCTCCACTTATGGCTGGGAGCTCCCTATAGAAAACAAGTGCTATTTTGCTAAATATGATTCAATAACACAGTGGTCATTTCGTATATTCTCATTAACTTCAACATATTAGCCCATAAGAACATGCCATGTCCCTCAACCTTATTTATTTTTTTATTTCCATAGAATATATGGAAAATGCGTTATTTGAATCAGTTACGGGATCCAGAGGTCAGACACTGTCGCAAAATTGCAACAAATGTCGATTTCTTCGGAAACATGCGTTTATTAACAAAGACAGCTCTGAAACAAAAATACACAAAGTCAGTTTTACTGATATCAAAGTGATTTTTATTGTAAATTTTATGAAAAGAAGCTACAGAATACTAGTCGGTATATGCAAGAATTCAACAATGAAACATTGCGTCTTGAGGAAAGACACGTTTGGCTGTTTAATCCTCGGCATCCGAAATCTAGAGATCCAGGAATCAAGACTGAGTTGCCCTCTCGAGACTTTTTGCTGCGTCCTTCATTTTTCCAACCAAATCCTAGACACAGTTTAAACAATCCAAATTATCCACCAGCAAATACGTGGACATATTTTATTCCCACTTTTATTTCAAAAAAAATCTAATTTGTATATCTGAGATAAACATAAAAACTTTTGCTGCAACACCGTTCATGTAGTCTTAAGGGCCAAAGCACTCTTTCATTTAAAAAGAATCCGTTGGTTGTCATCATCAACGCTAAAGTTAATAACATTATAGATTAACAACAGATGAGAAAACAGCCTAGTGGGTACATAATTGCTCTTTTAATGCATATACAACGAAGTCAATCAGTCAACTGTGATCACAAATAAAAACACATCGATTTCGTCATAACTTTATTTTTACACACCCTTCTGGTTTCAGTCTGTTAAAACTTGTGGGCCGATTCAAAAAGTAAGCTACTGGGATATTTGTTACGTCATGTGACCATGATTGAGCGCATGAGAATTTTATGACTTGATCTTTCGGACAATTCACCTTTGTGTCACCCCTACGACAAACACAGGCATCTGTGTAATGACTAAGATAATAAAATTGCTAAGCAGGCTTTTCCAGAGGCAGAAACCCAAAGCTGATATTTCACTTTTAGCTATAGCTTACCAAGGAAATAATGGGTTATGTCAGTTAACTGTCAATAATAATAACAACAATAAAAAACTCGTTAATTTATTTCACGTCTCAGTTGCACTTGTAGCCTATGTGTTTCTATGGACCAGGACTTTATGTATAACGAGGATAGAGTACAATGTAGGACGATAATGTAGCTACTATGGAGGGTTAAAAAAAAACACTTTGCTGCTTATTAAATAATATGACTCAAATATTAAAACCGTTAATTTTATCCTAAGCCATTTACCTGAAGTTGCTCCATGGTGCAATTAAAATTAATTTCCGATGAAGTGCCAGCCCTCTGCAAAAGCAACCAAAGTTTATTCTAAGTGCAAAAAGAAAAAAAATACTGGACATACAGCAACTGTGTATGTATCTAAAGTTACATACCTCGGTGTTTAAGGAAATCAGATATGACGGCTGATTGACTTTATGTACATGACTATTCTGCCGAAAAAAAAAAATGGTTATGATATATAATGAAGTAGGCTATTGGGAACACTAACTCATAGAAATAACGTACCTTTATACAATACTCAAGACGCCATTCAGCATCAGTTATATGAGGAGGACATGTATCAATGCTGAGGAACAAAATATATTAATAATAAAATTAATAAAAAGCCTATGGATGCGGTCATATTAGAGTTAACAGATTTAGAATGATTCATTACACTTCGCGAACAGGAAACATTACATTACTAATCTGGTTGTGGTGAACAAACTGGTATAATTATATCAAATCAACAGGTTACTTGGGTAACAGATGCATTTTACAAAAAATACATACAATGTCTCACCTTGACAACAAAGATTCCAAATTTCTTTTGTTTTTCTAAAAGAAAATAAACATTTAATATATTACAATGCAACTGTACTTTAATTTAGAGCAAACGATTCACTGGTATTCAAAACATTACCTGGAATGAATTATAAAATGTGTCCACTCTTTCATTCTGGAATCTGACGTCTTCAAGACACGAGCTAAAAAGAGCACACATCATTTTTAGAATGGAAAACTTGGGAAAGAATGGAAAAGTGACAACATTGTTTTAGTCTATATGGTGTTAAAAAGACCATTTTGGATCACGTTATTACCTAATAGTTGATTTATCAGCATTTTGCTTAACTCCTTCGAGAATGAAGGTCGTTGCCGCGGTATGACAGTGTTTCAAGTTGGTCTGGTCGATGTGCTTCAATTCTGGGTGACCTGTGACAGATGAAAAATTGCTCTTGAAGCTTTTGTACGTATACTACGTGTGTGAGAGAGCGCGAGACGTTGCCTACGTTGTTTTGAACTGAGCCAGCTAAACAAACATTAACATTGCGCTGACAATACAAATATAGGCCTACGTTTTTTCCATGCCAATTAAACGCATTAAATACAAACTGAGAGAAAACTTAGAAAGAGGGGTAAAATAAAGACAAAACATGTTTAGCGGATAACTAGCGCAAATGAGGTAAAAACTACTATTTTACTTTGATGAAAGCCATGCAGGCTACTACATGAATACGGTTGACCATAACCAAGTAAATATTCATGAGTCTTCATAGATATTTCAGTTTTTAAAGAAAGAATGCAGTGGTTGTCACACTATAGCATTGCTAATACGGCTAAGCAGAGGGTTTATTATTGTACACTACACTGTGTTAGCACAAAATGCAAGCCACAAGCAAAGGCGGCGACCATAGTCTGTCAGCCCTTGCATAGCTTTAGGGCCAGGTGACATATAATATGTTAAGCTTTAGAAAACAACATCAGCAACAGACGCAGCGCGACTTCCTTCTTGTCTGGAGAGCACCGGAAGTAATGCAGCACAAAGGAAAAAACTCAACCATCTTACCTAGAACGCTTTCGCCTCGAGGGGAGACCAGACTGTCGAATGCGACCTCCGTGAAGATCGTAAATGATTTCTGGTCGAACACATTTGGATCGGCCAGGGTTTGAAGCCCTTTCATCACTGAATCCGAGAACTCCATTTTGAAAAGACTCGCTAGCTTTGGTCACATGAGCGCGTCAGCTGATCTCAGGATTTGAATTGTCGGAGAACAGAGACACAGTACTGATACACAGCGCAAAGGCCTTTATACTTGCTTTTGCATCACGTTATTGTCATGTAATCAGGATAAAAGCACTCGCATGTAAATTACTTTAAACGACATCGTTTCCGTATTTTCGGTAGGCTACTGCCAGCTGGTAGACGTTTGTCAATCTGGAGACATATGTCCCGCATCCGTATTTCTTCTCCTGCATAACCTGTCTTTATAGCTACTCCAAATTATGTAAGAATGATTCTTGAGGAGGCAGAGTTATTAAAGGCCGAAGCGCAGCTTTCTTGCTGCTTTTGATTTAACAAATTAAATACCGCTTTCAGACACATAATTTAAGCGACATAAAATATTCTGTAGCTATATTTGTCCACCTGACACGATCAAATCTGACAATCCACAGCAGCTCTGTTACTCTGACAGTTGCTTAAGTCACCTTTGGAAGATAAACCTTACAAGTTACTCCTCTTAAAGAGCTCTTTTAACTCAAAAAAAAAAAAAAACTAACATAGCCTATTGTTTAACAAAATATAGGGAAAAAAATTCTTAATAGTTTACACTCTTTACAAATGTTTTTCATTGTATTTTTTGGATATTGAAAAGTTCTTTACGTCACATATGGATTCTTCAGATTAGTGGTTTCCGCGTTATTTAAAGCACAAGTAACTTAAAAAAAATGTGACATCCGGTTGTAAATTTTATTTTGGCTTTAAAGGGAACCTTTATTTTGTCTTGTTGATTACAAATCAACTTACAAAAGTTGTCATTTTTTACTAGCGTCGATCAGCACTGAAAAGACAAAACATTCATTCAAATAAATGTTACACTAACATAATTTAGGTGTTTAGATATAGAATAGACAAGTGCAAATATTTTTTTATGTATATAAACAATATTTTGTCTCTTTACGTTCAAGATTTCTAAAGTAATATAAGTAAAATAAAAAGAAAAACGTCGTAAAAGTCAGCTTTCAGCTTTTTAGATTAGACAAAAGGTCTACAGAAAGAATCATCTGTGACAAATAATTACAAATATCAGACAAATTAAACGAAGTATTTGTAATGTAACATACAGCGAGATCTTTGTAAAATTAATGTTAAAATTTGCCCTCTTTTTTGGTTTTTAGTAGGCTAAGTTTGCAGATGATCTGCGCTCAACAATGTGGAGAGAATCCGTGGTGTTAATCAAATAAGTACTGTTGTTTAATTATTATATTTGAGCAAAAAATACTGAATGAATGTTGATATCCTGATAGTATTCGAATGTTTGTTGTTGTATTTATTTCTTTATTAACTTTATTTCGTTAATTTATTCATTAGTTTAAATGAATATTCCTTAACGAAGTACAACCCTTTAACGCGATAAACTATATATAATTTATTATAGAAATAATTTATTTTGTAAATATATATTAGTAAATGTATACAATTATTATTAATTTATTATTTATAACTTAATTTTTCATTTGTAATTTAGTAATATTCCACTTTTAATGTATAATGTTTTATTTTTATTACTATATATTACTGGGTCAAACATTTTCTCAAACTGATCATGCGATAATTAAGTATTAATAGGTTCGGCAATAAATGTTAATATTACGGGTGTTTCATAAATATTTATAAATTAATATTTTTAACTTCGGACCATGCATATACTCGGTTAAAAACATTATGTTAATCGGGAAACCTAGCCTAGCAACGTTTTGATATTTGATTTTTTTTTAGGAATATGAAAAAAAAAATTCTCCTCGATTTTATGATAAGCAGGAGTTCAGTTCAGGCTATTTGCGTTATCACCCCGAAGTCAAATGGCATAGGCTATAGAATATGCATGATGACCCATATTAACCAGTTTGTTTTAGTTAAAGAAGCACACCAAATGTAGAAGAAAAATAAAACAGTCTTATTAAGGTCTTTCCTCTATGGGAGCTTAGAGCAGTTTTAACGGCAGCCCGAACATAAACTGATGTCATTAGAAACGTCGTTTGCCTGTCGACCTTGTCATCTCAGAGGAAGTTGCGCACAGACACTTCACAACAGCAGTTAAACGCTTCTATTCACTTCTCATAGAAGAATACAACCGGTAAAGTCTCAATAAATAGTTTGTTAAAGAATTTAAATAAAGTCATTATATGCAATTAGGCTAGCTGAAGATGTTTTTTTTTTTTTTTTCGAACCCTCAAACAGAACAGCGGCCATTTTGGGTAATGCCCAGACAAGAGATTGTGCAACAAAATGGATGTGACGTGTACTTGTTAAGTGTTTCATTGAAAAACTTTCAGATACCAAACAACCAGCTGTTAACTAAGGGGGTTCTTCAACAGCAAATGTTTAGAAGAACGTTCATGCTAATAGGGGAAAACTATGTTTAAATTAACCTTTTGCGCCACTGGTGCTTTTTATTAGGGGGAGGAGATATTTAATAGCCATTAGGCTATTGTTATGGGCCGTTTTGTTAAAATAACAATTTTATTGCTTCGTCGTTGTCTTCACAGCATATAGCAAAAGCTCTAGGGTCAATAGGAGAGCCTGTAGCGAAGAATATAGCAATGTTTTAGAATTAATATGAATATGATCCAACAGTAATATACTGTATAAAGTTGAGAGAAAATTACCACTATGGTGAAAAAGGGTAAGTGTAAAAATGTAAAAACGAAGGATAAAATATCCTAAAGTCTGACCAATTTAATTTCTCTTGGTACAGTAGCATTTCTTCGAAATGAAAAGACATTATTGGTTGAGGTTGCATAAATGCTTTTATTACTCGTTTTTATTTTAGAAATTTAATAAAAGTGTTAAACAACAAATTGCAATCAACAAATATTTAGTTTAAATGTAATAAATCCGTTAAATCACTGATTTAAATCACTTAAATTTGTTTTAACTACGATGCTCCTTATCTATGCTATCTGAAATCAAGCTCTTAAGTCTCTCATTTAAGAAAATAAGCAATAGCTTAATATTTAAAAATATATACGAGATCTTATATAATTTAACAAAAATAGGCTAAACAAAAAATAAAAAGCCATTTGTTGAATTGTTTAATACTGTTATTTATTTATGTGAAAAGCGATTAATTATTTATTTAATTTTTCAAACACGCATTTCGCGTGGCAAAGCTGTTTTAGTAAAGGACTCATGCGGTAAATGTGTTATGCCACGTCTGTATATCACAGTCAAGAATGATTTTTAAATGTTTTTCTTTCTTTTTTCTTTTTTTTTTTACTTCATCTAACCACTTAATCTAGTTTCTTGGTGAATGAATAAACCTGATAAATGAAACCTATGAAACAACTACTGCGTATAGCCTATCTTAAGGTGAGTTAATTCTAGGTTTCTCTAACTATAAAGAGAATCTATATTTACCATTCATAAGAGGAAAATAATATTTATAGAATATATGTTAATTGTATAACAGAAAGAATAAGAAAAGAGATAAGATAAATCAGAGAACAAAATGAAAAGATTTTTTTTGTTGTTGTTGTTATTGTTGTTCAAAACAAGATTTAAGATTTTTTAGATTTAAAAATACTAAAAAGGTTTATATTAAAGGACGTTTTTATAAAGTTTGGCTGTCAGTGTTATAAAATATAATTTATTTTTAAGTAGCCTAATATTTACCAACCTAGCCTAATTAATTCTGTAAAAAATATAACAAACTGCACAACATTAGATTTTTTATTTTTACTTTTAAATTATGTCAGAACAGCTGTCAGGACATCTCTTGTGAGAACAAAAGAGTCAATCAACTTCAGCAGCATAAAATGACAGGACTGTCGATCATCGGGGTAACGATAAAGAAAGTTAGTTGGCTGCATTGTGAGGTGGGAGGGGAGGACTAATGGTTACGTCTCCTTTAAGACACTTGAGAGGGAAGTTTCGTTATTTGTTTTGTTCTTGGAGGAGATCATGTCAGTTTATATCCGACCACTGGTACTGAACATGAGCATCATGTTATATTAAAAATAAGGATGAAATGAGGAATAAAATAAACAAAAACACGTTTAGAGTATTACGGTGTTATTTGAATCGTCGATCCCAGTTGTTTGTGTGAATAAAACTAGGTTAAATATAGTTAAGGCATGTGAGGAAACGATAGTTGTTACCTCTGTAAACGTTAGTTTTGATACAAAAGCTTTATACACACAATTTTGTCGAAATTAGAGCTTTCTTTTGCACACCACAGATGGCTTATTTAAATACGTGTCGTATGATCTTGCAGTCGAAAAATGCAATTAATTCCCACGGTCCTCAAAGAGATTTTTTGTAAAAACTACTGTAAATCTGCAAAGACAGACGAGCACATCTTGTACCGCGACATCGCAATTACGCTTAACCTCAACTCACAATAATCCTGTTTGCTTTGGCAGAGCGTTTAACTCGGGCTCGTGAGAGCTATTTGTTCACTCACCACTTGCAAAGACTGAACGTATAATAAAATACACGTTTGCTCACTTCCCACTGATACTACTAATGACTTTGCCCCCTCCATTTTACAAGCCGCTGTGTTGCTTCATCCTGTGAACTGTGGGCAGTTTATTAGTGAGGTTTGGGAAATCCTAATGGCTCTTCGTGCCAACCCCTTGCTCTAGCTCATTCAGTGCGGGCACAGTGCCAGAAGTTAGTGCCGTGATTCTCCGCCCCTCCCTTCTAGTCCTACATCTTATTTGTTAAGGGGTAGGCAGAACACGAGCTGGACCAGACATGTTGCTTTATATCTCCGTATTAAAAAGTGTCACAATGCGCCGAACATGATTTACAAAATCTGAGCATCTGTCAGTTTTGAGCTAAACAGGAGGGGTGGCCTCTTGTGATTCCGGAAATGTTGCTACTTTAAACCTCAAGATGTTGACTTTTGATAGCTCGAGAGGCCATATAGCAACATTCTGGATGCAGAAAAAACATGGTACGATGTGGTTTATACAGCCTCACTGTGTGTGTCTGGACGTGTTTTCAGAGAGTGACTCTGCCCCCTATAGGAACTAAAGCTCTCTCCTTTTGTTGTGAAGCAAATTCAAATCGGTCAGCTACAACTTTTTTCTGCATCCTGAATGTTACTACATGACCTCAAAGGACAATCAAATCAAAGAGTTAGAGTACATTTCAGGATTTACAGAAAGTCACCCCTAATTTGAAGTTAAAATTTGACAGATATAGCCTAATTGTTGCTTCTGTAAAACTGATTTTAAACAACGAGTTACACAAATAATTTTGACGTTGAGGTTTTAATAACGCTGATGCTTGAGCTATGTGTATGTTTTCGACCATTTTATTATAAAATGTTTTTCCCACTACGATGAGTAATCAAAACAACAGTTTGTCAAGATGAAATGTGACCATGGACCACAAAACCAGTCTTAAGTAGCACAGGTATACTTGTAGCAATAGCCAAAAGTACATTGCATGGGTCAAAATTATCATTTTTTCTTTTATGCCAAAAAATCATTAGGATATTAAGTAAAGATCATGTTCCATTAAGATATTGTAAATATATTTAAAAATATTTTTTGATTAGTAATAGGCTATGCATTGCTAATAACTTGCTAACAACTTTAAAGGCGATTTTTTGCACCCTCAGATTCCAGATTTTCAAAAAGTTGTATCTCGGCCAAATATTGTCCTATCCTAACAAACTATACATCAATGGAAAGCTTATTAAGTTTCAGGTGATGTATAAATCTCAATTTAAAAAACGGACCCTTTTGTAGTCCAGGGATTTTGAACACACAAAAAATTGATAAAGGCCTGGTCAAAATCTCCTTATTCGTCATATGTAAACTGTAAATGTAAAATCTTGCCAATTTAAACTTCTGCTGTTACAGTGACAATCAGCAAAATTGACCGCAAGCACTGACACCGACTTCTTGATCTCTAACAAAATTAAAACGGTCTAACTTAAATTTAATTTTAGGCTATTTGTGAATTATCGTTCACTTAGGCCTATTTTGTCTAAGCGTAGGTTATTCTGATAAGTGTTAAACACATCCCTATCTTTTACCTCATTTTAGCATAGTCCTAGTCCTATTTAAGGGACTAAAATTAGTCTTTTCTTTGCATCACGAACAGCGCATGCTAAAAAAAAACATAAAGTGCCCTTTTTCGTAGTTATCACACGAATATCACTTAGGCCGCAGACCCGCGCAAACACAAACATATACTTCATAATAGAATATGCGGGGGCGCAGCCGTGGCCGCTTGATGGCAGTGGTGGGATATAAGTGTAGGCGTTGAGTCAGAAAACACGTCGTTTTTTGACCGTAATGGCCATACACTAAGCCGGTGGTGAGGGACAATGACCAAACGGCTGGGCAGTCGAGAACTGAGATATGGCTGAAATTCACAAGCAGCCAAGAATGGTGTTGCACAATCTGAACTTCAAAACGGTTCGGTTTGCTACTGCAATCTTAGAATTTCTGACAATAGCCTACCTGTCACTAATTCCGTTTATTACCGACATATTGTTTAGTAGGCCTACGCTGCCTCAGTGCTTATCTCTTGCTACACTGCTTCGTACTTTGTATTATCTTGGTTGAATAATAGGCCTGGGCATGTATTTGGTTCGCAAACCAAATGTAAAGACTTAAGGAAGATGATGTTAATAAGAGTTCATTAATTAAGCGTTATTAAATAGGCTACATTGGCTTATTTGGATATCATATAACCCACACTGAAAATATTCATTAAAAAGTAGCTATGTTGCTTTTTAAAATATTCATTTTAAAAATATATATGTTTGCAGGGTTTTTTCGACATAATACGCCAGTGTAAATACAACAATAAAGCTTGGTTGGATTTCTATTAGGCTACACGTTTTATTTTTGTAGAGGCAACCCATAAACTTTTTAAAGACATGCAAAGCTTAGCCTAATCGATATTTTAAATAAATGTCGCATATTTTCAATGATACGCCATCTACATGGGCCCCAAATGCTGCTTTGCGGCTTTTATTAGCGTGTCCTGCAAGCCTGGGTTTATGGCGTAGCCGCTGCGATTTTCCTGCGACCGTAAGTGGGAAAAGCAGCCGCTCGAGTAGGCCTACCCCGTATTACCCGCTGTTCCCCTGCATTCAGCGTAACGGAAAAATCGGAATCCCTCTCTTTGACACATTTGGAATTGTTCCTGTTCTTCCCTCATTTCATACATCTAGGAACTGACATTTTAACGTGCTCACCGTTCATTTGAGTCACTCCTTATACAGTGCAATTCCCTCTAGTGATGTTACTTTAAATGTAACATTTTAGTAATCGCTGTTGAACTACCTACTGCATAAAAGGCTGCTTACTTTTTGCACAGGCTACCGAGACTTAGGCTAATAAACAAATAACAGTTAAATTCACCGTTTTAAACATGCAAAAACACTTCTTATTCTTTTTTTAAAAATGAAGTGGCATTAGCCGACACAAAAGGCGTTTAGACCCCAATTTAATTTATTCAGGATGTTGCAAAGATCTTCAGTTAAGTTGATTATGTAACTCTTATCGTCGAAGCTTCCAGTTCTTGTGATTCACTATAGTCCTTGTCATAGAGTTTTTGCCTGTCTGTTTAGGTCGTGAAAGGACTTTGTAGAATAGAAATAGGAACATTTTAATGTAGACTCGAATGGTCGACGTCGGCCTGCTATAATGTGTGCGCAGTGCACACTGGCGTTTCGATTGTCAGTTTGGGTTTAACTAATCATTAAATGTTTAATGCCCTCAAAACAACAAAGCACAGAGCGCTGGAAACAATGTATTTAGCGAGTTTATATAAATATGGCTAATACTGATGTCGTTGTGGGTTTTCTTTGTCTCTCAGTCTCTCTTTGCAGCGCACACACACACACACACACACACACACACACACACACACACACATACACATACATCAATCAGTGGGTTTTATCATGTTCTCAACAAGTCAAATTAAACTAAAATGTCAAAGTTTCCTTTTCCATTTAAGCTCTGAGGGTGATTTCTGTGCCATTTCCCTCTCGACTACTAATGCGGCACAAATGAAAGCATTTTACAATCAGGCTCACGAGGACCACGAGCTCTCAAATTCCTAGTGCAGGAGGTCCGAGCAGCTCTGCGGTGAGGGATCGGCTTTCATATGCGCGCTTTAACGCAAAGCGTTCTCTTTGTTCCCCTCCTCTCTAACCCCTTCTAGAATTTTTTATTTTTATCGCTTTGCTTTTCTGCTTGAAACAAATACCTGTGCACGAGCTACTCTTCTAAAAAAGTTCGATGTGTAAAAATCTGCGTATGCGGATATATGCCATGTTATGTATATATCAAAAATGTGTTGTAAAATTCACATACACAAACGCACATTGCATTCCAACTGAAGAAAACCATAGAGAGAAATCATAGTCAATATCTAGGATATGATTTCTCTCTACAATTCAGACATTATTTCAACCCCCATCTTACAACACCCATTACCAAAGAGAAAGTGGTGTTGCTGCCCTCCTTCCTTTTCTCTCAGTAGGCCTCTCCAATGCTACACCAGGGGACCGGGGTGCTCTGATTGACAGGCCATGCTTTGTGTTTCTATCGGTCTTTAGAAGCACTCTGCTGCAAACAGACGGATGGCCCACTGCATGCATGCCCGTGACCTGACAACCTCCTGTTAAACAAAACAAGAATGAGCAAGCTACTCACATAATGCTGCATGTTTTGTTTGTCTTTTGTTTATTTAGTTTTAGCCAAATAGCCTAAAATTATACTGAAGCTATGTTTTAGATTGAATTGCTTTTCCTTTTTTTTACTGTAAAAATCCAGTAACTTCCAGACCACATGAATGTTATCATAATTAAATAAAATAAAAAATAGATTGTATCTAAATAGGCAAATATCTAAATATTTTTTCTCATACATACAACTAATGGTACAAGTACACACCAGACTATCCACCATTAGCTGGAGAATAACAAGAATAAATAAGTAAAACTGTTTGCACTACAAACCAGTGTGCTCATAATTAATATAATACATTAAAATAATATGGTAAGATACACCAATTTGCAATATCAAGCAGCAAAACCAGCTATTTTGTACAGCTAAAAATAGCTGGAAGCCAGACCCATAACATTTACAAATGGCCGTGCCCACTCTTACATGAAGAAAAAGGTGGATAGATGTAGTTTTGTAGGCCAAAACCCAGAAACGAGTTACCATTTTAGCACTTCGCCCATGTTTTTTTTTTTTTTTTAATGCCTAAAAAGGTCTTCTTATATTTTAACATTTTATTCTACAACATAAAATGCATCAGTAACACCCGCTTGTGATTTTTTACAGCTTTTACTCGTCTTGAAAAAGGGGGCTAACAAGTGGCTGAATTAAACTACAGAGGTTGTCAGGGACATTAAACCACGCTGAAACTCATCTTCTCACGAGTCCCCATATAATTGAGCTCTTGCGAACAATTGTAACTCAGACTTTCAGGAAAAATGTATTTTAAATAAAGACAAAAAAATTAAACTTAAATGATTTTGGCCTTCTGTTGAGGCAATCAGGGTGGTGCTAACTTCTAGGATGGCCTTCAAAAATGCGCAATCACTGCAGTGCTCTTTAATACAAATACATATTTTCAGGTTTGAAGCATGCACTGCACTAATTCTGTGTGTATAGGTGTAGCCTAAAAGCAGTTGTGGAAAGATTTCCCTGCTCCCCCCCCTCCTCCGCTGGGCTAATCCTCTGCCATGCCCTCTATAGGTCACCTGCACCGCCTCAGGTGTTCAGAGCTTCTGTCTGTTTGCTTGAACCCAGTCCACACAATTGGCAAGGTGTCACTTGTATGTCCATGAGTCATACCGCACAAATTCAAGCACCGGGGGGTGTGAGACATTGGAAAGTGGATGTCATGTTTAAGAGAGGGAGCTCTGGTCATTGGGCCTCAGGCTTTGCAGCCTCCACTGGGGATAGAGAAAATCAAACATTCACATACACACATATGAGGCAATTATCTTCTCTAACCATATTTGCTTCAACACCTGGATTTCAAGCTGTTTTGCAGAGAAGCGTTTTTGAAGATATGTTTTGCAGATATGAGCTGAGTTTTTGGTGTACATTTAAGAATATCTATGTGCATGTTGGCTAAAAATTTGGTTGCCAGATATTTTTCAGTCGAAGAGCCATCACACAATCAGGGATCTCCGTTTTATGATTTTGCTACATTTTAACATGCAAACTCCAGGAGATCTCTAAAACCTGTTTGCTTGGTCACAAAAGCTGCACTTTTTTTCCCTCCGGTAGTCAAATCCAACATCCCCTCTGACTCAATATCCTCTGCACTTCAGGTATTGATCCTCTACTCTGCGTGTGTGCATGCATTTCCCTGCCATCCCTTGCTTTTTAGCCATCTCTCTCTGTCTGTCTGTCAGAGAGCGAGGAGTGATGAAATCTCTCTGTCCCCGTGGCAACAGGCGGCACGTGGATTGAGGCCAGTGCTAGCAGATGCCTGATCTATGATAATGTCCATTGATAGGAAAATCAATGTGGCATTGATTCTCAGCCTAGTGTTCAGAGAGTAATGGAAGTGGAAGTAAAAGAAAGAACGGAAAAATACAACAAAAAAAAGAGCTGTTGAATGAGTTATCGGGAATGTAGTGGAAAGTGAATCTGGTTTAAAGAAAAAGAGAGGGACTAACCTGGAATGAGAGAGACTTTCTGGCTCAGTAAATTCGGTCCTGGCGGCAACGCATGCAGAAACCCTATGGATTGAAATGCAGAGAGGCTTTAAATGGAATTTGAAAGGAGGAAGGGTCGAATAAGGAAAAAAATCAATTTCCTCTGAGACTGAATCGCCTAATGATGATCTGGAGAAGTTTACATTTTTCTCCTAATTGCCTGTTCCCTGAACATGCAGGTCGGTGCTTACGCTACTGGGTCAACAGACCATTTCACTTAATTGGCGGAATATATTCCGTAATTCACTTTGGTCTTATTAGAGAAATTGGTTTTGAAGGAAAAATGCTTGTAGAAATCAGTATTTACTGCAAGGAAAGTTCTAATATCTCATATTTCATAAATATTACCTATAACGTCTTCACATTCGCACATTCACCCCATACATATAAAGTTTCTTTGTCTGTGCCATTGGAAACGCAGAAGTTGCTGTGGAGAATAGCAGGATTGCGTGGCATCTTGATCACTATGGCGACG
The DNA here is from genome assembly GCA_033026305.1 of Cirrhinus molitorella. Lineage (NCBI taxonomy): Eukaryota > Metazoa > Chordata > Actinopteri > Cypriniformes > Cyprinidae > Cirrhinus > Cirrhinus molitorella. The sequence goes on along the minus strand of CM065140.1, from coordinate 15,676,298 downwards.
CATGGACAGTCTCCCCGCCGCACGCTCGCTCCCTCCCCACTTCTGAAGTGAAAATGGGTGCCATAGCAACGGCACACACTGTTTACAATATGTACTCTCACTTCGTCACTGGCTGTTGATGGCTTCAATTTGCATGTACATTTTCCACAAGCATAAAAGAAATATAGAGATTCTTTGAAGTGTGAATAGGGTCTTTGTCCATGCATTTCATAAAAAATACTATTATCCATGTTTTATGAAATCAATTATTTTGAGATACAGAGTCTTAATTCTGAATACTATTAATAATAATAATTTAACACAGTAAATTCCAATTTAAACCACTTTCAGAGCGAAAAATAAAAATATACCGTCAAATCAAGTGCATTTGTTTATTTATTGCTACTTTACTTCCTATTTGACAGAGACAGTCAAACCATATTTTTTGCCTATTAGGTAAAAAGAGTAAAGGGGGGGGGGGGGGGGGGGAAGGAATAGTAGGATGCTGGCAGCTCCCTGGACGTCACGCTGGGTACACTGTAGGGAAATGGATCCCTTACCAGGAAATCTATTAAATTATGGCACACCACCGTGCCAGGCTTGGAGCCACTCTCTGTTTTTAAAAATTCCTTATTAGCTGTAATTCAGAAATTATAATCAACATGGCTTGAATATGAAATTGATAATAGTAAGAATAATGACGGTAATAATATAAGGGCCAGGCAGGCAGCTGGTATGGGTCTGAATAGTGTTGGCTTGATAGTCGAAGCTTCTCGTGCTCAGCTCAGGCTGATGGTTAATCTAGCACTATGTCCATCGTAGGGTTCTGCCCCTAGGGGGAAAAGCAGAGAGAGGGGAAAAAGAGAGGGACAGAAATAGAGAGAAGGGTGTGCATATACAGAGGTTTCAGGAGTGGAGGGGGGAAGGTTAATTTGCACATATTAAAGAGGGCAGAATTTCTCATTAAAAAGAGATTGAAGTTGATATATGCCGGTGTGTGCCTGACACACTGTACATTCTGATTGTGATAAGTCCTTGACAGAACAAAGAGGGCCCTCCCTCTCCAGTGACCACAAAGGCAGACGTAGTCCAGGGCGCACTAACCCCTCATTCCAAATGTCCCATAAGGTGCTGCTAGTTTGGAGAAATTAAAAGAATATTCTGAACAGGATCAACAGCAGCTGTGGTATAATGTTGATTAATGCAAACATTTATTTCCAATCGTCTTTCCTTTTCCTAAACAAAAGCAAAAATCTGTTACAGTAAGGCACTTACTTACTAAATACAACCCAGTGACTGGGTAGCTTTATTTAACTCAACTATTGTTTAAAAAGTACTATATTGCCGACTTAAAATGAAACCAAAATAGGTTGTAAATTAAAAATCTGAAACATAATTACTAGATGCATACACACTAAAAAATGCTGAGTTAAAAATATCCCAGCGCTGGGTTAAATTGGGACAAACCCAGTGATTGTGTTGTTTTGACCCAGTGGTTGGATTATATATTTATCCTAACCTTCTGGGTTGTTTTATTTAACTCAACTATTGCTTAAAAACTATATTTCTTGCTTAAAATGAACCCAAAATAGTTTGGAAATTATCATTTATTAATACAAACAACACTCCAAAAAATGCTGGGTTAAATACAATACAAAAATATGGACAAACCCAGCAACTGGGTTATTTTGATTCAACGGTTGAGTTATATGTTTAACCTAACCTTCTACTTTTGCTTAAAAACTATATTTCTTGCTTAAAATGAAATTCTTGCTTGAAATTAACATTTATTAATATGATCAATGGAACTGAATGGGTTATTCCAAATGTTAAAATAAAGTATAGCAACACAAAACAATAGTTAACAATATAATATAAGATAACATGATTTTAGCATGAAAATGATCACTTTTTAACCTTTGTTGTTTAAAATGAGCATAGTCGCCATTACAATTTAACTGTAAATTTAATGATTTAAACAGCTTTACAGATTAATTAATACTTAATTTAAGTACTTTTATAAAATTATAAATGTCATTTCTACTTCATTGAATTGTTCCTATGACTCTAAAGAGATCTGAACCATCTATCCAGTGGTTTAGATACATATTAATATGTTTTTTTAAGAAAAAGGGACAAAGCAGTTTTTACTCAAACCTAATGGCATGAGTAATATCATTTATTTAGTTGGAAATGCAGAGCTTTGGAAATTATCCAGTCAAAACAAAAGCCATTTTCTAAGGACCCATTACCACTCTCCAAGATGATTGTCATTGTAAAGCAGTTATTTAAAATTAACCTCAGTGCTAATCCATGTAAAAATGTAAAAGTAAATTAATTGTGGCTCCATGACTGTAACCAGTTAATTGCAGTAGTTTCAAAACAGACTCACTGAACCTAGTTCATTAAAGACAAGAATTTGGCCGGTGTATTTCTTCAAGTCATTTTCTATTACAAGTTATGCAATCAAATCCTGGATGGGCCTTTCACATATTGTGGGGAAAGGCTATTTCAGCCCGGGCCTCATTGTTTCTGAGATGAAAAGCAGCAGTTCTTTCTCTCGATCCCTCTCCCCGGCCTGACGGTGGCCATTATGTGTCCTGTGCTGCAGCTTGATGCAGACAAAGCACAGCAAACACCACTAATTGTGGGTGTTGTGTAGCTGCCAGTGTTCGTACGGCCCCTCTCCCTTAACCTTAAGCACAGTTTCTCTCCCAGCAAACCTAAAAGCATCTGAACCATTCACATCCTGAAGGGCATAAAACACACTCACATTATGTTATCTTTTGTCTTGGACTTGATTTGGTCCCTGTCTCTCATGTGTCTAACACCTGTAGTTACAAACTTTCCTATCATGCCCAAAACCAATAACAATAAAACACAGCGAGCCAGGGAAGACGCTCAGAATGTCTTAGTCAGCTAATCCTTCAAAAACAAGTGTCCTCCACTCTGCAAAATACTGGCCATGTGGCTCAACAGATGTCTGTTGCCGAAGAACTAAAAGGCAACCTCCTTTTTTATCATAGATCGAAAAAAGATATAGTGGACTCCCGAGGCTTAAGGGTTTAGATTCTGATTTGTGTGCATGTTTTTATATTTATTAATGTCGTACTGTTGTAAAAACTTGATTTCTTTGCTTCTTTCAAGCCGCTGTGCTGTTATAGGCCAGTGAGTTTGTGGGAGGTCTCTGCACTCATAGATTACATTGATAAATGCACACCTGGCATTCGATGACCTCATTCTTTTTATATGTCAGCCTTTGGTTGACCATGTTTTAAACAGAAAATGCTGTGGAATTTGGAGGTTTCTCGAATAACAGAGTGGTTGTCATACAAGGTACATTCCCTTGTCTGATATATCTGAAAAACCAGATTTTTAACACTGCAAGCAGTGCCTCTCTAAAGCTATGTTGCAAATATTGTACCACATTTGATTTAAAACTGGTTCCACGTTGTGTCATTCAATATAGTAGCCTAATGTAATATTAGAAAGTTCAGAGTTTATAATACTTTAACTGTTTGTTAATATAACCATATGTAGCCTATTTATGCCTCTCGTTAAAACGCCAGTAAAATGTACATCTTCAAAATACATAGCATTGTTTTAAAGGCATAAAATTTCACAAGCGGAACACACTGGAGGCATTTAGTCGACCCCATCCTTCACACACACACACACACACACACACACACACACACAAACGCGGGCGTTTTTTTTTTTCTGTGACGGTGGGGATTTCCGTTGACTTCATTGACTGATAAGTTTATTAATATGTTTATTTAATGTGTTCAAACTCCTGGTAGACGCCATAGTTTGTCGATCATTCAGCTGATCAAAATATATCTTTTGACGTGATATGGGAGTTTAAGTGTAAGTTGTAGGCTCACAGTCTAGGTTTCATTCGTGAAAAAAAGAAATATGGCGTCTACGCTGAATATCATACATTAATTCAAATAACAGCATTTTTTAATAATATAATTCAAAACAGTTTCATTCATGTTCGGTTCTGCCCAACTCTACTTAAGCTTTTACCGTCTAAAAGCAGCATGAACTGGCCTCCTCTTCCACCCCAGATGCACCTCTGGTTCCTTCTGCATACATAGCCAATACAACACACACTTCTTTCGACTTTCCCTCCAAAATTAGCGTCGTGCCGAATTTCTTGTTATTAAATGCTCCGCAGTTGCTGGTTACATAGCAACGCGTCATCTCTATTCTGCATATACTCAGGTAACCTGTAATGGTCTTTTTCTGGGGGTTACCGGCCACATACAGCGAACGGAGCTTGTTTCTCTGGGAGTTAAAGGGTTGAATAATTAATGCAGTCTCCTGAGATGTGCAGTGGCCCAAAGCAGCCCCTGTCCATGACATGCATGTTCACTGCACGGCTTAAAATGAAAGAGCCTGCTTACTCATACACACACACACACACACACACACACACACACACACACACACACACACACACACACACACACCGCTCCCTCGTGAGAGTGGCTCCGCAGCATAATAGTGACAGCTGATTCTAACTCACATTTCCATAATTAACAAGCTTGCGGCAGGTGAGCCTATCACGGCATGTCTCTCCTGACCCAGAACAAAATGAATAGCTCTTCTTGTATCAAGAAATTATATGCAATTTACTCCTTCTCTGGGACATTATGGGGAATAAGAATAATTTAAAGTAGTCTACACCCCCACCCCCTTCTGACTATTTTATTAATTATGATGGGGGCTGCTCAGATAATGAACTGATATCTATTTTTACCCGATTAATACATGATGTTTCAACACTATAGTCTGTCACATTTATCAAGTTGCCTGGAATTATAATTTATCTGCGCTAAAGAGGTTTTTCTATTCTGTTTCATTTGATTTTTCTTTATTTACTAGCAGTGTGTTTTAGCATTAAGTAAAGAGCAGAATAAAGCAAAACAAGATATATAGGTCTATGTCTATTTCATTTATTTGTTGGTTTGATGGGCAAACCTTTATTTTTACACTTTATTTTTTCATTTTTTATTGTTGTTAACTTTACTATAAAAATTGTCAACTGTGATTTACTGTAAAATAATAAGGTTACGATGTTACAAACATTACAGGAAGGCATTTTGTTGGCTATATGTGAGTGTAAACCACATTTTTCTTCACATAAGAGTGGGCTAGGCCATTTGTAAATTCTATGGGTTCAGTTTCAGGTCTCATCAGCATCCAGCTATTTTTAGCTGTAGAAAACAGCTTATTTTGCAAACTGGTGTCTTACAATATTTTTAATGTATTGTCTTAATTACACTAGTTTGTAGAGAAAACGTTTTACCGTTTACTCTAGGTTGTTATTTTTCTCGTTATTTAGCGGATTATAAACCGGAAGTTTTACCCATAGTCACCACATAGGCTACTGAAAATATCTCATGTGCACAATGGAAAACCACATAAAATTGGCCTAATAACAACATAACCCCACACAAAACACAGACAACAAACTAAAATAATAGAAAAGGGGCTCCCGTAATTTATAAAGTAGACTACTTCCAACACTGTACGTATAAAAACGTAATTACACATTATTACAGTAAAGTAGGCCTAAGAGTGTGTTTTGAAATAGCATTTATTAATTTTACCATGAACAGTAGGTTAATTATCATGTTTAACTGTATAATTTTTTCATTCTTTCCCGGTTAAAATTACTAACAATTCCACAGTGTTCTTATAACAGCTTTAAATATCAGCATAAATAACACAAACATTTACACAGCTTGTAATTTGTCTTTTGTAATACATACGTAACAAATTACACGTGTATTTGTTAAATTACACCTTACTGATTAAGTTCATATTTTGTCATTTTAATCTACATTTATGGATAATTATCAGTGCATCAGCGTGCATTTAAAGGCTTTCTAGCGCGGTCGCCGAGCTCCTGTTCCTCGCTGCTGTTCAGCTCCGGCTGCGGCAGTCAGAGGCGGCAGGGAAAATCAGCACACGCCGCTGAGAGGCCTGCTGTTACCGAGCACGAACGGAGGAGCACACACACAGAAAGGGTGTGTGTGTGTGTGTGTACCACGATGTGTGCCTGTGCCATGATGAGAGCGTGCAGACCCCGACAGAATGAAAATCGGGAAGAATTAAGCGAAATGTGAGTAGAAATGCACGTTTGTATTTATGTACGCGTTATTTATGGATATGATGGGAAGGTGTTTATGTGCAGCCTACATAATATGAAAAAGCAGTATGTGACATTATTGATTAGAGCGATTTACTTCCAGTTAGGACATGCTTCCTGTGCCGTATGCTCCTGTGCAGATCCCAGAGACAGGGTGACAGGGCAGATTAATGTCACGCAGGGGCTCAGTCCCCCCTCTCTCCCCCATGCAGAGGTCAGTTCCCTCCGCACTCACGGTGCCTCCAACCGCTTGGAACTAAACCACCGCGGAGATTCAAATGGTCACTTTACAGTACGGATACAATTTTATTTATATTCATTTTCTTTCCTCTTTTCGCCTGGAACTTGCTGTCTTTATTTTTTGTTTTTAAATAAGAAATACTGTTGTTCTTTTGATTTTATTTAAATAGACACTGAATTATTTACGGGAGACGCCATCAGTTTAACCAATTACAAATTCGCTACAGAGGTAAAATCACTTTCATAGAGGGTTTATATATTTGATTACATGTTAAACACTAGACATATAATGCCTGATCAGACTGGGAGGGGTATTAAAACTGCCCAGTGTACAAAATGGCAGTGTAAAGGCCTATTTACGACAATTTATATTTGAAACACACACACACACACACACACACACACACACACACACACACACACACATACACTCTGTATATTAACCTATGTTTTAAGGATTAGCTCTTGCAGTTTGTTCTATTTCTATTTTTTTTATGGAAATATTTCCTATTTGTTTACGTTTATGAATTAAAATTTTCAAAATGAAGCGGTAGTGGGGTTGTTTATGAAGAAAAGCATAATTGATATGAGTGGATTGCATTACCACAATAAATTCTTGCAAAAAAAATAAAAAAAAATAAAAAAAATAAAATAAATAAATAAATAAATAAAACGTGTGTTTTCTATTAGCGTTACAACCATCTTCTATCCACCTTATTTTTGCCATAAGAATGGGCACGGCCATTTGTGAATTTAATGTGCCTGCCTTCCGTGTTCGGTTTCAGCTATTTTTAGCTGTACAAAACAATTGTTTTGCTGCTTGATATTGCAAACTGGTGTATCTTACCATATTATTTTTATGTATTATCTTAATTATGAACACACTGGTTTGTAGTCCAAACTGTTATTCTTCTCGATATTTCCCTAATAAACCGGAAGTCTTGCACATTCAAAGAAAACGGCTAAAAAAGCTGGATAGTGAAGTAGCTGGTAACAGCAGCAATTTTTGTACTTCACACTAATTTACATAAATACATATATTTTGTGACATACAGTGCAAAGAAAAAAAAAACATGTTACAAACACTCAAATAAAATGTGTAACAGCTTTTTTTTTTGTAACACACCTCGCCTATTTATACATGCCCAAGTTGGCATGTCCTCTTCAGTATTGATTCCCATCAGTTGCTCTCGACTTATTAGTGTGTATTTCTTGGTTCCGTCGGTTTAGGGGTTTAGTGGTGGGGGTGGCGTTACTTTGGAAGAAGAATAAGCTTGTCTGTGTATGAAGAAAGATGTGTCTGAGTCCCACCGGGCCACACTGGGACCATTATCCAACAGGAGTGAAACCTGTGGGGGTCCATGGCAGGAGCCGTGGGAGGGAGGCAGTGATGAGTTTGGGGGAGGCTCAGGACTGTAGTCCCTGTACCCTGCCCCGCTAATCTCCCTCAATGGCGGGGGAGGACACGTACTGTAAGGACGGAGAGGAGGTGGAGAGTGTAAGATGGGGCCCCTCGAGCTGGCCGAAGAGCTCGAAACACGGTGAAACACAACTGCACAGGAGGAATTCAGAATGTGAACACGGCCCTGAGCAATGGCAAAGCCTGATGGATGATTTTCGGGAAATTATTTACTGGAAATAATGATAAATTATTTGAAAATAATTTTAAAAAATCATAGATGATAAAGCCTTTTCTCCTCTAAGCTTTGTGATTTAAAAAAAATATATTATTTATACTTTGATATGATGTATATGATTTTTAGTAACAGACTGAAAAAATATGAATCAAAGATTTAATAATGATTTTCTCCTCTAAGCTTTGTGATTTAATAAATAATTTTTTCAATCTATAATATTATTTTTATATATTTTTTTACAAACACTGAAACTAGATAGTAGTACTAGCAGTACTAGTATAACATTTTTAACACACTGAAAAAATGTTAAAATAATTTAATTTATGATTTTTTTCCTCTAAGCTTTGTGATTTAATAGATCACAATTGTATTGTTTTTGTCTGTCATTCTTTCTAATATGATAAGTGCTTTTGATGTTTATTGTTTGAGATCTACCCTGTAAATCAAACAATTACTAAATCAAATTAGAAAATAAATAATTATGTAAATAATTAATCAAGCAAACAAATCTGCCAAATCCCACCAAATAATTAATGGATGTTTTATTTTAAACACTGAACACTATATTTCGCCTATTTATTTAAATATAAAAATATTTTAAATAAATAAACAATTATTTCAATGTAAACAAATATTTTTGTTTAGGCACCCAAATGGGCAGAAGCGGCCCTTTATTGGCTACCCAGGAGAGCCAGAACTGGTGTCCCGATAGGCCTCTAGCAGACTGATTGAAACCGTTGATGTTGGACAGGAGTTCAGCTGGAAACAAGGGGGATGGGACTGAAGAGGGGTGTGTCCAAACTCCCAATATGTGAATGAATAAACCCTGAGGACGAGGAGGAGGGGTGCAGCTAAGAAGTGGAGAAAGATAGAGCATAGAACAAGCAAGAGAGAAAGACAGAGAGAGAAAGAAAGTTAGAGAGAAAGCAAGCGGTGGAGAAAAATAGAGAGCAAGTGAGAAAGAAAGCAAGAGGAGGGGGGGTGGCAGCGGCATGTTTAAACAGCCCGGACGTGATTGACAGCTCTGATAAGGCAGGAGAGAGAAGAGTGTATGTGAGAGGGTGGAGGGGGGGGGGATCAGTCTCCCAATCTGACTGGGAGAGGAAAGTGAGCTATTAATTACTAAAGCAGAAGCAGATGTAACAGAATGGTGCCTGAGCAGCTGGAAATCATCAGCATGAACCAAACAGGGAGGAGAAATAAAGGTGGGTGGGGAGAAGAGGGAGAAGAGAAAGAAAGAAATAAAGAAAGAAAGAAGTGAACAGTGGATGCATTAGATGCTGATTGTAAGTGCAGTGAGCAAGATATCTGATGGGTTTGATTTAATAGTAGTAATAGAACAATCATGTAGATTCAGAATCATCTAGAAGGATGTTTGATTGGGCTTTCAATCCTGTTGGATGAAATGACCACTGGATTTTGATGAAGAACCAAAAAGAGGAATGTGACAATTTTTTTTATTATTATATAATGTTATAAATTGCAATTGTATGAATTGTATTTTTGCTTATATGATTTATTTATGCTTTTACGGTTTGTTTTCATTTATCTGTTTTCATTTATTTGGTAATCTTTCCTAATGAGTCCTTTTGCTGTTTGTTGTTTGAGATCTATCCTGTAAATCAAATAAACTAAAAACTAGAAAATTAGAAAACATGCAAAAAAGCAAATAAATCAGTAAGCTCTCTCCTCACATATCTCCTACTAATAATCCCACTTTGTATGCAGTTTTTTTATTTACAGTATGTAGTCATATAGAATTAGAATTTATCACTTATATATTTTAAAATAATAATCAGAACATAAATTTATATATAGTTTTTGAACAGTAAGAACTGTAACATTGTGAACTATTTTTACAAAATTAAAGCTGTCATATGATCCTTCAGAAATCATTCTAATATTCAGATTTCTGTTAAAAAACATTCAGAAGAACAGCATTGAAATAGATGTATTTTGTAACATTATAAATGTCTTTATCATCACCTTTGATCAATTGAAAGCATCCTTCTAGATAGAAGTATCAATTTCTATATATATTTATCCCCCACCCCCCCCAAAAAATTATACTGACTTCATGCTTTTAAATGGTATGTATAATGTTAAAAAGCTTTTTATTTCAGATAAATGCTGTCTAGATCTTTCTATTCATCAAAGAATACTGAAGAAAATGTACAACTGTTTTAAATATTGATAATAATAATAATAATAATAATAATAATAATAGGGCTGTCAAATGATTAATCGCGATTAATCGTATCCAAAATAAAAGTTTATGTTTACATACTATATGTGTGTTTACTTTGTATATTTATTATGTACATATAAATACACACACATATATGTATATATTAAAACAAAATATTTTATATAATTTATACCTGTATACAGTTTAGATTATAAATAAATATAAATATTTTAGATATAAATTTAAAATATTTTTCCTTAATATATACATGCGTGTGTGTGTATTTAAATATACATAATAAATATACACAGAACACAAATATATAGTATGTAAACATAAACTTTTATTTTGGATGCGATTAATCGCGATTAATCATTTGACAGCACCAAATAATAATAATAATAATAATGTTTCTTGAACGGCAAATCAGCACATTAGAATGATTTCTTAAGGATCAGATTCTAAAACTTCAGCTGTACTTCAGATCAAATAAATGCAAGCCTGGTGAGCAGAAGAAACTTCTTTAAAAACATTAAAAATCTTACTGTTCAAAAACGTTTGACTGGTAGTGCATATCATTATATGATTTATTATATGATTTTTAATAGCACTATTGTTGTTACTTGTATGTTTTTGTATTTTAAGAAAATGTTATATAATTGTAAATGATGTATTGAAATTATACCGTTAATGTTGGCATGAATATAGTCATTGTTGCTGATATGGTGTTAAAAGATAGATAGATTACAAAAGTCTGCTCCAGTAATTCGCTTCAAATATTCCTCTCATCCTTTGAGCAACTATCAGTAAATTAAACGTGAACATAATAAAACTGTCTCTGCCTCCCCCACATTTTTAAAGACAGTGCGTCTTTAATGGCATAATTAATTAGCAGGCGCGATCTCAAAACACACCTTTTCACTGTGGTCTAATAATATTCCTAAATTTCAATTTGACACGGCCATTCGGGGTTACAGTTGTGGCGAGAACGAGAAAGAAAAGGACCATAAATCAGTCACCTCCCTTCCAGCTCTGTCAGTTAGCAGCTTTTGTTACCTACCTGTAAGCTGAATCCATTCCTTACAGGCAGCAGGGGTGAAAATGAATCGTCCCTAAGGATCTTCAGCGGGTTTTTTTAATCTGGATCACCCTCTCCAGTGCACCTGGTAGAGAGAGAGAGAGCGACACAACACTGGTTTTAGCGGCTCTTTGCCCTCGGCCTCCTATTACCCCATCTGCTCTGAGCCATCACTAACTGGGTGGGAAAGGATGATATAACTAAATATTTGATTTATCACTGCCGTGCGAATGGAATAAAAATATTATTAGAGGCTTACTGAAGAACTCACGGTTAGAAAGAGTTCCTTATTTAATCATGGGAAAAGCGAGACAGAGACGGCGCCTCACGAAATGTGACGTTTTACAAATTTCCAATAATGCTTTCATCTGATTAAAATAAAGCGAAGATTTTTCAGATGCGTGAATGCTGTCAGTGGCCCCATTGTGTGCGTGCTGCTGTGAGCGCATCGGGCTAGGGTGGAGGGGTCAGGGGTCAGTGGGTGGTCAGTAGTGTGGACAGCTTGATGAAGCTGAGGGGAGAGAGGGGCCTGCTGTTCCCACAGCAGGAGCGCTCAGAGCTGGGCAGGGACAGTGGGCAGGTCCCTGGGGGTCATGCTGAGAAATGGGTTCCACTCACCAAATAACAAACACAAGGACAGACCACAGAAATATGGGGGTTCTTGAGTGTACAAATGGGGGGAAAGGGATGACAGAGTTTAGTGTCTGTTTCCTTGCTCATAATGGAAGAAATATGCATGTGGCTGATGCATTTCCAGCACGTTTGCACTTACGTAACGATTTGTTCAGTTACGTGAATGCGTGGCCATATTGGCGATACTCGTATGCAAACAACAGCATTGATTGCATGGTTAATGCACTACTGAATACGTTGTTCTGCTCATTTATGCTGTCTAAACCACGGGAAAAAACATGTGGAAGCTGCTAAATCATATAGAGAAGGACAGTAAGCAGGTAAGGGTGCAATATTTTGACAAACTAAAGTTAACAGGTGGTAAAGATACATATGAGAAGTATTAATTAAGATATTAGCCTAATATTTCACCTACCTGACAGGAAATTATAAAAACAAACACGAATGCTGTCAAGATTCTTGCCCTGGAAATCCTGGTTCAAATGACTTTTGAGTTTTTTGTCACTCTTCTCCTTGATTTATTATAACTTTTGGCAGTCTGTAGTACTCTAAATGATTTTCCCAATCTGACCAATTAGCACAGCCCAAAACATGACAATAATTGACCATTTCAGCAACAATAATCTGCAAAATATGTGAGTCTTGTTCGGTTCAGTGGCATTGTTTACGCTCACTGCAGCCAATATGGCTGATTGATAAGGTGTTCACAGGAAAAAAGTGTGGAAGCTGCTAAATCATATAGAGAAGGACTTAGTAAGCAGGGAATGGAGCAATATTTTGTTTCATAAAACAAGTTAACTAAGCAAGCAAGGCTCATTTCAGTTAATCTAACATTTTGTCACTTAATTTGGCTCAAAAGTTAGACTAACTGAAATAAGTGTGGCTTATTTGGTAAACTTGCTTTATAAAATAGCTCCCAGGTTCAGTTTGCCCAGCCTAAAAGCTAGCCTTTTCTCCCTCAGACAGTTTTTTGCACTCTTCTCCTTGATTTGTTATAACTTTAGGCAGTCTATAGTACTCTCAGTATTTTTCCGGTCCGACTGATTATTACAGCCCAAAACATAACAATAACTGACCATTTTCAGCAGAAATAAATAGCAAAATATGCTAGCTCCGTTTGGTTTCGTAGCATTGTTTACATTCAGCTTCGCCATTATGGCCGATTGACAACGCGTTGTGAAAACACTCTACAATTTTGACAAAGGTAACATTACACAGTACTTCATTTCACATAGATAAATGGATGTAAATGGCGTGTATTTCGTTCAATCTCAGTGCGACTTTCATACAAATTTAGTTAACGTTAAATCAGGACTGTGTGATATTCGTACCATGGACTATCATAACATGTTTTATTAATTAAGGTAACGTTATATTTCAGGATATTAGGGGACAGTTTATCCAAAATGATAATTCTGTCATTAATTACTCACCCTCATGTCGTTCCAAACACGCAAGACCTTCGTTTAACTTCGGAACACAAATTAAGATATTTTTGATGAAATTCGACTGCTTTTTGGCTCTGCATGCACAGCAGACACGGACATAAACACGGACATAAAAACAGTCCATGTGACATCAGTGGTTCAACCGTAATGTTATAAAGCTATGAGAATACTTTTGTGTACGCAAAGAAAACAAAAACAACTACTGTTTCTAGTTTCTTCTTCTCCCTGTCAGTGGTAACGTTACTCTCATGAACGCGCACCAAAGGCTGACGGAATTAAAGGAATTTGTTGAATAAAGTTATTTTTGTTTCCCTTTAAATCATGTAAAGATATTTAATTATGATCTAGAAGCACTTCATTTGCGCTTAATGTAAGCCTTTTCTTCATTTTAACTGGAGAGCTCTGTATGTGAATACTCCTCATTTGCTTGTATAACGAATGACTCATTCTTAAATGAAAAGTAGCAAATCTATTCTAGCGTAATTTGTTAGCACTTCCTTGCAAGGATTTAAAAGCATACTGAAATTAAGCTAGAAAAAGTCCATGTGTTTTGAGTCGCTATGCTAAAACAGACCGTTTAATAAAAAAGGCACTGGAAGACGCAAGCATTGTAATAAACAGATTTAATTTATCACTGAAAAAAAGCGCAACACTACAATCTCAGTGTTCAGAATTTCTTAATATGAAGCAGGACTCGCGTGGTTTCACTTTTGATGTTTTAAATACAAACTTTAGAGATTTTGCATAATTTCTGTACAGATACATGAGAACGTGGACATAACCACATCTATAACGTATAAAACCACATCAATTAAACGGTGCAAAAAAAAAAAAAAGTCCCTGCACATACAAAAATAAATTAATACACTTTATCCAGTCACCAGTCTTGTGGAAAGTCTGTTGGAAAAGATCTGAACACACCGACAGTGCTTCGAAACAGTCCTTCACACCACTAAGTGAATCACAAATATGTATTTACAACAGAAAAGAGGTAAAAGTGTGCTAAACTAAATTATTTATTCTGACAGCTTATTCTTAATCCAATATGCATCTGTAGATTTACATAGCAACAAAAGGGAAAAACAGGCGTATTTACAAGACCACAAAATTATCAAGTAGGCTTTTCTTTTTTTTTTTCTTTTTTTTAGAACTTCAAACACCAGACATGTTCATCAAAATGTTTACAAGACTCAAAAGAGCTGAGAATTTTGTACAGTAGTATAAAAACATCTTGCGAGTTGAGCGTTAGAATGTGTTACCTTGCGCCCAACATGCAACAAATGCAAATAAATAAAAAAGTAACAATAGAAAGTTGGCTTCAAAAATGATCAATGCAGCACAAACATTCGAAAAGAGTTTTTTTTTTCAGTGTAGTCACTGTACATGCAGAGATCTCTGGGACTCTCTGAACTTGTATTGCCTGAGCGACTCCGATTGGTATTAATTCATTTCACAAAAAAAAAAAAAAAAAATGGATCAACTGGAGGAAACAATAAAAAGGGAAGGATTTTTCAGCGCGCGGCCCCTCGCTAACAGCTTGGAGATTGGGGCCAGGCACTTGGGTTCAGGGCCTGGTCTGTGTGTCCTGGCTTGAGAGGTAGTTGCTCTTCAAAGAGTGCAGCAGGGTCAGTGAGACAGTTCGTGGACCTTTGGGACGCCTCCTCACACAGGGGGAAGCTCAAGATCAGGATGCAGAGAAGGCCTTCATGGTGCACAAATGTCTGATCGCTTCAGCGTTGAAATATTTGACACAGACGGACAAATACGAGAGGGTTTTATTGATATTAACGTGACGTGTTTCTTGTTAAAGGGGTAGAGAGAGGTAACAATTGGTGAGCAGAAGCATCTCCGTCTTGCAATCCCCATCCGAGACCTCGATCTATACGATCTACACTTTCCGCCCACAGCGACTCGCACCAGCGTGTCATTTTCAGCACACTGGCAGGGTGAGAGAGACCGTGTGTGTGAGTGTGTGCGTGCCCATATGTGTGTGAGCCTGTCTTTTGGCCCCCATGGGATCCAGTACGTTTACAGCAAGTGATTTACTCAAACTCAGTGCAGCATGTTGTTTGCCAGATGGGCATCAAACTGGCAAGTGCGTGTAAATATATCAAGGCTGGTGCTGGTGAGGGTTTGGTGCGGTGGGTGAATGTTCTGGTCTTGCTGCTCAGATTGCAAGCCTCTTGGGGTGGACAGATAAGAGGGATCCATAAGGCAGAACTCCTCCAAAATGTTGTTTTCTACATCAGGTCTTCTCCTGTCCTGTCACAGATACAGCCTTCTCCCCGAGTCTCTGAAGAAAACACAAGCACAATTTCAATAAGTGATTCTCAAAATCTATAAAATAAAATATAGAAATAACTTTTATAATAAATATATTTCTATATAAATTGTAAAACAGTTTAGTAATATAAAAATATACACAAGAATACAATTTTAATAAATGATAATAGAACAAAAAAAATACAATATTAATACATTATAATTATTATATAATACTGCATTTATTTGATCCAAATTACAGCAAAAACAGTACAATTTGGAATTATTTTTATTTAAAATAACTGGTTTCTATTTTAATATATATTTTTTAAATGTAATTTATTCCTGTGATTTCAAAGCTGAATTTTTTTGCATCATTACTCTTTCCGAAGTCGTCATAATATTCAAATTTTCTGATTATCATTAATATTATGTTGAAGGCAGAGTAGATTATTTTCAGGTTTCTTTGATGAATAGAAAGTTCAGAAGAACAGCATTTATCTGAAACAGAAATTTTTGTAACTTTATAAATGTCTTTATCATCACTTTTGTTCAATTTAAAGCATCCTTGCTAAATAAAAGTATTAATTTCTATCATTTCTTTCCCAAAAAAAGCTTTTAAATGGTAGTGTATATAATGTTACAAAAGCTTTTTATTTCAGATAAATGCTGATCTTTCTATTCATCAAAGAATCCTAAAAAAAAGTACTCAACTGTTTTAAATATTAAAAAAATTATAAAAATGTTTTTTGAACAGCAAATCAGCATATTAGAATGATTTCTGAGGGATCATGTGACACTGAAGGCTGGAGTAATTATGCTGAAAATTTAGCTTTGAAATCACAGGAATAAATTACATTTTAAAACATATTAAAATATTTTATTCAAATAGAAAAGTGTTTAAATAAAAAATACCACTTTTGCTGTACTTTGGATCAAAGCAGAAGAGACTTCTTTAAAAAAAATGTATATTAAAATATATTAATATTACTTAAATATATTAATTCTATATTTAATATTAATACATTTATATCACTATATTAATATAAAAAATAAATATATGAAAAATATATGATATATATATATATGAAAATCAGATTCTAACATTTTATGTAATACATTTACAATAATTATAATAAAATTATATTAAAAATGTTACCCCCATTATATATTCATATTGATTCATACACATACACACACAAAAATGAATCCATGAATATTAATTAAGTCAATACTTTTGTCTGTTTGATAGTTGCAGTACTAACTCCAGTTTTAGGAGTAGTGTTGTCGTTGTGCATGGCGAGGAAGGGGTTTGTAGTGATGGCTGGCTGCGTGCCGGGCAGAAGGCTGTTGATTGGCAGCTGCTGTAGCTGTATGTCATTCTGCTGCTGCTGCTGCTGCTGCTGCTGTTGTTGATGTTGCATTATCTGATAGAGCAGAACCTGCTGCTGTTCCTAAACAGAGACAGACAAACAGAGCATGATGAGATGTCTAGACAAAGACGGCACACCCACAGACTGCCCACGGACCGTATGATGCATATTGCACAGAATAGTGGCAAGAGTTTCCTCCAAATTGCAATTCCAAGCTGCCAGGATTCTAAAATAAACACTTCTGAGGAATACGTATGAGTTTTGTTGCACTGAATCATTAAAAGATAAGGTTTTGTGGGATTTTTGTAAGCATACATGCATATATTTTGCCCCTGAAAGTTACATTATACATCATTCAAACAGCATCATCTTGACTAATAGCAGTCCACACAGCAGCTTATTTTGGCCATGATCTATATGTATGTTTTAAGTCACTTGAACAATTGTGAATCCTCAAATGGACTCTGTGGCTGTGTAAGGGATAGGGCTGCCCCCTAATAGTCGACTAAGCGTTAGTTGACCAGAAAAGGCTTGGTCGACCAAAACTGTATTAGTCATTTAGTCGCAGAAATAAATAAATCAATCTCACAGAGAGATCGTTAAAGGCTATAGTCTGTGTGGTAATACTAATACAGTAGGCTACATCGGGCAGTACATCCAACATTCGCAAGACGCACGCATGCATTCAAAAGCAATTTTAATTTCCCGCTTTCAGAGAGGGACTATCCCAATGCGCGCAAATTAGGAGATATATATATAATTTTTTTTTTTTTTAAAACCACTGACCTAGAGAAATGTGCACTGTCTGTGTGGCGGCTGAACAGACATGTGCTTGCTGCAGGACAGATGGATGCTCCTGTGCGGTAATTTGGTCTTAGAATAGCTTACTCCATCATTTTGGGGCATACAGGTAAAAGTAAAACATCTTTTCGAAAGACACATATTCGTGTACACTCACAATAAAAACGAAACATTGCGCTTTTGTAAAATAATGAAAGCAAACAGGATGTGCTTTCTGTTGTCTCTTTTCTGTGAACTTGAGCGCGAAACTCAGTGTAAAACATTAAAATAGATCTATAGAGAGTAAAATTTCTACTTCCTCAGATTATGTAATAGCCTACATATGAAACATGCATTCAGGCGCATCACAACTGTGGAGATGACGAGTCGCCGACTTCATCTCTTAAGCCGAAAACAAAAAAAGCACTAGTTTATCAATATATTATTAAATTGTTAATGCAGTCTACTTATTGTTTTTCCCTGACACATTTATAATCATTACATCTGCGGTGCGCTGTGGCAAGCTTTATGCGTGCTTGAGCGCTTTTTAAGATATGTAGGCAATTAAAGGCTCATTATAATGATTTAAATGTTTTATTAATAAACGCTCGATTAGTCGACTAATGCTTAAAATGAACGACTACTAGTCGACCAGAAAAATCCTTAGTCGAGGGGAGCCCTAGTAATGGAGTGTGTGTTTCATACTCCTCTTACCGGTGTGAACTGCTGGGAGTTGAAAAGCTGCTGTATTTGGTGCTGATGGAGAAGGATCTGCCTGTGCTGATCACTGAAAAGCCTTGCCGCACTGCAAACACACATAAACCCTCATAAGCAAACTGAATTTTGCAGCATTTCAAACACGTCTTGGCCATGGTTGCATAAAACTATTACTTATAAAATAAAACCCCTCTGTATACTAGAGTGTAATCGTAACTAATGGTCCTGTTCTTGACTAAGGGAGGGCTGTTTGAGCTGAAATGTGCTTAGAAAACATCAGCGGTTCAATCTTAAGTACACAATTTAGTTTCAGAGGCAGACGTACAGGCGCAGGGTACACAGACAGGAAGCGAAATGAGCAAGTGAGAAAGAAATAGGCAAAGCAAGCCAATCCTTACCTGGTTTTTGCAGTGGTCATGCTGCTGCATTCCAAAGCGCAAGCAAAAGGGAGATCGGGAAGCAGAAAAGATGAAAATATGAATGCATCGCACAATGCCATCTCACAAATATAAATATGAAAGAAAACGTTGAATTAAATAAAACATTTAATATATAAATTCACTTCGATATATATTTTTCTTACATTTATCAAAAAATAAAATGTCTTTTAAACAGCAGCATAAAATATAATAAAGTAAAGATTTAGGCAGTAAAACTGTTTTTAAATACGAAATGCAAGTCATATGACACTGAAGACTGAAGTAATGACTGCTGAAAATGTAGCTTTGCCATCACAGAAAATATAAAATATAAAATATACATTGAACTTTTATTAAAATAGAAAACTTTCATGATATTCTTTCATAATAAACATTTCACAATACTACTTTTTTCACTGATCAATGGAAGCTCGTTTCTGCCACTGAATAAAAAATAAAAAAGATAATTGACTGAGTTTAAATCTTGCAATTTAGACTTTTTTCCTCCAGAATTGTGATACAAACTCACAATTGCTGGAAATAAAGTCAGAAAAAATAAAGTCAGAATTGTGATTTTGTATTACTCGCAATTCTGACTTATAAAGTCCAATTTTGAGGGGGAAAAGGACAGATGTTTTCAGAAATGCTGGTTTATATCGCACAATTCTGACTTCATAAAATCAGAACTGCGAGATCTAAATGTACAATAATGAGAAAAAAGGTCACAATTGTGAGATATAAACTCACAATTTTGAGAAAAGTCACAATTACATGATATAAACTTTCAATTCTGAGAAAAAAAAAAGTCAATTACGAGATTAATAAATTCAATTCTGAGAATAAAAAGTCAATTGCGAGATGCGTGCAATTCTGAGAAGTCACAATTATGAGATATAAACTCACAAAACTGAGGAAAAAAAGTCACAATTGTGAGATATAAACTAAATTGAGGGAAAAAAAAAAAAATCAATTGCGAGACAAACGTACAGTTCTGAGGGAAAAAAAACAAACAAAAAAAAAATCACAATTACGAGATATAAACTGAGAAAAAAAAATAAAAATCAGACAAACTTAAAATTCAGAGAAAAGTCAACTGCAAGATATAAACACGCAATTCTAAGAAAAAGTATGTAAAAAAGTAAACTGCAAAATATAAACTTGAGTTTATATCACGCAAATCTGAATTGTGAGATAAAAGTCACAGTTACCCTTTAGATTTTTTATTCAGTGGTAGAAACGGGCTTCCATAGTTATAACATTTATAAATCATAGCATATATATTTAATTACTTATATGACCAGAGCAATTTCTTGGCAGTTTTCATCTTCATCAGCATCATCTTCCAATTTATTACTATGCTAATCACAACCCTGAAGTACGGATCCTCAACCAGTGCCTCCTAAAGTAATCAAAATGTACTGTTTAACAAAAAGGACCAACAATCTGTACCTGTTACTGAGACTGTTGGACATGGGCAGGGATGCGCTGGTAGCTGCTGAGGGATGGGGCAGGGGGCTGCTATTTTGGGCCAGGCTAGGGGAGGTTTGGATCACTCCGTTTGCGATGCCACTCATGGCCAGGTGGTTCCCCTGCAGAGCGCCCATCAGACCCGTCACCCCGGCTATGGCAGGCAGAGACGAGTTGGCATTGCCAGGCTGGACGGCCACCCCGGCCATGCCGACTCCGTTGACCTGCTGCTGGGGGGGACTGTGGGCCGCAGACGGAGGGGTGGAGAGAGAGGACGTGCTACTTCCGCTACTATGGCCACCAGACAGGGGATCCTGAAAGAAAGAGAGAGAATAGAGAAAGCACAAGAGCATGAGAGAGAGAGAGAAAAGAGAGGTCAACGTGAGAGAGGCGCCTCCTGTACCTGTCCAATCAGATTTATGCTGCAAGTCATTTCAACACCACACAGCCACCAATTATCCCATGAATCTGTCATTACGATGCAATTACGCGCTACACCATCACACCACTGCAACACACTCGACTATGTACAGATATACATAATATAACACTTGACTCAACTAAAGAGGTGCTCAGTCCCAGCAGATGGCATCTGCAGAGCAGGGGTAGAGGAAGTTACCTGAGTGGGCAAGGGTTGAGAGGACTCTGTTAAAACACTGCTGCCTAGCTGAATGCTCTTGCTGTGCAGCATGTCTGGAGGAGAGAGAGATTTTGCAACTTGACATGAATGTGGAGACCAGATTAGCTAGAGTTGAGCTGGGAGAGGAGGCTCCGTGAGCAGAACAGAGGGGGAGGAAGGGGGGCGGACAGGGGGGTGAGAGGTGGGCTCGTGTGCGTGTATGTGTGAATATGTGGATCGGGGTGGGGTGGGGTGGGGAGGTGTTTGGGGTGGGATTAAACTGTGACGGTCCAGATGGAGTGTGTGAAAACTGTACGGGTAAACGAGAGGCAGAAGGTAGCGTGCGTGTCTAACCTGCGTGAGTGTTGCTGGGGTACAGAGGAGAGGAGGCAGTGGTGGCCGTGGTGCTCGCGGGGGTGAAAGGCACAGAGAGCTGAGCGCTCAAGAGCTGCAGTCGTTCCTTCTTCATGGTGAGAGTTCGGATTTGTTCCTCCAGGCGTCGGTTTTCCACCTGCAGCTGGTGCAGGGACTTCAGCATTCCCAGAACTGGACAGAAAAGCGCGCGCACACACACACACAGACATGAGCATTACAATTTGACAGCAAAATAGAGGTGGTTACAAACCACCGAGATGAAGTCTTTGAGAAGCAGCGAACCCAATACCACAAGCACAAAAACTACATGGGCACACGTGTGGTTCGAGACCTCCAGAAGGAACTACAACGACAGACTTCCGCTCTTGGAAAAAAAAATTAAATAAAAATCACACAGCACTGATCAGGGGCCAGCAACCCCGAGCGAAATGCAAACCAGATGCAGCGTCAGCAAAACCGCCCCAACTGGTCTCATATCAGTGGTGAACAGAAACAACCGTCCTACCGCTTCCTGCTCCATACGTTTGTCAGACTTCCCCCCCCGTCGCCAGAAAAGCCTCTATCATAACAGAAACAGCTGCTGCTCATTCACACAATCGTGACACTACAAACCGACCTGCTGCTACCGAGAGAGTCGCTACTACCTCCTCGCTAGCTGATCATGAAACTACACAAGTTACACATAGACAAAACAAAGGGTAATGAAGCTCATAATTACTGTGGTATTAACCAATACATCAATTACTCACATTATGGGGACGGATATAATTACAGGCTTCAAACAGGCATATCTGACTGACATGCAGTATAATAATGTTTATGAGTGAATAATTACTTTTACTTTAAAATAAAACACAGCTTTATCCAGCTTTATCACTAAACACCCTGAGATTGAAATGGATGAAATGTACTGAATATAAAAATGTAACAATTTCATAAGTTGAGACAATTTTCAATGACTATAATTAATAAAGGCTTTCAGCGTACTAATGAGAAATTAATTTAAAACGTCTTTTTATATCTCTGCAACCTTCTTTATCAAATCCGTAAACTCTTTTATTTCATTGACTTTACATGTATATTAAAAGTCATTACAATGCTAATTATTATTTACATTTTTTGTACTAATTCACGGTGTGTGTTCCAAGATTTTCCCATGAGTTTTTAAAATGGGTTTTTCCATTTCTGAGGAAAATAAGGTCTGTTTGTCAATACTGCATTCACTCACACCCCAAACCTATGTAGTTACTTAGAGTTAGTTCACTCAAAATGAAAATTCTGTCATTAATTACTCACCCTCATGTCTTTCCAAACCCACAAGACCTTTGTTTATCTTTGAAACACAAATTAAGATATTTTTGATGAAATCCGAGAGCTTTCTGACCCTGCACAGACATCAATGTAACTGAAATGTTCCCAGGCCCAGAAATATAGTAAGGACATCAGTTAAACCCACCATGCAAAGTCAGAAAGCTCTCGGATTTCATCAAAAACATCTTAATTTGTGTTACGAAGATGAACAATGATCTTACGGGTTTGGAACAACATGAGGGTGAGTAATTAATGACAGAATTTTCATTTTTGGTTGAACTATCCCTATAGCATAACTGCTTTAAAATTCATATTTTCACTATGGGTGTGTGAAATTTATAGTGCAGAGCAAATTATGGCAAATTAGGCTTTTGGGTTTTGGCATCAGAGCTATAGCGCTCTTATCTGAGAGGTGAGTGAAGCAAACTTTAATACAAGCATTGCTTTAATACAAGTATGCATTAATAACCACCACAACCTTTATTAGCTGATTTTGTATGATCAAAACTATGTTGTAAAATGTCTGTCAACAACCTTTTTTCCATGACTAAGACAACATGGTCATGAGATGACACTTCAAACATTTCAAGATTCAAAATTGTTGGGGGAAAAAAAAAGAAGATTAAAATGCAATTAAAAACAAACTTTTGGAAAGTTTTTTCATTGACAAAAAGGAAACTAAATATTATAGTCTACGACTTCATTACAATCCATAAAATCTGTTTAAACTAAAATTTAAACTAAACTATGTTTTAAACTAAACTAAAACTTGACTAACAAAAACCAGTTAGTGTTGACTACATATGATAAAAAAAAAAAACCGGACTAAATTAAAAATATACCAGTCGAAAGATTTTTTAAAGAAGTCCGGTCAACAAGCCCAGTAAAAGTGTGAAATATTTTTACTGTTTCTATTTGAACATATTTTCCAATTTATTTTATTCCTGTGATTTCAAAGCTGAATTTTTAGCATCATTAATCCAGTCACATGATCCTTCAGAAATCATTGTAATGTTCTGATTTGCTGCTCAACAAACATTTAATATTATTGTTATTATTATGCTGAATACAGCAGAGTAGAAATGTTTCAGGTTTCTTTGGTGAATAGAAAGTTCAGAAGAACAGCATTTATCTAAAACAGAAATCTGTTGTAACATTATAAATGTCTTTATCATTAAATATCTTTTGATCAATTTAAAGCATGCTTGGTAAATAAAAAGCTTTTTATTTCAGATAAATGCTGATCTTTGGATCTTTCTATTCATCAAAGAATCTTGAAAAAAAGTAGTACTCAAAAAATGTTTCTTGAACAGCAAATCAGTATATTAGAATGATTTCTAATGGATCATCTGACATTGAAGACTTGAGTAATGATGCTGAAAATTAAACTTTGATCACAGAAATAAATTACATTTTAAAATACATTCAAATAGAAAGCAGTTATTTTAAATAGTACAAATATTTCACAATATTACTACTTTTGCTGTATTTTGGATCAAATAAATGCATATGGATCAAATATTCTCTTAGTTTCTGCATGTTGTAATGAGTTTTGTTTCAAATCAAGAAACAGGTTTGGGTTGCCCGATAATATTAATAATATTAATATCACTTTTTTGTCTCCTAGAAATGCATAATTGATAGTAGCTTAAAAAAAAGCTGTAGCAACCTCAAAGGTTTGTATGGTTAAATTTATTCTGGTCTCCCATAGTGCCATACATTTAAATCATGATAAACGCAGTCAAACCCACAAGTATATGGTACCTCAATACCATGGTAAAAATAAAACTATATGGTTTTTAGTGTGGTGCGATTCAAAGGAGTCGCACAGTTTCGTTCCGCTTTTGGCGCATAAACATTATAGTGAACATTTATCGAACTCTTCATAATATTTTATTGAGGAGAATTATACTATTTATTTAATTATTGTTATTGCATTATTGCCCAGCCCTAGTGAGCAGAAGAGACTTCTTTAAAAAAAAAAAACATTAAAAATCTCACTGTTACAAAACTTTCGACTGGTAGTGTAGATGACAAAAGCACCACTACTGCAGGCTTATGTTCAGAAACACAACAGTAGCATTAGACCTGACCCTATGGCTCAATAACATCCACAGCAAGACCAGCGCAAAGGCAACCACACATGGCCGAACAGCTCTATGCTCAGGTTTTGAGGTTCAATATTGTATACAGAAGCAACATGCATCATTATACGTATATAAGAAAGCCTCTCACCATCTCCTTGTGAGCCCTGTTGTAGGAGGAACTGCTGTCCTTCATTCCATTGCCGATCCAGCAGCTGATCAATGCTGGTAGCCACCGGTGGCATTGTATCCGAACCGGATCCGAGCCCCGGAACCAACGGTCCTGACGAGTCATACCGGATATGAAGCCCACTTAACGGAGACCTAAAGTCAAGTATAGACAACAAGTGAGATGTATATACACACACACACACACACACACACACACACACACACACACACACACACACACAAGTTAATCAAACAACAGACATCAGAAATGCATATCAGATCTGTTCAGTGGTACAACTCAAGTTATAAATAATCCGCGTTCGCTTACAAACACACACTAGACTGCTGTTATATTAACAACACAGTTGAACTCCTGGTCTGGCGTCCTGCCTTCAGAGGCAGATGCGCCACTCAGCAAAGCCAAACAGAGTTCACAGCTCGTCCAAGTGAGAGAGCCCGGGCCTGCCTCTCTGACACCATAAATCTCAGTACGCTCTTGTTTGGACAGACAGCGATCTGTGTTATTATGAATGCATCCAGCTCTGGGCTCTACATCAGGGCTCTCGGGCGAACGCGAATCTATCTCTGGGGTAATTACGGCTGGGCTGAGATCTGCTCCACAAGGCAATAAATCTCCAGCACAGGACTGTGAAGCCATATCACCCTACGTGGCTGATCCGGTGCGGATCACAGAAACAACACATATGGATACTCACAGTTTACCCTAATTAGAGTAATAGACATTTGGCATACTTTTAAGGCCCATTCACAAATGTGGTTTTTTTTTTTTACATTTAAAAACATGAAATCGCATTGCAATGGAATTAAAAAGGCTAAAGACATGCTTTTTTTGTTTGTTTTAAACAATTGTAAAAATAAGCAGCTTGTTTTTAAAACACTGTCATGTGCGAGACAGCGCAAAAGATGCAAAATGTGAGACCAGTAGACAAACATGTCCTGCTAGCATGTTTACAAAGAAAAACAATCAAAAAGCAGCACAGTAGAATGCAAAAACATCTTTAGTGTGAACTGCTTCTTGTGCATTTAGTACTGAAAATGCTGCCATGCTAACAACCTGACAAGCTCAGAGTTTAGCGATATTGTGTTAAATGCATTTCTCAAACTCGCATTATGACAAAAAAAAAGACAAAATTGAGCTGTAAAGTCAAATACAACACTTGAAAGTAATATATATGGTTTATATTAATATACTAAAGCAGCAATGAAAGAAAAAGAAGCGATCTAACATACCTCTTCAACCAAACATATATCCCAAAGGCTTTTTTCTGCAGTATATATATATGCTTCCGTATAAATCCGTTTTATATCCTCAATCACAGCGCAAAAAACGCTACATCTCGTCATCTTGAAAACGAATTCGATGTTTCTTTCCGCGTTCGAAGACATTGCCGCCACGTCGAACTCTGAAGCCGGTTTGTAACTGCGATATGGACAACAGCTGAGTGCTCGAAATGCCTGCTGTTCGGAAGGTGAGCGCGCAAGGGAGGAAACGGAGTGAGTGAATGAGTGTGTTCTGTGGGGGAGGGAGGGAGGGAGAGAGGGAGGGCGAGCGAAATCTCAGAGCCTGGAGGAGGGGAAGTCTAGCTCTGGAATGTAAATAGGACTTACCGAGGGGAGAGGTTTGTCTTTGGCGAGTTTCCTCTTCTGGAGAAGCCGAGAGCTCCGTCTCCCAGCTCCTGATCTGAAAGGTAAACAGAAAGCAGTCGATAAGGAGCCGGCGTGAAGAAATGGGCGTTGGAGGAGTTTGGGAAACACAGGGACGGGCGGCTCGATCCGAAGTGAGCCTGGTAGCCATCAGATCTTCCTGACAGAAATCCATCTAGAGGCGGCAGAGTGGTCTCTCTGGCGGCTCAGCTTGCACACTGACACCACCGAGTGTGTCACTGAGTCACCTCTCTCTCTCACCCCCCTCCCTCCAGCTCTTTCTTCCCCGTGGAGGCTCCCATCACCCTGCCTGCAGGCCCCATGCCAGACACTGCTTTTCATTTTCTGCAGTGAAAGTAATGAATCACATATGCGCCTCGCCAAGCACAACCCCCTCCCCCTCCTTTCTCTCTCTCTCTCCTTCTTTTTTTTTTTTATCTCCCCACCCCCCTCTAGTCACAGTTATCCAATCCCATTTTTCTCTTCCTCCCTGCTTCCTTCCCCCCTTCTTTTACTTATTCACCCCGTCTTGTTCTTTTTAACACTTTCCAGCCCACTACCACCTCGAGCGCAGGCTGGCTCCAGTGGGGGTGTGGGCACATCAGTATGAGCCGCCCAAGGTCTGGTCTGACTTATTATGTTGCTGACCTCTTGCCTGACCCTGGATCAGCCCTGGGGCTGCAGTGCAGACTGGACCCGGAAGCATCGGGTATCACTTTACCAAAAAAAAAAAAAAGTCAAACAAGAATTGAACGACACAGTGGAAACCTATGAGGAGCAACAGGTGACTAGTGTTGAGAGGAAAGCACAAGTACTTTGCCAAAGTAAGCAAAAGTCTTGTGTCACAGGCTCACTGATCCCATTATACATTTTTAGACTAGACTAACTTTTTTTTATTTGACCAATGGCACTATCTAGACTAGACGGTGGCCTGGTTGCTGGATCTTTATAAAATATGAAAAATGCACTAAAAATATGTATATACTATTACAATTAAATAATATTATACATTATAATAAAAAAGATTTAGATTTAGCATACATTCATTTTTTTTACATTTATAAATTATACATTTATATGTACACTACCAGTCAAAAGTTTTTGAACAGTAAGATTTAGTAACAGTAAGAATACCAAACCTGTATTTATTTGATCCAAAGAACAGCAAAAACAGTACAATTTTATATTTGTATTTTAAAATGTCTTAGCATCATTACTCCAGTCACATGACCCTTCAGAAATCATTCTAATATTGTGATTTGCTGCTCAAAAAACATTATTATCATGTTGAAAACAGCCGAGTAGAATTTTTTCAGGTTTCTTTGATGAATAGAAGGTTCAGAAGAGCACCATTTATCTGAAATAGAAATCTTTTGTAACATTATAAATGTCTTTATCATAACTTCGGATCAATTTAAAGCATCCTAGCTAAATAAAAGTAATTATTTCTATAATTTATTTCCCCCCCAAAAAATTAATAAAAAAAATAAAAATTATACTGACTGAAAACTTTTGAATAGTAGTGTTACAAAAACGTTTTATTTCAAATAAATGTTGATCTTTGGATGTATCTATTCAAAGAACCCTGAAAAAAATTACCTGTTTTAAATACTGATAATAATTAGAAATGTTTCTTGAACAACAAATCAGCATATCTGAAGGATCATGTGACACTGAAGACTTGAGAAATGATACTGAAAATTTAGCTTTGATCACAGGAATAAATTATATTTGAAATATTTTTACTATTTAATATAACTGTTTTTGCTGTACTTTAGATCAAATAAATGCAGGGTTGGCAAACTTTTTAAAACGTTAATCATACTGTTCAAAAACTTTAGACTGATAGAGTACGTGTGAATATACACAACAGTTTATTTGATCAAAATACAGTAAAACCATAAATAATTATTAATATTATATAAGAATATAATATTCTTTGATGAAAAATTTTTTTGTACATTATTTATAAATGGCTTTACTATCACTTTTGATCAGCTTAATGTATCCTTGCAGAATAAAATTATTAAATTCTTTAAAAAAAAAATCTTACTGACTGGAATGAAAAAAAAATGATGTAAGATATATATATTTATATATTATGTATAAATAAATAAGATGTGCTGCACTATAAACTAATGCCAGACAAGAGCTGGGTTTATGCAAAGAGCAAGCAAGCTTTCTAGTCTCGAGCGGTGGTCTCTTTAAGGACGGGTGTTCTTCCTCCTATTGTTAGTCAAATGACCCCCTGACCTCTGTTTGAGGAGGAGGGCATGACTGATCCATTATTCCTCAAAGGCTGTGTTCCCCTTTTTTCCTCTCCCTCTCTTGCTTTCAACTGGTCCCCACCCCAACCCCCACAACAAGGTCCTGCAAGCCCATTCGCTCATGCCTGAGACCCCCAGGGTTTAGGCAGGGTCCAGGAAAAGTGTTGAGTGGTCCGGGACGGAGGGAAGAAGGAGGGAGAGGCTGAGTGTAAGGTAAGCCTGCCTCCTAAACCCAGGGCAATCCCCTCTGTGTCATCACTGCGGTCATTGTGTAGATTAATGAAATGTTTGAGTGGTAGCATGCTTCATTTAACAGGTATGCACACTTTCAGCTTTCTGTCCCGGGGAGTTTTGTTCTCTGCCTCTCCCTCTCTCTGCGACCTGAGGAGGTTGGAAGGGGGGGGGGATACAGCTGACCACACATTCCATATGCACAGGCGAGCGGAGAAAGAATAGGAGGATGAGGAGAAATGGGAGAAGAGAGCGCAGGAAGCAGGAGGAAAGGATTTGAGAAGGTAATCCTGTGCCAGTAGGAGGTACCGGCTCAAGATCAGCGTGGTTTCTCGTCTGCGTGTCTCACCTGCCGGGGAGCCCTCGGACTGGGCGATCAGTGCAGCCATGGCGGAATTCGGATTCAGCCTGTTTCCGAACATATGGGATGGCGCCAGGTTAAAGGATCCCGGTAGTGAGTTTGACTGTGGAAGAAAAACATGAGTTAGACTATGAAACACTGAGCATAAGTATGTGTCTCTACATGTGGATATGAATGTGTGCAAGAGCGGTGGGCCAAAGAGCTGGATAATAAAACACCATGTCAGCTGTATTTCCTGTGAGCCAGGAGAATTGGCTGAGCCTGCAACAGCAGATCCACAGCCCTGAACAACATACAGACCATGTGCTTCTGCAGCTAATTATTTAATCCAATTAAGCCATTCCCTAATAATGGTTGGGGATTGGTTGCGGTGTTGCTTCTGAGGTAGCAGCATATGTGCAACAACAAACTTGGTGCATGGTGGAAACCACACAAACATTCACATGATTTGCACTCAAATAACACTTTTGCTGTGAAGCAATGTTGTAAATAGCAGGAAATGGTTGTGAAAATAGAATGTGTTTTACTCAGATTTTACAAAAATATCCACCTTTTTCTTCCTGTAAGATTTTATGCAAGTTTTATGGGTCTGGATTCTGGTCTCATCTGCTTAGCTGCTAATTTTTAGCTGTAAAAAACAGCTTGTTTTGCTGCTTGACATAGCAAATTGGTGTGCCTTACTATATTATTTTAATGTATTATTTTAATTATGAATACACCGATTTGTAGCGCAAATAGTTTTAGCGGCTAATTAGCCGGAAGTATCACCCATAGGCTTACTTCCGTGTGAAAGAAAAAGGTGGATAGATGATTACTCATATTTATTCCATTTTACAAAGATGATATTCAGTAAAGATGCAGTATATTGATGAAAAGTGACAGTAAAAATATATTTATTATAAAAGATTTTTGTTTCAAATAAATGAACTTTCTATTCATCAAAACAAGAATCCTGACAAAAATGTCACATCTTCCGCTAATCGAAATTTCTTAAACACCAAATCTGCATAATAAAATGACTTCTGAAGGATCATGCGACACTAAAGCTTTGGCATCACCGGAATAACTACAAATGTAAAATATATTAAAAATAAAAATCAACAACAGTTAAACCAATATTGCACAACATTACAGTTATGGTATTTTCCATTACCTTTTTATAAAAGTTACGCACTTCATACAACTCATCCTAAATATTCAGTCCTTTTACTCAATGCTTATTTTCATTAAATCAATAAATTCTTTCCTTTTCCTTTGCTCGCTTTCTCTAAATCAAGGTCTTGCCTGATCTGAACAGGAAATAACGCTAGCTGAAATTACAATGTATTGGATTTCTTGCTGTTACTATAGAATAATGTCTTTATGTCTAACCTAAGGATCCTAAGGATGTTTCAAATAAATGCTGTTCTTTTGAACTTCCTATTCATAAAAAAACCCTGAAAATATATCACATCTTCCGCAAATCGATTAGGCAGCATAACTGTTGAAAATTGTTTCTTAAACACCAAATTGTCATCATAAAATGATTTCTGAAGGATCATGTGATAATAAAGCATCGCCATCACAGGAATAAATTAAATTTCAAAATGTATTAAAACTTAAATCAAAAAACAGCTAATTTAAATGGTAAAAATATTTCACAATATTACTGTTTTTACTGTATTTTCCATCAAATAAATATAGCCTTGGACCATCAATGCATACAGTCATGCACTCATCCTAAACATTCAGTCCTTTTACTCAATCCTTATTTTCATGAAATCAATACATTCTTTCCTTTTCCTTTACTCGCAAGGCCTTATCTGATCCGAACAGAAAATAACGCTAGCTGAAATGAGTATTGTTTTTTTGCTGTTATTATATAGAATAAATGTCTTTATGTCTAACTTAAGGATTTCTGACTATATTGTACTGAAATATTTGGTGGAAATCAGTCTTACAAGTGACAACCATACAATGCCAATGTTGAAACCAACCTTGAAACCAACCTTGAAACCATGCTTCTACTACGAACTAAAGGATGTAAAAATGTGCTTTATGGTCCTAAGACAGAGCAAACGGCACATCCTAAACGTGACATTGAATTTGAACTGCTTTTGCTATTCAATAACAATAAAAATTGTCCTTAAAAGGCTTTCCTTTTTATTACATGTCTGCTAAAAAAAAAAAAAAAAAAAAAAAAATGATATCCTACATTCCCTAGGCCCCTCATGGCCCCGCAGGCCCTCCCTATTCCTCAGACTCCTCTTTCAGGCCGTGTGGAGAGAGGAGGGAGCATGACCAGTATGAAGAGAGCCCCTCATCCCACTACACAGCTCTCTGTCCAGCCTGTCAGCCCTCATCCCGTCAGCGAGCTGGCTCAATGCGCCCGCACAGGGAAATGAGGGACAGCCGGATTGTTTGAGGCTTAGGGCTCTCAGCACCATTGTGGAGGTTAACGAAGAGTGGGACAGAGGTGGGCCTAGGGGGTGTGCGCTGGGGTCGAAGGTCACTGCTGCCCTGCTTGCAACCACTGATTTTTTTTTCGTCCAACCATTCTTCAATCCACAAAGGGAGAGTTAGGAATGGAGAAGAATAATTTAAAAAAACCTGCATCATCTCAGGGAGAGTCATGCTGATGGAGGATGATTGTTTGCACACATTATATGTGATAAAAAATGAATTATATTCCTAAAAAACATCACCCGTTTACTGATCTGCTAACTACAACCTAGTAAAGAAAAAGAAAAGCTCATTGTATTAACTCTCCTATGCGATAAAGCTTAGGACTAATGGGGGATATTTGCAAGCATGCGTTAGGAGGGGTTGGACCGCCGGGAGCCCTGCAGCATTAAGGCCATCAGTGGGTCTACTTCATCTCCTAATGTAAGGCCACCCTGCCTGCAGAGAGGGCAGATCTGCACAAACAAAGCCCTGTTGCCTGGAAACGACCGGTTGCTACAGCAGCACAAGTCAAGACAAAGATGCTCAGGAGAGCGGCAGAGACGGTGCTCAGTCTCTAGTGCGCTTCTAAAGGGCCCATTTGGAGCTGCGCTGGGAGCCTGTAAGAATGACTTGACTTTATTATTGTCATCTGAACACATGCGGTAGTATGCGCATGTGTGGGCACGGTTCTAAAATCACTGATTCATAAAGGGATTTATTTACATTATACATTTATTAACTATTTCCAATAAACGCTGTTCCTGCAAACTTTCGACTTATCAAATAATACTGAACAATGTATCACAGTGTAAAAAATATTAAGTGGCAAAAACTTCTTAACATTGATAAGAAATGTTCCTTGAGCACCAAATCAGCATATTAGAATGATTTCTGAAGGATCATGTGACACTGAAGACTGGAGTAATTACGCTGAAAATTTAGCTTTGATCACAGGAATAAATAACATTTTAAAATCTCTTAAAAAAAAAAAAAGAAGAAAACGTACCAACTTCAAACTATACATATATACTACCAGCCAAAAGATTTTTGACTAAGAGTTTTCATGTTTTTTAAAGAAGTCTCTTTTGCTCGCCAAGCCTGCATTTATTTGATCTAAAGTGCAACAAAAACAATCAAACTTTGAAATATTTTTACTATTTAAAATAACTGTTTTTAAAATGTATTAAATATGTATTACATATTTTAAAATGTCATTTATTCCTGTGATTTCAAAGCTAAATTTTTAGCATCATTATTCCAGTCACATGATCCTTCAGATTTTTTTTAATATTCTGATTTGCTGCTCAAAAAACATTTATTATTATTATTACTATTATGTTGAAAACAGCTGAGTAGAATTTTTTTGGGTTTCTCTGATGAATAGAAAGTTCAGAAGAACAGCATTTATCTGAAAAAGAAATATTTTGTAACATTATAAATGTCTTTATCATCACTTTTGATCAATTTAAAGCATTCTTTTTCTCAGTATTCATTTCTATAATTTATTTCCCTCAAAAAAATAGAGTATAACGTTACAAAAGCTTTTTATTTCAGATAAACGCCGATCTTTGGATCTTTATATTCATCAAATAATCCTGAAAAAAAGGTACTCAACTGCTTTTAATATTGATAATAATAATAATAATAATAATAATAATAATAATAATAATAATAATAATAATAATAATAATAAAAATGTTTCTTGAACAGCAAATCAGCATATTAGAATGATTTCTGAAGGATCATGCGACACTGAAGACTGCAGTAATGATTATGAAAATTTAGGTTTGATCACAGGAATAAATGAAATATTAAAATGTATTCAAATAAAAAGCAATTATTTTAAAATATTTCACATTACTGTTTTTGCTGTATTTTGGATCAAATAAATGCAGGCTTGGTGAGCAGAAGATTATTAATAATCTTACAGTTCAAGTGTGTGTGTGTGTGTGTGTGTGTGTGCGCGTGTGTGTGTATGTATGTATGTATATATATATATATATATATATATATATATATAAATATAAATGAGTGACTCATAGCAGTAATAATATAGTAAATATAAAGCCAATTACAGCACTTTTCTCACAATGTCATTGTTTATTTGACCACACATACTGCTCTGACTAGCTAATGCAAACACAAATCGAAACACCCTGACGTTCATCCGTTAAAGACAATATATTTAAGCAGCCTAGTCATAAATACCCTAAATGACTCAAAACATTGTCTTTCAAGAGCTGAAAAATTAGGTCTGATGTGACAAACTTTACTTCTCACACTGACATGTTAGGTACCGCTGTGGCCCTAAGACGGCCTCCCTCATACTGTTAATACACTGCTGCAATTATATAAATATTGCATTAGCACAAACCCTGGCACTTGCGAAGCAAATTCATTTGTTCTGTAGAAAGGGAAAAAAAATCCTGTCGTGAAGAAAAATACGAGTTACTTAATACATAAATAGCTGCACCCAACGTTTACATCTGAGCCTTTTAGGAGTTAATTACTATTTGTGCCATGAACATGCTCAAACAGCATTTATCTTGATAAAACTGGAGCAAATTAGCACACAGTACAAAGAAGATGAGTATAATTCTATTTAATTGGTTAATTTTGTGAGAGATGATGTATAAAGGATATGTGTGAGCTGAAAGCTCTCTGCGATTAGCAGTACAATTTTTCTTCGCAGATGTTGCTTTTTTTTTGTTTTGTTTTTTAAAAATCTAGGAATGGATTTTCTTCAGATATAGGCCATTCTACAGAACTGGTCCAAAGTAAGAGTTGGAAACGTCTTGGAAAAAATATGAATGTGTCTTTTTAGAACAAATGTGTATGTATGCAAACTGCATAATATCCATGGTAACTGTGCAGTTAATTCTCATATTGAATTTTCAGAAAGTTTTGGAATATTTGTCCTCTCCCCAAATTAAGATTTTTTAAATTAAGACCTATTAAGATTTCGCTTTCATCTTCCTTGTAAATACATACATTTTTAAAGATTTTTTCAGGGGAAAATCAATAATAACCTTTTTAACAATATTTTAAGTGTAATTTATGAGATTTTTCGTATTTTTAATCAAATTTTTCTTTGTAAAAGGCAAAAAGTTTCATTAGTTTGAATATACACTGAACTAAGCACTATCATAACATCTTAGTTGATAATTCAGTATACATTGTTTTTGATATACGTTTCGTTACATGTTAGTGACAGTAATGCTTTGGTGGACCACATCACATTACAGAATTCTAACTTGCATACTAAAACACTACTAAAACATACTAAAATACTACAAATTTGCATAACTGTGCTTAAATTTAGTTTATTTCCCCCAAACATGAGGATTGTGTTCCCTTTTGTCACTCATTAAACAATGATGACATGTTTTGGTCGTGACTGTTTGTTTCGGCAGTGAAAACTTTAGAGAACAACAATTTTAGATACTTTTGAACCTAGCTCAAAGATGCTAATCAGCACATGGTAAGCTAGCAATGTTCTGAACAGCTGTACACATATAAAAACTAAATGTTATGGAATAACTCCCAAAAAGTGTGCTTAATTGCAGAATTTGGTAGTGACATTCCTTAAAGTTACAAAGACTTTTAAATTTTTTTGCAACACATTTACCTTAAAATGATGGGCATATCTACTCACCATGTAGCTATCAGAGAAAGAATATTTACTGATCATAAATCTAGGAGTCTAGTTAAAAATCAGTGGAATAAAAAACATACAGTTTCAGTAGTGATATGAAAATGTGGAACACATTTTTTTTTACATAAAGTTTTATAATTGTAGAGTTTAGATGCAAAAGCCTCTAAATCCATCTGACGTCTACTTAAAAATGCATTTTTAATCAGGCTTCAACGTATAGGTTTCTACCCAAGTACCGATACTTCTGATGATTTTTATATATTTAGCTTACTGATATCTTAAATATTATTGTGGGTTTCAATAGATAATAGAAGGATGTTAGTAAACATCTAAGATTTGAATACTTAAATGATTTTTAAATGTTTTCTGGTTGTGGAATTTTTGGTGTTAGTAAGATTTTTAAATGTTTTTGGGAAAAAAAAGTATGTTATTTAATAAAAAACACAATATAAACAATAATATTTTAAAATATTATTAAAATTTGTTATAATTTACTCCTGTAGTGACAAAGCTGAATTATCAGCAGACATTATTCCAGGCTTTAGTGTCACTTGATCCTTCATAAATCATTCTAATAGGCTGATTTGCTGCTAAAAAAAAACAGCTATGCTGCTTAATTATTTCGTGGAAACAGAGGTACTTCTTTTTTAAGATCCTTTGATGAACAAAGTTCAAATAAATATCCAAACCAAATCTGTATTGAAATAATCAAACAAACACATGCAGAGTGAGCACTGAGCATGAATACGAAATAAAAGGCCCATTAAACACTCACGTGTGTGGATGAGGTGCTGGTGAACGGGGCGGTCGGGGGCAGTGAGGTGAGAGTGGGCATGGAAGTGACCACTGACTGATGAGTGGGTAACTCGGAGTTGGATCCGGACAGAGACACTCCAAACACCGCACTGGGCAATGGGCAGGCTACATCAGTACTGCTGGGGTACGAACCTGCAAAAAGACAGCAATTACAGCAAATGATTAAAAGGAAAACAGCACTTTTTCCATGATAATCACCAAGCCAAACATTCTCTTTTGATTCCCACCGAGTCAAAAATAACATTGTCTTGTTTATCAGCAGGAGATCTGGCATAGAAACTGGGGGATGAGAAACAAATCAACGCAGGTTATGACCTGTAATCTAGTGGTAAAAGCAAAGTTTTAATAGCTGGAAGGGCAACCTCTGTCCTCCAATATACCTTCACTGGTTATCCATCTATCTTTCCCACTGCCCCTGAGATGAACTTTGTGGACTTTGAATGGCCTGTCTGACCAGGCCCTCATCACAGCAGACATCGAGAGCGAGCACAAAGCATTTCGGAGTCCTCTCAACATGCACTCTGCACCGGCCTCCCGGTGACCCAGAAAACGGTTCCCTGAATCTGACGACTCACTATTTCTTCTGTAAAAATGACTGAGGGCTTTTCAGGCGGGGCTGGGGAGGAGTGTGGCCCATTCATATTTATGCGCCGGTTCATGACATGCACACTGTTTGTTGTTGCTGTTGTTTTATTGATTTTTTTCCCCCTTTTTTCTCTCCCTCCTCCCCTACCACCATCTCAAATAAACCCAGCTGATGGCCCAGGCTGACCCATTGCAGGAACGAGAGAGGCCCCTTGCCACACAAAGGAATGAATGGCTCGCGGCAGTCTACATTCACTGGTGAAACAAGGAAACATTGTTGGGCGGAGAAGTACCACGTGAAGCATTTACAGTACCAAGCTCCGAACTCCCAACATATGAAATAGAAAAAGAAAGCTTAGACATCACCATGTCACGGTATTCCATTTAATCCCAATTTGTAAATACCAACGGCTAACTTGCCTCATTAATGATTAGATTAATCTTTAAATCATCATGTTGATCTGGTAATCTGGTTAATAATTAACATTTCAGAAAAGGTCAACCAAGGGAGCATTTGATTAGAGGTTACAAGACATGAGCGACCAAACAAAGCAAGGACAAAGATCCTGTTATCTGGTGCTGATCGAACGGGCGCGATCGATCAGGACTTAACATCTTTTCCTGAAACCCCCCCCCTTATCAAATCAGGGGAAGAGAGGGGAAATTTCAAATTAGATTAGCCAGCATTTCAAGTCAAACCCCTGTCTCCTCTCTCAGCAGAAAATCCATGCGAGTTCAGAGGGAGGTTAATGACGAGGCTCAGAAGCTGATAAGGATCCTCGGCACTTTCCTTACGGACGACGAGAAGAAAGCAGGCACTGATTCGAGGTATTGTTGCACGCCGGCAGAACATATTTAGGCCTTTGACGTGGCAGATGTTTTTAATTTAAACGTGGTATCTTGAGCAGTGATCGATGTCTTGAAGTGTTTCGCATTGGGTTACTAGCTTTAAGATATGTTCTATCACAAGCAAACAGTTGGGCTCGACGTTTCTAAAGCGTGTCGATCGAAAGCGAGGATAAGTTACAGTGCATGGCTGCAGTCACTGCAGCAAATGCATGCATTGATCATGAATGTTTATTTGAACGAACAGGCTGGCTGCATAGTTTCATGGCGAGTAATAAATCCAGGCTTAAAGGGATAGTTCACCCAAAAATGTAATTTTGTC
Organism: Cirrhinus molitorella; assembly: GCA_033026305.1. NCBI lineage: Eukaryota > Metazoa > Chordata > Actinopteri > Cypriniformes > Cyprinidae > Cirrhinus > Cirrhinus molitorella. The sequence continues at coordinate 15,638,182 of CM065140.1, read as the reverse complement.
ATTATTTTCATCAGGTTGTTCCAAACCTGAAGTCAAAAGTTGAAGTCAAAAGTTTACATACACCTTGCAGAATCTGCAAAATGTTAATTATTTCAAAAGTTTACATATGCTTGATTCTTAATACTGTGTTGTTCCCTGAATGATCCACAGCAGTGCTTTTTTTTGTTTTATTTACTGATAGTTGTTCATGAGCCCTTGTTTGTCCTGAACCGTTAAACTGCCAAAAAACTTTTCAGGTCCCACAAAGTCTTTGGTTTTTCAGCATTTTTGTGTATTTGAACACTTTCCAACAAAGACTGTATGATCTTTTCACACTGAGGACAACTGAGGGACTCGTATGCAACTATTAAAGATTTAAATGCTCACTGATGCTTCAGAAGGGAAAAAAACTATGAATTAAGAATTTGAAGATCAGAGTAAACTTATTTTGTCTTCTGGGAAATAGGTACGTATCTTCTGAAGGGCAGTACTAAATGAAAAAAAAAAAAAAAGATATTTATGGCAAATCTTCTTTCTGTTTAAAAGTTTACACCCCATTAATGCATTGAGTTTCCTTCTGGAGCATCAGAGAACATTTGATCCTTCTGTAATAGTTGCATACGAGTCCCTCACTTGTCCTCAGTGTGAAAGGATGGATCTCACAATCATACAGTCATTGTTGGAAAGGGTTCAAATACACAAAAATGCTGGAAAACCAAAGAATTTGTGGGACCTGAAGGATTTTTTGAAGAACAGCAGGCAGTTTTACTGTGAGACTCATGAACAACTATCACTAAACAAACAAACAAAAAACACAGCTGTGGATCATTCAGGTAACAACACAGTATTAAGAATCAAGCATATGTACACTTTTTTTTATAAATTCACCTTAATTTTCTATTGTAAACTATATGTAAACATCTTTTATGTGATTTATCCTATTCGAGTCAGTACTAAATAAAAAAAATAACATTCACAGGGTTCCCACTCTAAGCCAAATGTCAAATTCCCTGACTTTTCCCTGATTTTCACTGACTAAAAAGCTGAAATTCCATGACCTATAATGAATGGGTGCATCCATTTGCAAGCCTTATTTATTTGTTCACAGACATTTTTAGTACACAACACACATACTAAACTACTTTTTCTGTAGTATTTTCACAGAAATTAAGTTATGGTTTGTAAGTTTTCATAGCCATAACAATAGGCAAAACGCATGAAATGACGCAATAAAACAAAATATGGTACAGAAAAATTACATTTTGATAAATAGAAACAAAAAATTTTAAACAATAAACAAAAATCCCTGATATTCCATGACTTGGACAAAATAAATATAAAATTCCCTGACTTTCAATGTCTGGAATAGACCTTTTAAAATTCCATGATATTCCAGAAATTCCATGACCTGTGGGAACCCTGCATTCATTTTATATGACTGCAGATTCTCCAAGATATAAGTAAACTTTTGACTTCAACTACATGTGACGTTCTTCTGTGGAACACAAAAGATATTCTGAATAATGTCTCAATGTTTTGTGTCCATATAATGAAAGTGAATGGGGTCCAAATGTTGACTTGTGTTCAAAAAGAAAAAGAAAAACATATGCACATACTGTACCACGTTTTTGCATTTAAAAATGCAAGATGCAGGGCTAGAGAGTTTACAATCAAAAACAAAAGAAAAGCAGCTCCAAAACCCCCTTTTTGTGTGAACAGACCTTAAAGGCAGGAATACGCCACACAACTTTTTACCCTGATTTGCAGTTTGGCGGAGTCAACGCAAGTTGCTGAAACTTAGAACCAGCCTGAAGATATTGGGCAGTCGAAGCTGACATTTCACAGAAACGTTTGTCATGAATCTCCTAGCAACAAGGCGCATGTTTCAGCGCGAGTTTGTTGTGTTTGGAAGAACTTCAAAGTCTGGTAGTGTGTGATCGTCAGTCATTTAGTGCATAATGCCCAGTTTTGCTTCGCAAACCTAGTGTTTTAAAATCTGTTCAGCATTTAAAAGTTGTACAGACTTTACAATACACTGCGCTCATCTGTCTCACCCAGGTTTCCTTTCAATTTCAGATGAAAACCAACAAGAACCGTTCCCCCCACTCTCCAAATAACACCCTATAAAGTCCTACACCCGACCGGAGCTGAGATGGATGTTTGCATTTAATAATAGCCCCCCCTGCTCCCCCTGATAAACCAGCCATCCATCAAAAAAAGAGAGCTGGGAGCCGTTGAGGGAGGGTGAGACAGATAGATGAGGTGGAGCACTCTGCTGTAGCCCTGCATTAGCCATGGCTAAATATTTACAGTCCAGCCAAAGGCCAGGAACAGGTGAGGGCAGGGACGGGTGGGAGAACGAGCCCCAAACAAACACAAAAAACCCATATGGCCTTGAGAGAAGGGACAGGGCGATAGTGAGATGGTACATAGTAGGAATGACAAACCAGAGTTTTCAAGTTCTAATCAAAAGGAAAGGAACTACAAAACAGACAGATGGTTGCCAAGCAACAAGGCAGCGCCACAGATAAGGCCTCTTAAACATTATAGCTGCCATGCGTATGCGGAGCACTTATGTCAATGGCGAGATTTAGCAGGTGAGAGAGAGAGGAAGTGCCTGCAAATGAGTGAGAAAGAACGGTGTGACCGTGTATTTAGGCGTTCTGGCTCCAGCTCAGTGAGCGGGAAGGCCAGTAGGGGTCAGGGCATTTCTACACACTATCTCAAGCCGGCTCGCTCTAGATCCCGAGAGAAGACAACGTCAGGGAGGAACAAATAAAATTTTAACTAATTGCCTGTTACAGGCTCCTTCCCTCCTCCAGCTCCCTCGGGCTCAACAGGTTAATGTGCATCTCTATGGAGATTCAGCGGGCCACTCTAAGCTCTCAATCAGGTAGGAATGAGGAAGCACTTTAGAGAGCACCTCCATCCACTTTTACCCTAATGAGCTTCAGCACAGACCAAAACAACATCATGCTGGTTCCCAGGCTTCTCTTCGAGAAGAGCGGACCTCAAATGGATTCCTTTTATTATTATTTTTTTTAATAAATAGAGATGGAAAAAATTGCAATTCAGGGAAAGATTAAGACGAATTACATGAATTGAGCTGAATGCGATATTGAAAAGACTCTCCACGTGTAATTCCTGAAAAATAATTATCTCAGATAGACCAAAACATGCCCATTTATGACAGCCTGTGTTTATAGGCTTCAGTGCACATTTATGAATAGAAGTGCATAAAAAAATGTGAAGGCAAAAGAACAAGAGCTTAGAAATATTAGGAGAGAACTTTCAGATTTATGAGTATGTAACATATTAAAAATAGGAAAAAACTTGGTAGATGGTAGATGTCATATGTAATTTGAAAGGAATGAAAATGAGGATGTGGAAGATAGCAATAAAAAAAGCAACATGGGCAACAAAGGACCTCAAAGTCAACATGAAACAATGTTTACAACCCTTTTTATGTTTGTAATATGATGCATTTCAGAATGAAATGGACTTGGCTTGATCAGCTAAAGTACTCTCAATACGGCAGATGGTTAAAAAAAACAAGAAGAGTTGGTGACGTCAACTGAAAGTCATTTGGAAACAAAGATGAAAACACTTTTTTCTTTGGAATAATGGATGCACAATAGAGCAGTAACAAACTGGTTACTTTTTCTTAGTAGAATTTTTTTTTTTAATCAGTCAATAAATGTACATGCCAAAAAATTCATGTTAAGCACTGAAAACTAATTTTTGTTGGTTGTTTTTTTCTTTCTTTTTTGTTTTATTTAGACAAAGTAGTATATAATTCTAGTCAACAATTTATTTTATGGTGTCCTTGATACAGTTTACATGTACACACTAATATAATAAAAATTAATTATGCACAATCAAACCCTAATCCTAACCATATAGTAAGTAACTTAAATGTATAATCTCACTGTAACAAGAACAACAAAGTGTAACTGAATCATTATTCATTTTAGGGCTGCACAATAATTGTTTAGCTCAAAAACAAAATCATGATTATTAATCACAGTTTACATTTTTTTTTATTTAACATTTTTTTTTTTTAATCTATATTATTGTATTCATGTAAGCACTAGGAAAACACTAGGAAGAAAAAGTATCCATCCAAGCACAAATTCTGACTGGGGATTTAAATTAGCTCACTGGGCCTTATCAATGCAAGTTTCAGGATAATACACTATATTGCCAAAAGTATTGGGACACCCGCTTCCAATGAACAGGTTTGACTACTTTAGTAATTTCCATGAGTACTAATCTTAATGTTTAAGCATATAATAGTATTCTAGGGAATTGTGTCCTCCTAATTTTATAGCAAAAGTTTGGACAGGACCCTTTTTTATTTGAACATGACAATGCCTCTGTGTAGAAGGCAAGGTTCACAGAAAAATGTTTGATTCATTCAGTGTGGAAGAACTTGACTGGTCTGCATAAAGCCAAGTGTCCCAATACTTTTGGCAATATAGTGCATCACAGTCGAGAATCACAGGAAGCAGAAACTGTGACCTTGGACCACAAAACTGACAGTAGCACAGGTATATTTGTAGCAATAGCCAACAATACACTGTATGTTGTTGTTTTTTTATGCAAAAAATCATTATGATATTAAGACTTAAAAACTTAATTTTTGATTAGTAATTTGCATTGCTAATAACTTCATTTGGACAACTTCAAAAGCCATTTACCCAATATTTTGATATTTTTGCAACCGCAGATTCCACATTTTCAAATAGTTGTTTTCCTAACAAACCATAAATGAAAGGAAAGCTTATTTATTCTTATACATGTATAAATACCTTATGAATAGTTTTATGGTTCAAGGTCACAATTAAAATATGATTAATCGAATCGTGCAGCCCTAAATCATTCCTATGGCCTGTCAATGTTATCGTCAATAACAATGAACCCAATGTGGGTTATTTTTGTGATTTGGTTTCATAATTTTTTCTTGCTGGTGTTGTAGGTCAGAGGTTGTGTGACTGACATCACAACATGACTGAGGAGTTTCACCTGTGCTGTGGGTGATTCCAGCAATTTGAAAACAAACAGTTCCTTTTCATCTCTGTGTGGGGCTACTCTCCTTGTCTTGTGTTCATTTGTTTAAGATGTTTTTTTTTTTCTTCTTCTTATTTTCCTTCAGTAAATGTATAATTTTGATAACATAACTGATGCGTTGCCTCCTTTGTCGTGGCTTGCGAGCCGGCTGTGACAAATGGGGGCTCGTCCGGGACCTCTTGCACCCCAGGCAAAAATCATACCCCCATTATGATGATTTTATTATGTGTGCATCCCTAATGTGCACAGATGAATAATACACAATAAAAAGGGTCACTTTTAATTTCATGTTGACTTAGAATAGCATAACATGGATGATATTTACCTGGTCCAGCAGACGGGGAGCTGACAGTCATACCCTGTAAGCTTCCATTCCTGAGGAGGGATGGGGACTTCTGAATCCCCAGACTGCTACTACCAGCACCCACTGCTCCCACACCTCCGGTGCTGCTGACTGCGCTCCCGCGGCAGGTCATGGTGCTCATGGAGGATGGCGAGGGGGAAGTGGATGAGGGCATTGTGGACCCGTGCTCTGTCGTATCAGTGGTTTTACTGTCCTGGGTGGTGAAGCACGGTCCATAACGATTCCTCCAGTTCCCTCTCTTCTTCTTCTTCACACCATCCTCACCAGTAGATGAAGACGATGTTGCAGAAGAAGAGGACGAGGACGGCTGGGGTCGTTTGTAGCCCGCCGAGGCCAGGCCTCCCAGCTCTCCAGCCGGGTGACAGTTTTCGTAATGCTTGCTTGAGCTTGAGTTTTGGGGGAGGGACATCATGCTGAAGGTGTTGAGAGCCACCATGCCTTCAGAGGCTGCGCTTTCTGCACCGCCCTTCACGTGGCAACGGCTAAAGGATGGAGGCGTGTACGAGTCGCCGGCCCTCAGGCTAGGATCAGAGAAGCTGAGGAAATCAGATGTGGGCTGAACCACAGACCCACTAGTGGCTGATTTACTGCTGCTGCTGCTGCCTAATAAAAGACCTGAGAGAGAAAAAGGAAGACATAAAGATGAAAGCGTACCTTAATATCACAACCACATTAACAGAGAGGCAGCATAAACCACCAGAGAGGTGGGATGTGGTCATAAAACTAAGACCTTTTTGCAGCCACAGTTTTAATACACAGAAACACAGCATAGCTGGAGTGCTTGAGTACGGACTGGACAATAGAACTACATTCATTTTTTATTTACTAAGAGCTTGTAATACTGAAGCACATAAAGCAATCAATTTCAGTGCAGTTCAAAACGTACACGATATTAAACAACACCATCAAAAAATACCTTTTCAGTTTATTATATTCGAAATGTGACTTTTTTTTCCTGTAATGGCAAGGCCATTACTTCAGTCTTATGTTTTACATGATTGTTCAGAAATCATTTTAATATGCTAATTTGGTGCTCAAGAAACATTTCTTTCATATTTTGTAATATTGTAAAATATTTTTACTATTTAAAATATCTGCTTTCTATATTTTAAAATGTAATTTATTCCTGTGATCAAAGCAAAATTTTATTACTTCAGTCTTCAGTGTCACATGATCCTTCAGAAATCATACTAATATGCTGATTTGCTGTTCAAGAAACCTTTTTATTATTATTATCAGTTTGTAAAACAGTGCATTATTTTTAGGATTCTTTGATGAATAGAAAGATCCAAATATTAGCATTTTATCTCAAATAAAAAGCTTTTTTTTTCTTCAGTTTTTTTGGTAAAGAAATGATAGAAATATATACTTTTATGTAGCAAGGATGCTTTAAATTGATCAAAAGTGATGATAAAGACATTTATAATGTTACAAAAGATCTCCATTTCAGATAAATGCAGTTCTTTTGAACATTCTATTCAAAGAAACCTGAAAAGAAAAAAAAAAAAAAAGAATGATTTCTGGAGGACCATGATTTGAAAATCACAGAATTAAACAACATTTTGAATATATATTCAAATAGAAAACAGTAAAAATATTTTTAAAAATGTTAGCATTTTTGCTGTTCTTTGGATCAAATAAATGCAGGCTTGGTAGGCAGAAGAAACTACATAAAAAAAAATAAAAAAAAGGTGACTGCTAGAGTACTCCTGCTAGAAAAGGCTACATAATTTCTCTAAAACCTTATATAAACCATCATGCATACAAAGGGAACTTAGCACATTATAAATTAGATTTTGAAAACATCCCCCCCCCCCTCAGGTGGGCCAGTCAAACTTGCAGGAAGCCTAACAATCAGGTATGTAGGCAGGCAAGAAGGGTGACCCAGATCTAGGTGTTCATTCGGGCCCTCCCCTCAGGCAAGGACTCGTCCTCTAACCGAAGCCAGAGAAACAACTCCAACGTGCATGTTTTTACAGCTGTGGCAAGAGGCTGCCAAGGCTTTACTTCCCAATTTTACTACGCAGTCGATCCCTTGAGCCTCCCGCTAACATTAAAACATGCACAGAGCTTGCATTCCAGTTAACACATCTCAAAAACAAAGCAATGTCACACAAACCAACAGCAGGAACATCCAGGAAGTTCTGCTATATTTTATCGCTGGATCCAAGATTAAACACTGCTTTAAATTTAGTGCCATTTCTCCCTGACGAGTTGAATTTAAACAAGTGACCCAAGGATCAATCTAAACCCTGTATGAAAGAATATTAGATTTTATCTGCCTCTTATATCAACAACAACAACATTCACATATTCGCATTCTTAAAAGCTTTACATATTACTATCTCCCTGTTATTGTCAAACACAAAGGGCTCAATTTAATAAAAGGTTGCTGACATTACAATCTCCCATATACTTGGAATATTACATCAGGGCAGCCGAACAGAACAGTCATGTGGCTCACCGACCCTGGGTCTGTGTCAGACGTCGTCACAACAGCCCAGACAATATGACATACTCCCAGGCAGAAGATTAGACTCCGTAGTTAATCACCACCATCTTTTGATCTCATTGCGCTCTGCTGAGAAAACACTCGGTTGTTTCTTCTTCCAGGGTTCCTTGAAGTTGCCTGTAACTCCAGCGAGGAGGCCCCCGCCGTACTTTGACACATTAATGATTAGTCTGAATTTTCCAGACGTGACCTCTGCTTCGATCCCTCCATCACGGCTTGATAGCAGAAAGGAAGGGAACATGCTTCTCCTTCGACTCCCAAACCTCCCTCATAACACACGTAAACACAAAGGAGACGCCACCCACGACACTAACGGCTCGGAAAGACTCGCCGCTCCACATTGCAGCGGCAGCCAGTCAGACGGCAGCCTTATCGCACACACACACACACACACACACACACACACACACACACACACACACGCCAAGCGTACGCCTTCTGGTTTCCATCCAGCCCTGCTCACTCAAATGTCACACACAGGAAGTTGACACAAGATTTTAAACTGGCAGCTCAATTTGGGAACATGCTAATTCATTTCTGAAGCGAAAGTGAAGTTGGCATGTTTGGAAGTCTCACCTTGCTGAAAAGGACTGGTTGAGGAGGGAGCTGTGGATGACGTCGCTGTCGTGACCACAGGGCCGTGGGGTTTGCCTGGTGCCGACTTGCGTCCCCTGGAGCCAGAGCTTGAGCTGGTGCCGTGACTGCTGGACTTCTTGCTTTTGCCGTCAGAGCTCTTGCCGTCGGAGGAGCTGCCATCCTTGGAGCTGGAACTGGAGTGAGACGGAACTTCCTGGAAGTTGGCATTGGTGAAACGACCTCCGCTGTCGTCCAGTCGCTTCTGAGTGGAGGAGATGGAAGAGACACTTCCGGCGCTGCTGCTGTTGTAGGTCTGTGGGCAAAAAAGGGGAAATGCACACATGGATGAAAACGCTTAGTGCAAAACCCTTCATTTTTTGCAAAACAATGTGATGACCAAATAAAAAAAAATTTAATTACAAAAAGAAAATTAATTAATAAGTATATAAATACAATAATAAAATTAATTAAAATTGAATGAAAATAAAATAAATTAAACAAAATTACATGAAAATAAATTAATACAATTAAGTTTAAACTAAATTAAATGAAAATAAAACAATAAAATGAAAAAACAAAATGAAAATGAAACGAAAATTAAACAATGAAATTACATTAACATAAAATAATTAAATGAAAACAAAATAGTAAATTAAAATAAAAGAAGAAAATTAAATTAAACAAAATTAAATAAAAAAATAATGCAACAAAAAAATAAAAATTAAACGAAAATAAAATAAAATAAAATAAAATAAATGACTAAAAAAAAATAATAATACAATTAAATTAAATCTTTAACTGTCATCATCCCGTCCACGGCTAAGTTTACTTCACCATATTACAAATAAATCCTAATCTAATCATGAAAACTATATCGCTGGAAAAGTCTAAGACTCTAAGGACTAACAGATATTTGACCACTGTTTTGTGTTACAAATTATGTAGAATTATGTAGAACGTAGAAAATATGCTTTAGAAATCATAAGAAATTATATATCAGTAGAAAACTTAAAATCCCAAAATTCATCATTTGAAAACAATTTTAAAATCTGACATTGCATTTCCAAGGAAAATATACATCAAAATCTTATTACAAAATGTTTTCATTCATGAATTATAAAAAAAATTAATTAATTTTGCATTTTCACATCTATGTTTAAAAAAAAAAAAAAGTGACAGTTAAAGGCTTTAAACAAAATTGAATGAAAATAAAACAATAAAATTAAAGAAAATAATAAAATGAATAAATGAATAAAATATATAAAATATCTTTATAAATAATAATTAATAAATATATTAATAAATAAATTATAAAATAATCAAATTTAATTAAACAAAACTGAATAAAAATAAAATGATACAATTAAATATAATATGAAAAGAACAGATTTATAATAAAAATAAAGTAATAAAATTAAAATTAAATGAAACTAAAACAAAATTAAATGAAAATAAAATAAATTAAATGAGCATAAAATAAAATTATTAAATGACAATAAAAATACAAATGAAATTAATAAAAAATAAATTAATAAAATATTTAAACTAAATTAAATGAAAATAAAACAATTAAATGAGCATAAAATAAAATGTCAATAAAATGTCATTAAATTAACATTTTAATAAAAATTAATAAAATGAACGAATGAAAAATAAATAAATAAATACAAATTATAAATAAAATAAACTAATGCATCTATCATAGTCTACCTCACCTTCTCAGAGGTCACCATCAGTGTTGGCACCAGGGAAGGTGACAGTTCCAAAGACTTTTTGTGCTTTGGTTTGTGGCGATCTCTTTCTTTGTGTTTCTGTGACGAAAGAACAACAACAACAACAACAACAACAAAACGTTAATGACGATACATAAAGCAAATGCTTCAGCTGAAGCCAGCTCAGCTTGGGAAGGACTTTTGCCTAAACTGTTATTTCTGTAAACAAAGAGGCAGAAAGATGAAAAACACAAAACGGTAAAACAATGAAAGACTCATTCTAAACAAGTCACTCGCTTGCATGCATTCAAACCCAGCAAGGACAACCACTTGTTCTGCCCATGAAGATCTTCACGTAAAGAAAAAAGAAAGGGTTTTCCTGTAGATGGGTAAGGTTTCACATTGCAGGCCTGACCAGAGCCTACTGCAGCTTAATTTACACCCCGGTCTAGTGCCGCGCTCCACACAGCTCTATTTGCGCCCGAGAAGCAGGAGCGTGAACAAATTTACACCTCGCACTCCAATCGAACACCTCCAACCTCTCCGTTTCTGTTCTTAAGAGTGCGGCTGTAAAAATATGCAGTGATCCTGAACCATTCGTAGAGAATATTTACACATTCTCCACCAGAGCGATATACAAACGTCTATCTTTTTTTTTTTTTTTTTTAGCCACTTTCTGTCATCTTCCAGCCATTGTCTCAGTTAGAATTGACAATTATTCTGAACATGATAACGGTTTACGCTACTTCTCAGAGCAAGTGGCGGTGACAATTCCAGAGACCCTCAGGCTCAACTTTTTCAATGAAAATGAAAATGAGCTTCCGCTTCCTCCACGCCATTTACAATTTTCCTGCATATACCATTTTAAATGCCATTTTCTTTGAATAGGACAATCATACAAACTTGAAATGAAGGTTTTCAATAAGCACACCCTGGGATTTTTTTTTTTTTTTTTTTTTGTGGGTGGAAAAGATTGTATTTGTATTGAATAATCAATGTAGGTTTTCAAATCCAAAACAAATGTCACAGTTGTTATGCTTAAACATAAAAAAAAGAGCAAAATGACAAGTATATTAATAGCAGGACTGTCACTAACGATTATTCTGCTAATTAAGTAATCGGTCGATCATTCTGACGATTGATAGAGTAATCGGAGATATATATATGGTTTTTAGTGTCACATGATCCTTGAAAAATCGTTCTAATACGCGAATTATCATCAGTGCTGGAAACAGTTTTGCTGCTCAATTTTTTTGGAACCTGTGATGCTTTTTTTCAGGATTTTATGATCAATAAAAGTTAAAAAAGAACAGCATTTATTTAAAATAGAAAAGTTTTCTAAAAATATACACTACTGTTCAAAGGTTTGGGGTAAGTAAATTTTTATTCTTTCTTTCTTTTTTTTTTTAAAGAAATTAATACTTTTATTCACCAAGGATGTGTTAAATTAATAAAAAGTAATAGCATAGATGTACATTGTTAGAAAAGATTTATACTTAATAAATGCTGTTCTTTTTAACTTGTTATTCAAAGAATCCTGAAAAAAAGAATCACAGGTTCCAAAAAAGATTTTTGGCAACCATTTCCAACATTGATAATTCTAATAATAAATCAGCATATTAGAATGATTCAGCTTTGCATTAGAAAATTCAGCTTTGCATCACAGGAATAAATTATATTGTAAAGTATGTAAAAATAAAAAATATTATTTTATATTGTAATAACATTTTGCAATATTAGAGGTTTTTTTCTGTATTTTTGATCAAATAAATGCAGCCTTGATGAGCATAAGAGACTTCTTTAAAAAACATTAAATGAGAGGATGTGTCCAAACTTTTGACTGGTAATAATATATATATATATATATATATATATATATATATATATATATATATATATATATATATATATATATATATATATATATATATATATATATATATATATATATATAAAAAATAGTAATAATAAAATAGACCTACACAGCAAATAGGCTTTAAAATGACTTAAAATACATATATAACAGCAATAAGGTAACAATTTGTAAGTATCAAATTCAAGTACTCATATGATTTTATTGAAAAAAACTGACTGCACAAGGCCCAACGGTCTGACAATTGTTATTATTATTATTATTATTATTTTTTTTACTTTACTGCACTCTAATTCTTCTTTAATATTGACTAAACAACATGTATTTAAAATGTCCACTTAATCTTTAATATTTGGCCATTTCCTTACAACAGATATGCTACAGTCATTTTACTTTGTTTAATATTTGGAGATCCAAATGTTTATTTTGAAATCGCAACTAACATTTGGTCATTATTCATATTGCATTGGTTTAAAAATTATTTACCTTACAAATCTGATAAAACGGCAGATATAAAAATGGTTTATAATAAAACCAAACTCACAACAACGTTACGCACAAATGTAAATTATAACTGTTAGTCTGGACCAGCATTTACCGTGAACGCGCATGTAAATAATCAAAGCGCATACATTTATTTAATTGAATCATAGCTTTGGGATTTCACAATATCGTTATGCTTTATTGTGATTTTTAAGTGGGTTTAATATATCACACAGCTATGGAAAACAGTCTAATAATGCATGTCATGAATTCTCGTCCAAGGAATGCACCGCTTCTGGTATTTTGCCAGTTACTCGAACATGGGCAAAATCCAATAAAGGATTTTTTTTTTTTTTTTTTTTTAAATCGAGTACTTGAATTGAATCGAGCAATCGTGACAGCCCTAATTAACAATGAGAAGATAATTACAAATATAACAGCATTTACAGAAATTATAAAGCTTTGTAATGTCACATTTGCTCCTCTGAAAAATTGCTTTAAATAGAGGCAAAGACTAGACTCTGAGTCTTAATTAACATTGTTCCTAAAGGTGTTGACAGGTCTGGTGTTATTGTGAGAAAGCAGTCATGTCACTACTTGGCTTTGTTTATGAATGAAAAAAAGAAAAAATACACAACATCTTATTTCCATCAAGTAACTAAACTGAAACGTCTAGATATGCAGACCCTTATGTAATGACAAACGCAGGTATGAACTGCTGTTTACTGGTCTAATTAAAATTCTGACACAAACGTCTCGCAAGAGTTTGACATAAGATGACAGCTATCTTAATTATACCAAGATGAATAGTTCAGGCAGAGGTGACTGCAAAAGAGAGAGAACAAAAAGCTAAGACATTTATCATAATTCATCAATGCCTTTAGCAGATTAGTGAAATGTAGCAAATCTCTTTCAGGACGAACAAAGAAATGACTCTTGAGGCTTCAGGCTAAGTATTAAAATTCAACTACGGAAATGAATAAATATTAAAAAAAAAGTTTAAATACAAAAGAAAAAAAAACTAATCATCCAGAAAACAAAGCTAAAATCCCAAACAGATCAGAATTTAAGATATGTGAGGCAGGAGGAGAAAGAGAGATTGAAAACATCATTTTATTCCCAGATGCCGTTCTCGACGGCCTCTCAGAGCACATCTGAACTAGCTGCAAATTGAGAAGCTTTTAGCCTCTATTGTTGTTTGGCCCTGGGGTTTGGAATTAGCTAGGTATACATCTGAGCCCCCCGACCTTTGACCTGGGAATGTGGAGTAGGGGGGATGGGCCCCCTTTGCTAATGCAAATCAGCCGTCGTAACAATAGCCACGGCGAAGCACAGAGCACTCCACAACACGATCTTCAAGAATACGGCTCCAACCCGAATCATTGTCCGCGTCAACCCCTCTCAATGCCGAAGAAGTTAAATATCAGAATAATTCTGTGCAAAACGGCTTTAAATGGCATCTCATATTTAATCTTTCGCTGACCTAGATTACACAGGCTGCACGGTCCGTCTTTGAGCAGCTTAACAGAGCACCATCCACTCCATTTTGGTATGCATTTCCAATGCAAACTCATTCAAACCAATTCAAATAATTAGTGAATTCATGTCAAATAACCAACAGCCTCAATGTCTGACCTCCACTCCCCGCTGTAAGTGTTAAATACATGAATGTAACACAATTCCTTAAATACACTACTTTTAAAAAGGCTCATAATAACTGAAATTGTTTTAATTGCTGCAAAATACGTGATTCCACACTTCACAACTAAATAGTGACTTCAGTTGGTAAGCTTGCAGAATAGCAAAAATAAAAAAGAGATCACGTTTCAGAAGAATTTACATTTTTAAAAGTTAAAATGAAAAATCACCACTATAAAATAACTTTGAATAAATGATGAAAACACAAAAGGTTCAGAACAGTCAGGTCAATTCAAAACGTAAATTCTTCCAATAAACGTTAAAAAATAACGACAAAACAAAAAAGCGTTAAATCAACACTGAGAGCCATTTTAATGATCCGGTTCGAATAGAACAAATCAGGCAAGCTATCGCTGATTAAGATGGCTGCACAAAGACTGAGTGTTTGAGATATGTGGGAGCTGCTAGGGACAGGCAGAAAATTATCAATGACGATGGATAGATGTGATGAGCTCCTCCGCACATTTCACACTATGAGGTCTGCTGGATTAGTATTTTAGATTCCACCGTTATTACAGTAGGAAGAGAAAAATATGGATACGAACAGTACGGATGGTCTTCTGCCGTTCAGTACGCATTTATTGATATGAGGCCATGTTACAGGGCCTGCACTTAATTGAATTAGATGGGAAGGCGAACGGGGCTAATAATGCTACATGTTTCATTCGGTATGGCTGCGTATAGAAAATTAGTGGAACAAATGACTACACTACCTATCAATACTGATTAAACATACTCTGTGGAACTAATGGCCATGACGGATGCGTTTCTATGAATACAGCGCTCTTTATGTTGATAATTTGTGGCAGCACCAAAATACTAATCACTTTGAGTGATAAAAGGCACTCTTCTCCCTCCCGTGGCTTTAAAAGCTTTGTGGGATATGAAAAGTGTGCGTGCGAGGGGCGGCACGGGGTGACGGTGGCTCGTGTAATTTGAACTAAACTAATCACAGCGGTGCATATTTCGAAACGAACGCGAGTTTGGGTTTACCTCATAGTCTGAAGTCGTGAGGAGGGGGGCATCAATCACACATGGCAGGAAGTGAGGTAGATCTGGAGGCTGCCTTACCTTCTTTTCCTTGTCATGGTGCTTATCCAAAGAGTGAGTGGAAGAATCACTTAAGCTTTGAGCCCTACTACCACGGCCTTTGCTCCTTCTCTAAAAGGTGAAAGAGGAACTTCGAGTTACCATTTAAAGTCTGTCCAATTATCTTTTATCTATTTCCTACTTCTCTCTCTTTTAGCAACAAAGAATAGCCCTTACTGAGACAAAGGACACAAATAGAAGACAATAACGGGGGAAAAAAGAGGGAAAAAGACATTGCCATGATGGAAACGGTTGTATTGTGAGAAGCAACTCCATCAAAAGCAACCTGCATGAGAATATCTGTCAAAGGCTAAAAAAAAAAAAAAATCTACAATATTCTCTTACCAACAGAAACAGCGTGTCGTTATACATGAACTTGACATTCAAACTGACTAACTTTACATATATTCTCACAAGACAATTTCAATTCGTCCTAATATCTCTGTTATATATATATATATATATATATATATATATATATATATATATATATATATATATATATATATATATATATATATATAAAGTATGCCTTAGTAAAATATGCCATATTTCTTTTGAAGTCAACAGTTTCTAATGCTTCCATTGTCAACAAATGCCACATAAAAACCGCAGGTCACAGAGTGGTCTTTGTTTACCAGCAGCCCACTGAAACAAAGGCCTACATGGAAAAGTCAGGGGTTAGTAGCCAGCTATTGAACTATTAATCCGAGAGACTGTGCTGATGCTGTCAGTCCATTAACATGGTGCCAGGGAGACATGGTACATCCTGCAGAAACATCATGCTGTCATGTACAATAGTGCGATCACCACAATGGATGACAACAAACAAAACAAGCAATGTGCTGTCACTTTATTCGGACAGAAACAACAAAATGGGAGATGACAAAAAAGTAATTTAGATATACATTTATATATCTTAATTAAACCACCAGTCAAAAGCTTGCTTCTATTTGATCAAAAGTACAGCAAAAAAAAAAAAAAAAAAAAAAAAAAAAAAAAAAAAAGGACAATTTTGAAATATTTTTACTATTTAAAATAACTGTTTTCTATTTTAATACATTTAAAAAATTAGTTTATTCCTGTGATTTCCAAAGCTACATTTTTAGCATCATTACTCTAGTCACATGATCCTTCAGAAATCATTCTAATATTCTAATTTGCTGCTCAAAAACATTTATTATTATTCTGTTGAGTAGAGTTTTTTCAGTTTTTTTTGATGAATAAAATGTTCAGAAGAACAGCATTTATCTGAAATGGAAATCTTTCATAACATTATAAATGCCTATATCATCACTTTTGATCAATTTAAATGATCTTATGTTATGTTTCTTGAACAGAAAATCAGTATATTAGAATGATTTCTAAAGGTAATGACACTGAAAATGTAGCTTTGATCACAGAAATAAATTGCGTTTTAAAATATATTCAAATAGAAAAGTTATTTTAAAATGTAAAGATATTTCACAATATTAATTGTGCTTTACTGTAGCTGTACTTTGGATCATATAAAGAGACTTCTTTAAAAATAAAACATTAAAAATCCTTTTGACTGGTAGTGTGTATTTACATGAACACTACTGTTTTAACATAAGTTGTGAAATATTACAATTTAATATTTCTTTTTTCTATTTAATATATTTTCAAATATACTTCACTTGTGTGATGGCAAAGCTTAATGTTCTTTAGGTGTCACATGATCCTTCAGAAATCATTCTAATATGCTGATTTGCCACTCAAGAAACATTTTTGTGCAAACAGTGATATTTTCAGGTAATACTGGATGAATAGAAATTAATAAAACAGCATTATTCAAAATAAAACATCTTTACTGTCACTTTTGATCAATTTAACGCAAGTAAAAAAATAAACAAACACATCTATCTATCATCTATCTATCCATCTCTGAGCCTCCAGTGATGCTAAAATGCCCAAATAAAACCATGTAAAAACTAAACTGTAAAATATGAATGAACACATAAAACCACAACACTATCACAAGAAAACAAAACATGAAATACTCTGACTCCAGCATCTATAACCAGTAACCAGAGTAGCCTTAAACACCTGAATGAAATAAAACGATGTACACACAACTAAACATCACAACCCCTCCATCCTCAACTCATTACAATCCCCTATGAGAACATCACAAAGCGCTGGCCCTGCCTCCAGCCCCTCACTCAGAAGACCTGTAGAGGACTAGCAGTATCTGAGAAGCCTTTGTTAAATGGGAAGATAGACACACACACACATACACAGCACAAATCTGAGAAGCAGCAGGGGGCTGTGGCTCTAAAGCTCAGTGTAGCTCTAGGGCTGGAGTGAGTAAAACCCCTAGCCACACACACACACACACACAAACGCCCAAGCCCACGGATACACTGAGGACTGAGCGAAGCTGGACAGAAAACCACAGGCCGTTATGCTGTCACCGAGAGCTGCCACTGGGCAGTCCATGTATCTCTCTGAAACCTTAGCCCTCTTTTTCTGAGAGGGGTATTAAGACAGAGTGAAGGGGGAAATGCAGGAAAGGGGTTGGGGGGGGGGTGATGGGAAGGAGAGGAAAGGAGAGCCACAGACAAAGGTCCAGTGAGTTGCTGTTGATTGTCAACGAGATTAAGGGGTTAAAGGGTTTGAGGGAGATCGAGGTGGGGGCAGCTGGGGCCAGTGGGGGTGGACGGGGGGGCTTATGCCACAGCTCAGCTTTCAGCAGCTGTAATTGGACCAGGAGTGCAAGACATTCGAGAAATGAGAGATATTCCAGATGAGGGAGTGTCTTTTTGGAAAGCCTGGTGCGTTCACGTGCGATTCTGGATGTGCAGTAACAACTTGAACGATGATGGCATGGTCACAATGATGTGCTTGACATGATTCACGTACTGGCGAATGTAAAAATCAGCAGCCTGAGTGCTTCGAAAATGCACTAGAGACATGAAGTATACCTCAATATATGAAACACTAATGGCAAAATACACAAACCACGACCATGAAACACTAAGTAGTCAAACACGTAATTTATGGAAAAAACTACGCATACACTCCTGCTTTAGAGAGTCTGGGGTCTGTAAGATTTTTGAAGGTTTTTAAAAAGAAGCTTCTTATGCTCAACAAAGGTGCATTTATTTAAATCAAAAATACAGTAAAAACTAGGGATGTAACAGTATTATAAATATTGTGATATTGTTTAGATATTATTGTGGAAGCATGACGATATCAAACGATAGGTCTTCTGGGCAAAAAGTGTACTTTTTAAAATATATTCAAACTTTTTATTCTAACATAAAAGGTCTTGAAAGTTGTGTTTTGTACCATTATGCTTTGGCACAGTATCTGTTAGGGATGCTCCGATCAGGATTTTTGAGGCCGATCACCGATCACCGATTACAGGGAGCAGTATCTGCCGATCCGATCACCGATACCGATCTTTTTAAAGCCTTCTTTTTATCATGTAGAATTATTTATAGTGATACTCTCCAATCAGGATTTTTAGACATTTATTCAGGGCCTCAATTGTTTGTTTGTTTTTGTCTTCTCTGAAAATAGGGGAATTCGCCTCTAAGTTGGCTCTTGTGAGAGCAGAGTTATTAATTTGAGGGATGAAGGGGAGCCTTTTTTTAAATATATTTTTCACAAATATTTATTAATCTCGCCTAAATGTTTGATCATGCAGTGCATTTGTTTTTAGAATTGTGCAACTACTGCACTAGAGCTTACACACAGCACAATCCTGATTTCCACAAACATCTAAAAAACACTGTTACTGAAAAGGCTTTTTCAGCATTGTGATTCTTTTATTACAGTACAGTAATACAATACAGTAATATTTCATGTTTAAATGCAATAAATATAAGCAACACATGTAACAGTGCTTTTTACTTTTGAATTTACTTCTAGATTTATATTTTAAGTTGTTCAAGCAAGTGGCAAAACATTTAAACTACTTTTTTTTTTGTTCTTTTCTTTGTTTTCCTACCTAGTGCTATCTATGATTGCCTTGCTTATCTAAAAGTGCTCCTTTCCTTTAAACCTAGCCAAAAACCAACATGTGTTAACTGTGAAACACAGCTGACTTTATTTATATGCATTTATGGTGTAAATATGACGTTTTCGTGTCAACTCTTGTTCATATTTACCGCAAACAATGCGCTGTCGCTTTAATTCAGACTCTGCGAAAAAGATCTCTGACGCGTCGCTCCTTAAACACACTGCCAGACCGCAGCCGTGCGCAGCTTGACCGCTTTAATCAATGAACATGAACGTGGGAAAAAATACGCACAGCAAACGGAGATGTGAAGCTGGCGTCATGTGTGTGCGCTTTGAGTGCGCATGAGCGGCCAGTCTTCAGGAGAGCGCGCGGTTAATGGTTAAACACTGGAAATAATTAAAAAGAAATGCAGTTTATAAACTTTAGCGATGATGCTACACTGCCTCTATTGTGCAAGCAACAATTCCTGTGTCAGCTGTGCAGCGTTGTAGTCAGACGCGATGTGGTGATTGGAAGCCATTTGCGCACTTTGAGAGAGAAAGAGAAAGCAAGAGAAAGAGCACGCGTTCATTCACTCGCGCTGTTTGTGAAATTACGGCTCATATAAGGTTTTCATTTAAGTTATTTAATGAAGAAATATGAACCTCACCGTCAGCATTATAATTGTTTTACCCGCGCCGCACAGAGACTGAGACGGTCCCGCTGAATGTCGTGCCAAACCTCTAACAGCAGGCGCGTCATCAGCGTTAGATCGGTTTATTTGATCGGCCTTTTTAGAGACCGCCGATCAAACATCCCAAAGCGATTATCGGCCGATAGTGATCGGCAGCCGATCAATCGGAGCATCTCTAGTATCTGTCAAACGGACTAAAACCGAAAGCACAATATGGTTTAATCCACTTATCAAGTATGCAAGTTTTTGCTGCACTTTGTTCAGGCGATAAGCTCGTGATCCAGTGTTTTCCGTGCCTCAGAACAGCTCAGTTCACAATGAATGTAGTGAACTCCATTGCTCCATGTGCTGTGAGTTTAGCGCATGTTTGGGAACGCAACGACCACCAGTTATGCTTTATTTTCATGACAGCATTTCACTAGATTTGTAGTGATTTGTTCACTTGAAGCTGGAGTTTTCCATCAAAATAAAAGCTCTACTGCTACTTCCATCAAAATAAAAGCTTCAAAGTGCAATATGAATTGCTGACAGCTAGCAGTTTAAATGGGTAACATTACTGCAGTCCTAATTCAAAACCTCTTTCAAGTGTAGAAATTAGGAAAGAAGTATTGTCATTTCCCTACTGTGATGTAAAGCAAAAATAATACACCTATGAAATATTCATTTTCATTTATTTTAGAGTGCAATTGTTTTATAATACATTTATAATATAAAATTATTGTTTTTATTACTATTATTATTATTCCTTAATTACCAGTGTAAATGTAATTTAGACAGTATACCACAAATAAAAAGAGGGCCCTTTAAAGTTCAGGTACAAGTCAATTCACAGACTTTTTTCTGACTTAAGTTTTTTTAGTTAAGAACATGGGTTGGAGCTCTTAATTTTGAACTCTCAAAGTGCACTAGACAGATTAATTTAACTTTAAAAAAGTACTTTTTTTATGTACAAGTTAATTAATTTTGTATTGTGGACTTCATATTGAGATATTATCATAATCACAAGATTTTGATATCATTACATCCCTAGTAAAAACAGCAACGCAGTGAAATATTAATATAATTGTAATATATCACTGATGCAAAGCTGAATCTTTAAAAGCTATTACTCTATAAGATCTCATGATCTTTCAGAAACATTTTAACATGCTGGTTTAGTATAGTTTAAAAGAATTGTGCTGCTTAAAATTTCATTGGAAAACCATAATAAAGAATTTTCCAGGATTTTTTTGAGGTTCAAAATAACAGCAATTATTTTAAAAGCAAAATTTTTAAAATGTCTTTACTGTCATTTCCGATTAATTAAATGCACCCTTGCTGAATAAAAGTATTAAATGATTAAAAGAATCATACTGACCCCAAACTTTTAAGGTGTAGTTCATTTATATGCACCTGCACATTTTGAAAACCACTTAAAGAAACTATACCCATTTTCTTTTCAACTTAGTTATGTTCAGCCTAGATGCCATTAATTCCTTAATTTAAAATGACAGAATTTCTCTAATATTAGCAATAAAAAAGCATAAACCCTGTGAGATCTGCACCAGCGGTGCTTTGTGCAAAGGTGTTATAGTTAGTACAGTATAGTACAGTATAAGCAGATTCTTACCAGTTTGCTGTAATGGTACTTGCAGTATCCACAGTATTTCACATTATCAGCATCTGAGCCCTGTTCTTCACACAACAGTCCAGCAAACTGAGCACTATATTCAAAGACAAAGAAAAAGCAACTTTACACAATGCAGATCAGAATTATAGCAATATTGAAATTTTTATACAATTAAAAAAAATCAATTAAAGAGAAGTCTGTTCTGTTGTATTTGATATTTTTAGTCCTATCCATTTAACAGATGGAATAATTAAGGACTGGAATATTAGTAGGGCCCTTTGATTTCTGCGATGTGGAAAAGCAGACAGAATTGTGGAATCATAAAATAGAATTACTGTATAACGCCGGATGTCACGGAATTTGACAAATTATAAAAAAAATAATATATAAAAATCTAAATATAAATCCTGCATGTGTCTGTGTGAGTAAATGGCACAGACACACAGTTTCACTTACTACATACAGAAGCGTGTGTGACACTCGCAGTGTTTTCAGCTTCTGACGCCTCAATATAAGTACATGAACAAACAATCTTTAGAAATGCTCTAAGAGACACTTCATGAGCATTTTATAATTTCTTGTGAGAAAAACTACTGTCCTATAATATACAAACAAACTCAAAAGGTCTTCACAGCAACCCATCAAAATAAAAGTTTGGTTTAAATTCACAAAACTGTGACAGAAATATATTACTGAATGTAAGATAGTTATAATAAATTATTATTTTTTTTAATAAATTATTCAGACACTTTTTAAATTATTATTATTTAATAAAACAATGAAAATGGAATCCAGAAAACAGCATTTGGTAAAAAATAAAACTGTATTAGAGAGAGAGAGAAAAAAAACCCTAAATGAATTGCTGTTAAAATATGTAAGTTTCATAATGTTAATTAATTAGACATACTTTTTGATTATTAAAACAGACTAGAAAAATTAAAATGGAAAAAAAAACAGAATCCAGAAAAAAAAAAAAAAAAAAAAGCAATTTCGAAAAAAATATAACTGATTTCATAGGGCCCTTTATTACTCACCATGTGACATGAAAGGCCTGTCGGCAGCCATGTTTGTTGCATGTCATGCAGGCTCCAGTAGCAGCTTTGCTCTCACGGCCCTGTTCCTCACAGATGTAGCATGTCTAGAAAGAGAGAAAAAAAAAAAAAAAAAAAGGTCACCAAAGTGATTCTTCACATACAGAAAGCAGTTATTATGGTATATAATGCATTGCTGCACGGCCCACAGCTTGTTTAGCGTGAAGGCCCTACCAATTTAACAAGTCTCTCAGATGCCGCCCTTCCCAGCGCCTCGATTATTAGGCAACTGATAACCATGCCATTTTAAATTGGCTCACAGTGAGGACTCAATTACCAACAGAGCTGAATCTATTTTATCCCAGATTTTAAACCCACTATTTCAAGCATGAGATTAAACTTGGCTCCTTAGTCCTGCGAGTCATCAGACACACTACTGAATCCAAATCATATAACACTAACTGATTGTATTTTACTTATCTACTGCATTGAAGGGCATCCATAGAAAACAAAACATAATTAGGTTTTCAAATGAAAAAATGAAAGAATGGTGTCATGATGGCATATCCCATTAGTGCTTGATTGAACATTGTTTTCTTTACCCTCACGGTTGAGTGGAAAACTTTTAAGCTAACATGTAAACATTTGGACTTTGCAATTACTCGAGTTACAGCGATGCACAGGAATCTAACTGGCAGTTAGAAAAACAAACATACACCTGCAAGTATTTAATAAATAAAATTCATATTCACTCTTAGCAATTTCCATGACTTTTAATACTTTAACAGGCTTGGTTCTTTTCATTTTCGGACCGTAAGTGTAAATTCCCATAACAAGGTTCTCAGTTTTCATTCATTCAGCTTTGGTGCAAAATTAATGGCGACATTCTGTGTTTATCTAGGATTGATAAATGTAGCACTTGGTCCCTTACGAAAACACATTCACAGTATAGATCTAAACTTCTTACATGCATACTGTTTACATTGTTGAGCTGATTTATGAGGCTCTTATGTTGAGCCTTTGCTTTCCTATTGATATCCAGAGTATCAGCGTGTGTCTTTCAGTGGTTAGGGAACTCACCTTATTATAACGCTCATGAGGGACAGACTGAAGCACAATGGGCTCCATGGTGGATACGTTGGCGAACTCCACTTCTGGGATGTAAAGAGCACAAACCACATGGGCCCAACCTAAACAAGACACATGACAGATGATCAGTAGATGTTAAAGAGGTTAAGACTGAATTATTTATTTATTTCTATGCAAACTTGCTGTGAAGATGAAACTGGGTTTAACTGCAAAAAAAAAAAAAAAAAAACTTGCTAAAATTATTATTATAAATAGCTAAACTATTTAAATTATATTTTACAAATTATTTAAATATAAGTTAGTACTTTTTCATATAAAACAATTAGATGGCAATTAAAATTATTATTATTATTAATAATAAAAATATTTAAATCAATTATTATTTTGTTTTTGTTCTTGTGTTTGTCATTTTAATTCTTTTTTTTTTTAATTACTCCTTTATTTCTATGCACACTTACTGTAAAGATGGAATTAGTTTTAACTGCATGCAAAAAAAGTATATGTAACATACATATACATAAGTATATGTAAAGTATACGCAACTGGCTAAAATTATTATTATTATTATTATTATTATTATTATTATTATTATATTATTATTATTATAAAATGGATAAGAGAAACTATTTTTAAAATTATATTTTTACAAATTCTTTAAATATAAATTAGTACTTTTTCATATAAAAACAATTTATAAAATTATAATGAAATAATAATAAAAAAATAAAATATTTAAGTCAATTATTTTTGTTTTTGTGATGTTTTTATTTTAATTAATATTATTTTTTTAACTATTCCTATATGTATATGCAAATTTGCTGTGAAGACAGAACTGGGAACTGGGTTTAACAGCAAAAAAGTATATGTAAAAAAAAACAAACAAAAAAAACAACCTAAAATAATTATTATTATAAATGGATAAGCAATTGTTTTTATTATTTTGTACAAATAATTTAAAAATAAATTTTGTACTTTTTCATATAAAACAATTGAACATAAAAAAAAAAGATTATTATTATTATTATTATTAATAAAAATCCTTAAATTATTGATGTTTTTCTGTTATTGTTATTTTATTTTAATTCTCTTTTTTTTACTCATTTATTTCTATACAAACTTGCTGTGAAGAGGGAACTGGGTTTAACAGCAAAAGTCTACATTTAAAAAAAAAAAAGGAAACTAAATGGATAAGCTAAAAAAATATTTATTTTAATAAATGTATTTTGAATTTATTCTTTTTTACAAATTATTTAAATATAATTTAGTACTTTTTCATATAAAACAATTGGATAACACTTAAAATTACTATTAATAAAATAAAAATACTTGCATTTATATGTATTGTTTTTGTGCTATTGTTATTAATTAATAGTTAATAATTAATGTAATTAATAGTTTTTGAACTACTACTTATTTCTATGCAAACTTGCTGTGAAGACGGAACTGGGTTTAACGGCAAAAAAGTATATGTAAAAAAAAAAATGCAATCAACTGGCTCAAATTATTATTATTATTCTAAATGGATAAGCAAACAATTTAGTTTTATATTTTTTACAAATGATTTAAATATAATTTTGTACTTTTTCATAAAACAATTGGATAACACTTAAAATTATTATTATCAATAATAAAAATTATTTTAATTATTATTGTTGATGAAGATGTTACCAAGAT
The DNA here is from genome assembly GCA_033026305.1 of Cirrhinus molitorella. Classification (NCBI taxonomy): domain Eukaryota; kingdom Metazoa; phylum Chordata; class Actinopteri; order Cypriniformes; family Cyprinidae; genus Cirrhinus; species Cirrhinus molitorella. The sequence continues at coordinate 15,612,762 of CM065140.1, read as the reverse complement.
GTACCACAATAAAGATGGATAAATGGCAAAAAGGAGGCACTTCTATTTACCACATCTTCGGTCTTTGTTTTTAAATTTATTCGAGACCATGGTCATTTGTTTGCTCATAGTCATGCCTATGGGGCACGCCTGGCTTCCTCCACGGTGTGAAAAACACTTATTAAAGCATGTGGGCTGAGTGTGACCGCAAAGACGAAACACCCAGGACTGGAAGAGGCAGCGGCATATTCTCTCCTGCCTAGCGTCTAGACCAAATGTTGAACCATAGGGTGTCAGCCACAAGCACACTACATAAATATTATATCATAATTTCAGGCTATTACTAAACCTTTTCTACCACATCAGCTGTCTTTTAACCACAAAACCCCCAAAGTGCAAGGATTTAGATTTAATGACCATATCCACAACATGTTTGCTAGATGCTACTCATATCAAGTTTAAATTAACCTAAAAGAAATGAGCAAATGAGTTGCGTTTATCCAGCATAAGGGCACAATAACAGGCCTAAACTTAAAGGTGAACCCATGAACTGTCTTTGACCCCAGCCTAAAGGGACAGGGAGGTGGGTTTTGTTGTTTTGAAGTCCCTCCAAGAATCCAGCAGAAGCCTATAAAACCAGGCAATAAAACCCAAGCACACCCCAAAGAACTTCTAAACCCCTCAGACAGAAGGGTGGCACACTTAAAAAGCGAATGATTTGCCAAAGATGTCTTTAGCTGAGCATAAAGTACTCAAATAATCTTGTTCTTCAAAATCTAGTTGAAAACGTTCAAAGTAAAGCAACAATACAGTCTGAAAAAAACTAACAGAGAGGCAAAAGCTGGTCTATCATGCTTCAAAAGGCTCCATTTGAAGGAAAGGGATGTAATTATTTTCAGTTTATATTTATTGTTATTTGAGATTATTCTTGTTTGCATAACTTAACAGAAGTAACACCTGTAGCACCTCTCCATGTGCTGATCTGTTCACTCCTCAGATGGCTGAAATGTATAGATATCCAATGAAGCAAACCCTGAAGACCTACACCTCACTTCTAGGATCATTGCTGGTTCATACAAATATTCTCTAAATTTAATGTTACTCCTACTCATAAATAACAGCGAAACATGGAATGTTTATCTCGAAGAATTTCAAAAGCCTTTACAAATGCAGGAGAGAGATTACATGGTCTGAAACAGCTAAACCATAAGCCTGGGGCAATGATGTTTCCCTCATGGCCGTTAAACAGCTCACCACCCCTAAAGATGGGGCATGGTCCCGCAGCTGTGTCCCATGCCATGTTTACAGTCTCTGAGCTGCCCTTGCCGTGAACCCGGACCATGAAGAAGAGGAGACTCCTCTCAGCCCCACAATGACCCCGCTGAGACCGCCCACCCATAAAAACAAGGTGAGAGAGATAAACACGCACACTTTATAATCCCCTTTGCTCAATCACTTAAAAAATAAGCAGATAAAATCTGCAAACTATGTGCCAAAAAAAAAAAAAAAAAAGTTAAATACATCCCAACTCTGAATGCATTTATTCATCGCAATATTTTCCTGAAATCCAATTAAATTAGTTGGGGTGAGACATATGAAGTTATTTTTGACTAATTAACAGCTTATTGATGAGATACAATTTTAAACTCTTTTGACAGAAACATTTCTGTGATAATTAAAACTGCCAGAGGATAGCAGTGAAATACTTAATACAAAAGGATTTTTACAATGATTTTCATTAGAGGCGTAAAAATAGAAAGGTGTCATCCTCATCGGAGCATATGTTCCTCTCAAGAGCTTCCATCATTTTATCACCTCACAATAAAACTGGGCTGACTTACCCCATTTGAAAACGACAACTGTCTTTTAGTGAAGGTAATAATACAGTCAAACCAAAAATTACTTAGACACCAGATAAAATTTTTGAGATTTTTTTACTAGTCAGTGTAGGACACTATAGTTCATTTATGTGAGTGAGGATAGCAAAATAAAGTAAACTGTGACACATTAAACCCAAAAATTCTTCATACAGTGGACTACCAGGAAAACTGATAAAAATGTAGGATCAAAAATTATTTAGGCACTTTACCCTGACCATGTTTTGCTTAAGTGTTTTTTCTTTAATTGCTAATGTGACCTTTTTACACCACAGACTGAACAAAATTAAGCATGGCTTGGTAACTGGTCAACAAAGTATTGATAGTTGTGTAAATATTGTCATACTAACAGCTGTCTGAAATTTTGGTCGACTGTAATCCATTACACACCATCATTACCATGATGAATTTGCTCTGACACAGACAGCAAGTTCTTGTCACATTTTATTACCATTTTCTAAACTACAGTTGAGGTCAAAAGTTTACATCCCCCTTTCAGAATAATTAAAAATGCTAATTATGCTAACAAATGTTTTTTGTTGTTTATTTAGTAGTGACCCGAATAAGATATTCACATAAAAGATGTTTACATATAGTCCACAAGAGAATTTATAAAAATGACCCTGTTCAAAAGTTTACATCCCCTTGATTCTTAATACTGTGTTGATACCTGAATGATCCACAGCTGTGGTTTTTTTTTGGTTTGTTTAGGGATAGTTGTTCATGAGTCCCTTGTTTGCCACTGTTCTTCAGAAAAATCCTTCAGGGCCCACAAATTCTTTGGTTTTCCAGTGTTTTTGTGTATCTGAACCCTTTCCACCAATGACTCTATGAATTTGAGATCCATCTTTTCACACTGAGGACAACTGAGGGACTCATGTGCAACTATCACAGATGGTAACTAACTGATGCTCCAGAGGAAAAAAGATACATTAAGATTTTTCTTATTTTGCATAAATATCAATATTTTTCATTTAGTACCAACCCTTCAGAGGCTACAGAAGATAGTTACATGTTTCCCAGAAGACAAAATAGTTAAATTTACCCTTACCTTCAAATTCAATTAAGTGTATGTAAACTTTTGAACTGGGTCATTTTTATAAATTCAACTATTATTATCTCTTTTGGACTACATGTAAACATCTTTTGGTTGAAATATCTTTTTCAGGTCAGTATTAAATAAACAATAACATGCATTTTGCATGACCCCTTTTATTTTGGTGAAATAATTAACATTTTTAATGATTCTGAAAGGGGGGTGCGAACTTTTGACCTCAACCGTATAGCAAATAAACTGATAATGTAAGAAATGTTGAAGGTGTCCAAGTACATTTTGGTTTGACTGGAACTGTTAAACCAACAAATGGTTAACAAAATATCTGTCAAACACACTCAACCATAAAAAAAACTATAGAGCAGTACAAAACCGTGCACAGAAGCCATGTGTGTTACCAACGGCTGCCGTGTCTAACATCCTTTACGCTACTGGCCTATATTTAGCTACTGTGTGACTGCAGTCTATTCTTGTCGACAACATTTAGAGTAGGCCTAATGCTAGAGATGTTTTTTCCTCAGCAAGTGCAAAATAAAAACAGACAATCTTACCTCCATTATCTGTTCGTTTCAGTGCTCCATCTTTGTGGGGACACAGCTCGCACCTCTGTGAAAAGAAGAGAAATAGATGAATCCACACTCCATCCGACCATCTGCAAGCCAGACACAGCTTTCTGAAGGCTTTCAGGAACTCTACTTCTGACATGGACATCAAACTAAAGCAGAGTTTAAGGGTTAGACATCATTTTTTCCCCTTTAAACTAGAGAACAGAGCATCTTGGCAAAACTGATCAATGAAACTGTAGACAAGAGCCTTTGATAGCCGATTGAAGCTGGAAAACATCCCTGAAGAGCTGCTTCTACATTCAAGGATAAAATAGGATCGGTTCTGCTATGGGAGAAAAACAGGTTTAGACAAAAACAAAATGACAGGACATGAAAATTAAACCCTGTGAATATAAAACAACTACTACCCCTTTTGAACAAAAACAGTTGAGATGGTTGAAAGTGTCCTAAAAAAATGGGCACCGACACATCAGCATATCATGCATAAAGACTATGACATTTCACTCATTTGTAAAGCCTTGAACAGGGTTAGATATTGGGGCATAACATTGAGCTTGGAACCATGCCGTTACTTGCCACATACCACTATGTTCAAAGTTTTTAAACTTCTGCTCAGTCTGCTGTCCTCCTCCTCTTTGTTACAGGTGGTGGACAGTCCTCCTCCTTCAGGGAACTGCCAGCTCGGCTTTCTCCCCCTCCACCCTTTAATCTTTGGGAATGAAGTGGCAGAGCAGTGCACAAATGGAAAAGAAAAATGGGCTTATTTTTAGTAAGTGGAGGTATGAGGACAAATGCAGAAATTTGGTTTCATAATTATGCTTTGGGAAAAGGCTTAAAATGCTCCAGTAAAAAAAAATATTTCTGATAGTGCAAGCTATGATTTTGACAAATCTTTGTTAGAAGTGGCAAAAGTGGTGACAAACCTGTGGATAAAAATAGGGAAGTCCTGTTTCTTTTCAGAATGAGAGCAACTGGCATTGAAAAATGTCTCTAACCTCATAAAAGGCGTTATGTGGGACGCCTTGTTTTGGCATGAATACGGATCTTTCAACAAAAACGGCCACATGAGTAGTTGTGTAACAAGTTTCCCCTTCTTGTGACCCACTATTCTTCTGCTCTAAACTGTCACTTAGGTTTCATGGCTACCTGACAGCTCACGCAAGTCACATGCACAGCCACCAAACGCTGAGCTCTCAAAGGAAACACAACTTTGCCTGTCCTAACCATTCGTGTTTCCTTTACCCCAACCACCATCTTCTATTTTAGAAATACCAGAATGGCATTAATTTTGAGCTACAGGCATGTTTTAAGAAACAGGGTCATTATTTAGGACACTATAGTTGACTACAACACATTATAAACAAATGTGATCCTGGACCACAAAGCCAGTCATAAGTGTACATTTTTTGAAATTGAGATTTACACATCATCTGAAAAGCACAAGCTGAATAAATAAGCTTCCCATTGATGTATGGTTTGTTAGGATAGGGCAATATTTGGCCGAAATACAACCATTTGAAAATCTGAAATCTGAGGTTGCAAAAAAATACAAATAAATAAAATCTAAATATTGAGAAAATTGCCTTTAAAGTTGTTCAAATTAAGTTCTTAGCAATGCATATTGCTAGTCAAAAAATAAGCTTTGATATATTTACAGAAGGAATTGTACAAAATATCTTCATGGAACATGATCTTAATGTAATATCCTAATGATTTTTGCCATAAAAGATTGATAATTTTGACCCATACAATGTACTGTTGTCTATTGCTACAAATATACCCATGCTACTTACGACTGGTGGTGATCCAGGGTCATAAATAGTAAATTAAAACAAATATGGCATTAAAAAAAAAGTTCATAGATTTCCCCTTTTTCACTGTGCTACAAGGATGTTGAAGGATGTCTTAATTCTGTTTTGTTTTTTTTAATTTAGCTATTCAAATATATGTTGCACAAGTTATTTTTTGCACGTAATCATTGTTTAGTTCATAACACAAATTGCTGCACAAATGGCCAAAACAGTAATGACATGTTAGATACAAAAAATGACATGACCTCTGAGCCATAAAGAATCTTTTTTGTACAACCCAGAACAATTTTGATATTTTCAGCTTAAGATATTTCAAACCTCTTACCATTCAGACAAGTTGAAAAGGTTCAGTGTAATCCCTCACTATTAGGTCTGATAACATCTGTTCTACATACAGGCCTAAGAGTCCTGCCAAGTCATACTGTTTTTATATACATGGCATTCATACAAACCAGGTGTTTGTTCAGTACACAGTGGTATATATGATTTAAGGTTAAGCACTTCAGCCCACTTACAGACGCTGTGATTTCTAAATGGTTTTATGGTTTTCATAAACATCTTAAGTGTAAAAGTCTAAAAATGTAAAACATTTTAAAAGATCACACAGAAAAACTGCAGTCCCACATGGACAACCTGGTTCATAATTACATGATATGAATGCACAGATGAATAAATGCAAAATATTCAAGAGCAAGTCATATGGCTTTTTGTAAAATATGTTTTTCGCAGTTTGTAACAGCTATCATTCAATGTAAACAGTCTGCAATGTTGTTAATCAAAAAAGTGCATGATAAATAAAGATGGCTCTCAAAAGAAAGAGTCAACTGAACTTCCTTAACAAGTCGTCATATTTTCGATTCTCCTGCTTGTTAACGATCAACGTCACTCAGTAATACATTAGCATAATCCCTGCCTGAACACTCTGTCCTGCCCACAAACATCTTCGTTAGTTAGTGTGTTTACATCATGTCAAGAAGACTAAGTGTTCTGCGCTGTGAAAGCAAGTTTGTTTTATTTTTATTGCTTGAAAGATGATGATGTGAAGAATCAGTGGATAAAATGACTTTTTTTTCCACAATACCACACCAACACAATTCGAACCTCTTGTTGTGTGCTTGTCATTTTACAGAGGACTGCTTCTCTAATCTTGGCAAGTTTAATGAAGATTCGCTTAGCGCTTGTCCATGACAGATAAGTCCATATCTTCTTTCTTTGGACCACAAACCACAAACTGGAAGTATGATTGATACATTATGTGTACATTGCTCAAAATATCACATTTTTGTGCATATGTGATGTATATCTATTGCAGCTTTGAGTTTCCAGGTAAACCACAATATAACTGTCAGTTAAGCTCAACATTAAGTTGAGCTTAATGTTTACCAACCTTAAGCTCAGAACTGCTTTGAATGAAACGTTTCGAAATCATCACAATATTAGGATGCTTTAAAATACCATATGACCTGCTCTTTAATATGGATTGTAACAAACCTTGACCAGACATACACACTTTATAAATGACATAAAGTTAACAATGTAACAATTACCATTGAAAATTTGTTTGCAGTTAACAAGTGACACATTAAACACTATAAAAGAGTGCAATAGTGCCATTGTGTAAAGACTCAACTGGCTAGTTAATTTGCTTCTAGAGGTGTTCATAAATAACTGTCCAAATGCATTAAACAATTGAATAGTCCATATGTAAATGGTAAATAGTATGTGATAGGAGTGTAAGAAAATATTGATACACGCGTGTATCGCGATGTATTGTTTGGCGATACTGATACTGTACTGATTCTCAAAAACGCAATATAGATATTTAAAAAAAAAAAAAAAAAAAATCATACAAGATTCATGACAAACTTTCATTTTGAGTTTATATCCTGTCTTCTTATCTCTGAACTTAAACAATGACAGGAAATACTAGCATAAGGGCATTCCTATTCATGGAGGATGAATAGTTTGGTGTACAAAGATGAAGTGTGGCATCATTTCGGCTTTTGAGGTAACATCCACCCCAGGACTTTGTGCAATTGAGGCGGTGCTCACATAGCAATCTTGGCGATTCCAAACTGAAAAACTTGCAAATTCCAAAACATAAGAAATTCTCGGAACAAAAGAGTTATCAGAATGTCCAATATCTACATTTATTTTATTGTTTTACAATTTTTCTGTTTTCTTCAGGAAACCTGCAAATACTTTATTTTTCATTGATATTAAGTAGATGTAAGTCTTATGTTCAGATCACAATGTTCTGACATTGTATGTTACAATTGTAAACTTAAATTGTAAAGCAGGGTCTAAAAATAAGTATGTGATGCGATCTGGGAAAACCCAACACATGGTGAAATTTTACATTTTTTAGGTTTCAATACCATATGAAAGCTGGGTTCAAAACTGTTTGTATTTTGTCCATAGTTTGAACGTAGTAAAAGGTATGGCTATCTGAAGTTGGCTGATAGCTACGATTTT